>JAVJIF010006274.1:0-208988 GCA_038442645.1 Agave tequilana | reverse complement strand
GTTTGTGTGGTATATTCTAGTATGTAGGTTGCGTGCTACAACGTTGCGGACTCGCTCGTACGGTTCGAACCGGTAATAGGAGACCCGGACCTGATTCGAATTGTGCTCGTTATGGACCCGATACACTGGAAATCCAAGACTGATTCATGAGATGGTTCGGAGATCCTACCGACTCGTGCAGTGAAAAACCAGGCGGCAATTTAGATTCAAAACTGTGTCATTTCATGTGAGTGTTTACTCTTGTATTATTTTCTTATTTATCGTTGTCTGTAGTATTTATATGTTACTTATATCATTTCATGTGAGCATATTTTATGCATGTATTTATTATGATTCAGTTTATATTAAGTATTTTACCCTCTTTAAATAAATTCTACATATTATTATTAGTTCTGAATACCATGATTTCACTAGAAATCCTGACCCACTATATATGACACCTGATGACATACTGTTTATGTTACTAAAGTTGCTGAGAAAAATTTTTATACGATAACAATGTCGTCCTGCTTATCCTGTCCTCTGACATCATGTATCTTGACTACATTATTAATGTTGTTACCGTGACTATCATCGACTTATCCCAGTGATCTAAGTAACATGTACATTAAATAATTTTGATAAACTAATAACATGATATTAAACAACTTACACTGAGACTAGAGAAATTGATGGAGGAGACAACGTCTGTATTTTGGGTGGACCTAGGATTTAGGTTGCGCAGTCGAAAGATGGTTCCACTGTAGGGTTCCCGTGGGGTGACTGACACCCTTAACCTGTTCCTATTCTTATTCATGTTATACACGTTAGATGTTACCTGACTTGTTATACATGTTACTTGACTACTTTGCGGTAGGGCGTGGTTCAGCGCCAGGAGTCTGGGCCGTGGTCTCGGGTATGTACGGGACCCACTTGAACACAGACAATGTCTCCAACCAATCAGTTTCAATAACGTAAGACCTCGATTGACATGTGTAATAAGCGTAGCATGGGATGCATTTAATACATGTGACAATTGGTGTTCTCTGACATAATTAATAATAACTGACTGACATCATACACCGTACCTGATGTGTGCTAGCTTGTCATATACTTGTATGCCATGACAGTCACCTGACAATTGATATTATGACAGATTGATTCCATCACTCCCTAAATTATGTATTGTTTATTATCGTAACATTTGTGACAATTGATTGATGTTATATGCTATATTGTCTTTTAATTCCAGTTTTATTCATGATATTTCTCTTTTAGCACATTTTATGCACCCCTAATATATACTGAGAAGAAAGAGTGATGGAAAAATGAAAAGAGAAGTGGCAGAGGGTGACTCACGCACCAGGGTGCCCGGTGGTGCACACGAGTGATGGCGGAAACCACAGAGGGGGTCGATGGCTCCGAGGGGTTACCGGATCACCGAGGTGGGTTCTGGCGGCGGAGCAACCATGGCGGAGGGGAAACATAAGGGAGAGCGAGACACCGCACATCTACATTACATACATCCACATATATTAACACATAGGGGTGAGCAGAGTTCGGTTAAAACCGAAAAACCGCCCGAAAATCGAAACCGAACCACGTAAATTCGGTCGGGTTTCGGTATCGGGTTTCGAAACTCGAACCGAACCTAATTAACCGAACCAAATTAACCCAGCACAGTTTTGCGCCAATACAAGCAATATTCATAGTTTTACAATGATATTGATGTATGTCATGTCATGTATGCTTGTGTTTATGTCATGAGTACACAAACCTAACTTTTCAGAATCATTAAAACGTTTGAATTAGTGAAACATTTCAAACTATAAATTCATGAGATGTTCACATTTTTGTGTAATATTAAGGTTATTGTTTACATATCATTTATATTTTCTGAAATATTCTGTTATATGCAATCGAGTATTACGCATCTCTTTTAAGTATCTAATGTAGATATATTGTAAAGCTTTTCTTAAATCATTTTTGAACTTTTATGTTCGTCTAAGTTTTGGAAGCTAGTTTATTTTTTAAACCAGTGTTCACATTAGAAAAATATTGATCACGGGATAAAGAATCATAATCAAGGTAGATTTGACGAGATGGTGCGAAAGTTGAGATGAGAAGTTCGACGGCGAGGTGATCCCCCGAATTAACCGAACCGAACCGAACCGATCTGAGTCGATTCGGTTTGGTTCGGTTCATGACCTTATTCGGTTCGGTTCGGTTTTGTCAAAATTGGCAAAGCCCGAACCGAACCGGCCGATGCTCACCCCTATTAACACATACATATATTAATACACACACACACACACACACACACTCTCTCTCTCTCTCTCTCTCACACTCACATTACACAAACATATACACTCATTGATAAATGAAAAGAGGGAAGGAAGAACTTGAGCGGGGAGAGGGGGGACATGGTGGTGACGGCCACGGGTGATGACGAAAGCCCTAAGGAGGTGGACGACTCGTGGATCTCGCCTAAGAGGATACGGGTGTGTTCGCGCTCACGGCGGAGGATGGACAAACATGGTTTGGCTCGGGTTTGCAGGTATGCGGCCATGAAGGGGGCTAGGTGATAATGGGAGAGATGGGAGGTGAAGCTCCGTAGCCATGGGGAGATGGGGTGCGTGACCTTACTGAAGGTGGGCTCGGCAATACTGTGCCCGACCAAGGGGACGGTGGAGCCGTGCGGTGAGATTCGGCCAAGTGAGGTAGGGGATGTTGGTGACGAAGCCAAAGGAGATGGATGGGTCGGCCAGGGGCTCGGTTGGAGGAGTGCCTCACGGAGATGGATCTGCAGCTGCTGACAAGGTGGATGATTGGAGAGAGTGGAGATGGCTCGGTCAGGAGGAAGACGGGGGTGCCAGAGATGGTGCAGGGGCTGTCGTGGCCTGCGTGAAGGTGCGCTGGTGTACGCGTCAGGTGGCGCAATGGGGGCTGGTTGCTTGGTCGTGCTGCAAGGCAAGGGGGAGGGCTCGGTTGTGGTATGCGGGTGTAAGGGAGGTGGTGTGCAGATGGGGAGTTGGGCGGCTGTGTGGTGGGGGGAAAGAGAAGATAATGAAGATAGATTAGGGTTAGGGTTAGGTTTAGGTTAAGGAGATTATATAAGGATTGTGAAAATGGGTATCGGGTTTGCGAATTGGGTCTAATGGGTATGAGCTAATGGGTAATAGGATTTGGTTAGGATTTGAATGGGTTATGGGTTTAGACATGAAATTGAGGAAAGAAAATATTAATTGAAGCATGGGCTTGGAGAAAAAGAAAACATAGTAATACTACTGCCAATAATAATAACACTAATAACTATTACGTGCTAATAGCAATTAAAATAACTAATACTGTTAATAGTAGTTAATCACAATTAATAGTAACAATCACATAAGATAATAATTAATACAATATATAAATATATGGGTTACTGTACCTCAACTGATGGCTGAGAGAGTTTCTCAGCGGCGGGACGTGGCAACATAATAGCCGCAAAATTGTCATTAATTTTGGCGGACAAAAACAGAGAAATCCCGCCTAAATTACTATCAGTCATCTCAACATTGTATTTGACGAAAATACCCTCCCTCACAACTTTTTACCTTATGTAAAACATTTTCTTTCAAAAAATTTACAGATCTAAAATTCACTTGATCATTCTGAAGAGATTAGTTCTATTATTTCACAAATTTTTTCTCAGTTTTTTAAAAATATATTGCTACATATGGCGCCAAAGAAATAATCCGCGGAAAAAGGTAATGGGGAAACAAAAGCAATTTTTTTTAGGGTTTGTGGATTTTAATAGTTATATTTTTTTTCCAAATTTGATTCCGTTTCTTTCACTTTTTTTTTTGAAAACTGGGACCATGGTCGCAAATAAGAGAGAGATTCTCAATCTTGAGATCATGAATACCTTTTAAATTTATAAATTTTGTAACACAGCGACAAAGGTCCAATTTTTTTCAAGTTTTTGATTTCCTTCTCTGTCTACCATGGTCGCAGTTGTTTGGAAAAGCATTGTAGATGTATGCGACCTTGGTCGTAGCGTTTTAACAATTATTTTTTTCATACCCTTTATGTCGACCTGGGTCGCAGTTGTTTGAATTAGCGTTGTAGATGTATGCGACCTTGGTCGTAGCATTTTAAAAATTATTTATTTTTTTCATACCCTTTCAGTCTAACTGGGTCGCAGTTGTTTGACTTTGCGTTGTAGATGTATGCGACCTTGGTCGCAGTATATTAAACATCATTTGTTTTTCATTCTCTTTTCTGACGACATGGGTCGCAGTTGTTTAACTTTGCGTTGTAGTTGTATGCGACTTTGGTCACAATATATGAAACATCATTTATTTTTCATTCCCTTTTCTGACGACATGGGTCGCAGTTGTTTAACTTTGCGTTGTAGTTGTATGCGACTTTGGTCGCAGTATATGAAACATCCTTTGTTTTTCATTCCCTATTCTGACGACCTGGGTCGCAGTTGTTTAACTTTGTGTTTTAGATGTATGCGACTTTGGTCGCAGTTTTTTACAAATCATTTGTTTTTCTTTCCCTTTTCTGACGACATGGGTCGCAGTTGTTTCAATTTGCGTTGTTGAGTTATGCGACCTTGGTCGTAGTATATTAAACATCATTTGTTTTTCATTCCCTACTCTTAATAGGACGATCACCTATGTGAGTATAGAGTTGGGTCGGCTCTTTGGGAATTTCTATGGAGGCTGTTATTCCCTAAAGATACTCTCTGAAACCAAGAATGTTCAGGGTCAAAACGGACACAACCGAGAACCAAAGTTGATTTGGAAAGTCACTGTGTGAAGCTTGTTGACTTGGCTTACACTAACGGTTAACAGTTCAAGACCTAGTTCACTGATTAGCCAGTAAGTCCGATAAAGCTTTCGCTATGGAAGGTTCAAGACCTAGTTCACCTATCCTGATGCAGTTTCTTTTCTAAAGTTCCTTTCACAATAGAGTCAGTCCCTTTGTGTGTCAATTCCTTGAATCTCCATTCATTGTGGGGGATTGTTGGAATATTGAAGAATACATATGTGAATCTTTGAATTGAATTACGGCGAGATCCGTTGATCGAATCAATTGGATGATAGTTGGAGTGTGTTCTCCTTCCATTGGGGATGAACATGGTATATTCACATGTTCAATTCCGACTTCGAATGAATGAGATATTCAAGTCTAAAGATTACCTAATTCAAAGCCAAAATGGGACTAAAGGTAGCTAAAGGCATTTAGGGCCTGTTTGTTTCGTTGCAAAACGTCGCAAGTCGTAAGTCGTAAAATGAGAATGGAAAAAATGAACTGTAGCAGAGAAAATATATTGTGTTTTACGGTGTTTGGTTGATAAAGTGGAGTGTAAATGGAAAAGTATATTGTGTTTTACGGTGTTTGGTTGATAAAGTGAAAGTGTAAATGATAAAGTATATTGTGTTTTACGGTGTTTGGTTGGTAATGTAAAAGTGTAAGTGGAAAAGTTGACCACAAAATTAACTGTAGCAGTAATTTAAATATTATAAATACTATTAAATTAAATCTACTATTACAAATTAAATTGTATTAATAAATTTGAGATAAAAAATTAATAATCTTAATATTTTATTTATAACAATAATATTAATAAAATATTAGTAAAATTAGTAAAATATTACTACAATATTAACTAAATAAGTAATTATAAAATTTTAAGAAAATCTAAAGAAACTGAATAAAATTTTAAGGATACTAATAAAACATAAATATTAAAAAAATCTTAAGAAAATTAATAAAATATAGTTATAATATTATAATATTATAAAATACTTAAGATTATTATAATATTAAATTTTATGATAATAATATCGTAATATTATAAAAATATAAAATTAACAAAGTAAAATATAATTATAAATTTAATAATGAAATATTATTATTATATTATTATAATGAATTATTACAATATTAACATAATAAAATATTAATATAATTTTAAAGTATATTATAATATTAATAAAGTAATTATTTATATTAAGAAATAAATAAATTAAATATATAATAATTTTATATTAAAACACATTATTGTTATATTAATAAAATATTAAATTTAAATAAAATATTAAGAAAATTGGTGTAAATATTAATAAATAATAAAGTATTAAATAACAATATTAAATTATATATTAAATTAAAATAATAAAATAGTAAATATTAAAACAATCTTAAAAATAATAAAAAACTAAAAAAATACCAGTATAAAATAATTCGGTAAGAAATTAAACACTATTAAAAATATTAAATATATTAAATATTTAATAATATTAAATTATATATTGATTATCAAGTAACTGCTTTGACACTACGAATGTATTACAAGTAGAATTTACATGACCACAAATTAACTGTAGCAGTTGCAAGTGGGAAAATTTGAGTGTAAAAGTGAGATTTATATGACCACAAATTTAACTGTAGCAACTGCAAGTGGAAATGAGAGTTGTATTTTGCGAAATGTTTTGCAACGAAACAAACAGCTGAAAATGGAAAAGAGTTTTACGACTTGCGGTTTTGCGGCGTTTTGCGGGAAACAAACAGGCCCTTAGTCCCACATTGGCCATGGGATAGAAGTTCGTAGTGTTTAAATAGAGAAAATTGAGAATAAAAGGCGTGCCCTTTGGGTACTTGGAGTTTTCGCGCGTGACTGGGAGGGAACCATGCCCGCACATGCGGGCACGGCTCGGGCTCGGGCTCGGGACCGGGTTCGGGTTCGGGTTCCCTACCCGGCCTGGTTCTTTTTGAATCGGGTCTCACGGGTATGGGTTGCGAGCATACCCGCTATCCGGATCCAAACCGCCCCGCCAACGGCTGTCTGTAAACCGTCGTGGCGGTTGGACAGTTGCAATGGTTCAGACCGAACCGTTGCAACTGTTGAATGGGTTCGTACCAAACTGTCCCGCCGAACCGTTGCAACTGTTGAATAGGTTCGGACCAAACTGCTCCTCCTGGAGCGCTATATAAATAGCGCTCCGCTCTCTATGTTTAAGACACACCAACAACAAGAAAGGAATCTACCTTCTGAAGGAGATCCTCTCTCTATCTCAGTCCTAAAGTGACTTCCAAACAGGTTCCGAAGCGACTTCCAAAAGAGATTCTACAAAATTCGTTCTGAAAGAGGGCTCAGAAAATTCAACAGATTCTTTAATAGAATTGTTGTCTGAATCTGGGACTTCTGAAGAAGAATATTCTTCAACTTTCTTTCTTCCTCTACAGTGGGTGCTCCTCCAAAGTAAAGGCAAATATTCTCTTGAAATTTGTCTTTGTCCCGCTGCTTCAATAATCCTGTGAAGGTACTGGTTAACTACGGTTCGACCGTACGGTGATTTGGTAGTGCTATCCAAATACCGTGAAGGAATGTTGTATCTTGGGAGACCAGGTCCAGTAACCCGTTAGCACCGGTGCGGGGGACGTAATTGTCTTAAGGAGATTCGCTTTAAGCGTACCTCACTCCAAGTACTGTATAAGTGAATTAATTTCTTTATACAGGGGATATACTGATATTCAGTATATTGAGACTGATTTATACCAGTCTAATTGGTGTTTAACCAAGGAAGGAATTGAAAGGTGGTTCTTAAATTAAGGAACGTTCTATTGAACGGAAAACCTCCCACCTGATATTTACCGACCTGGCCAATTAGATCGGTGATATTTTCAGTGATCTTGATTAGTTGTCAGATTGATCCCAGAAACTAACAATCTTAAGACAATTACGTATTGAAGTTTCTTACTTCTGCTCTGCTTGAACTTGCAGAAAATGTCTGATACTAATCAAGATAGCTCTAGCAAGGCACCAAACATGCAGCTACAAGCTTTGATGCCTACTCCATTTCCTAACCCGAAGCCGGAGAAGCCAGGAAAAATTGACGGCACAGAATTCAAGAGGTGGCAACAGAAGATGCTCTTCTACTTGACCACTCTTCATCTGGCCAAATTCCTGCAAGAAGATCCACCAGAACCCGGAACTGATCGGGACTCAGTCCTTGGAGTCGATGCATGGACTCAAGGTGACTTCCTTTGCCGAAATTATGTTTTAAATGGACTGGATGACTCTCTTTACAATGTCTACAGTCCTATCACAACGGCAAAGAAGTTATGGGCCAGTCTTGACAAGAAGTACAAGACTGAGGATGCTGGTACCAAGAAGTTCGTCGTAGGACAATTTCTGGAGTATAAAATGGTGAACAGCAACTCTGTAATCAGTCAGGTGCAAGAGTTCTAACTTATTTTGCACGAGATAGAAGCCGAAGGTATAATTCTACCTGAAACCTTTCAGGTTGCTACTATCATGGAGAAACTCCCACCTGCGTGGAGAGATTTTAAGAACTACCTGAAGCACAAGCGAAAGGAGCTGAAGTTGGAAGATCTCATTGTGAGGCTTCGAATCAAGGAGGACAACCGAAAATTCGTGAAAAGAAGCAGTAAGAACTCCTACGAAGCTAAAGCCAATGTGATCGAAGACTCAAAGGGGAAAGCGTCTACTTTCAAAGGCTTAAAGCGGAAGAAGACTTCCCAGGGGTACAAAGGCAAGGTCCAAGAAGGCAAGAACATGCGCTTCAAGGGAACCTGCTACATCTACAATAAAGAAGGGTATAAGGTGAATGAATGTCGCAGCCGTCTCAAAAAGAACAAGAAGAGCGATCCACAGGCAAACTTGACCGACCATGCGTCGCCAAGCCTTTCAGTTGTGGTGTCAGAAGTGAATCTGACAACCAACAATAACGATTGGTGGGTAGACAGAGGGGCTACTCGGCACATCTGCTCTGAGAAATTATTATTCTCTGAATATCAAAAATAAGAGCAAGATGAGCAATTATTCATGGGAAACTCAGCCGTCTCAAAGGTTGAAGGAAAAGGCAAGGTCATCCTGAAGTAGACATCTGAAAAAGAGCTTACTCTGAACGATGTGCTACATGTTCCAGATATCCGCAAGAATTTGATCTCTGGATCAATACTTAGTAAGAAAGGATTTACAATGGTTTTTGAATCAGATAAATTTGTACTTACTAAGGGTGGGATGTATGTGGGAAAGGGTTATCTTGTTGATGGACTTTTTAAAGCAATGTTGCAGTGGTAGATAAAAAGTCTGTGTATTTGTACCCGAAGCTTATAAATAAAGGAAAATCTTCTATTTATTTGCTTGAGTCTCCTATTTTATGGCATGCTAGATTAGGGCATGTAAACTATAAGTCTTTAAAGAACTTGTCTAATCTAGGATATATTCCTAAACTCAACTTGAAAAAAATTCGCAAGTGTGAAATTTATGTTGAGGCCAAGTTGGCAAAAAATTTATTTCACTCAATTGATCGAAATACAGAACCTTTAGGGTTAATTCATAGCGATCTGTGTGACTTGAAGTTTATGCCAACTAGAGGCAGTAAAAAGTATTTTATTACTTTTATTGATGACTGTACAAGATACTGCTATGTGTATCTTTTAAACAGTAAGGATGAGGCAATAAATATGCTTATAACATATAAAGCGAAAGTTGAGAATCAACTCAACAAGAATATCAAGATTCTAAAATCCGATAAAGGCGGAGAATATGAATCAAATGATTTTAGTGAGTTATATGCTAAATTTAGTATAATCCATTAACAACAGCACCATATACTCCTCAGCAAAATGGAATTGCTGAATGGAATAACAGAACTTTGAAGGAGATGGTCAATTCCATGCTCGTAAGTTCTGGAGCTCCACAGAACTTATGGGGGAAGCTCTATTAACTGCAAATTATATTCTAAATAGAGTACCCCACAAGAAACTTGGTCTTATTTCATTCGAGTTATGGCATGGAAGGACACCTTCCTACCATTACCTCAAAATATGGGGGTGCCTTGCAAAGGTGCTAGCACTATTACCTAAAAAGACTAAGTTGGGAGCAAAAACTATGAACTGCATATTCATAGGCTATGCCTTGAATAGTAGTGCCTACAGATTTCTAATTCATAAATCAGAGATACCAGATATTCATGTAAACATGATTATCGAATCTAGAGATGCTGTGTTCTTTGAAGATATTTTTCCATATAAACGGGAAACAGATAAGACTTCTGGGAAAAAAACACGTGAGATGGCGTTCAGGACGAAAGCCCCGAGGAACCGATTGTTAATGCGGAAATTGAACCAAGAAGAAGTCAGAGATCTAGAATCTCAAAATCTTTTGGTCCAGATTTCATAGCATACGCTATTGAAAGCGAGCCTCAAACATTTAGAGAGGCTATGTCAACCCCAAAAGCACAAATGTGGAAAGAAGTTATAAATAGCGAAATAGAATCCATACTAAGTAATCATATTTGGGAATTGGTAAACTTGCCTCCTGATAGTAAACCAATTGGGTGTAAGTGGATTTTCAAACGAAAATTAAAACCCGATGGATTTATCGATAAGTACAAGGCTAGATTAGTAGCCAAGGGTTATCGACAAAAAGAAGGACTTGACTACTTCGATATTTATTCACCAGTAACAAGAATAACATCCATTCGAATGTTAATTGCAATTGCAGTATTGCATAACTTAGATATCCATCAAATGGATGTCAAGACTACATTCTTAAATGGTGAATTAAATGAAGAAATATATATGGAGCAACCTGAAGGATTTATAGTCAAGGGCCAAGAACACAAAGTGTGTAAATTGGTAAAATCCTTATACGGTCTAAAGCAGGCTCCAAAACAATGGCATGAGAAATTTGATAGTGTCATGATCAAAGATGGATTCACTATCAATGAATGCGATAAGTGTGTTTACGCTAAAACAGTTGGAAATGTATGTATCATTGTTTGTCTTTATGTAGACGACATGTTGATACTTGGGACTAATATTGAAATTATTAAGTCCACTAAAAGAATGTTATCCAACAGTTTTGACATGAAGGATCTGGGGGTTGCTGATGTAATTTTAGGAATTAAAATCACCAGAACACCAGATGGAATCAGTCTATCTCAATCTCACTACGTGGATAAGATGATGAAAGATTCAAGGATCATGGGATAAAGGAGAATACAAATCCTTTTCTCCCACACGTTCACCTTCATAAGAATACAGAACTGGAATACGCCAGTTGCAGTATTCTCAGATTATCGAAAATCTAATGTATTTGATGAATTGTACTAGACCCGATATTGCTTACGTTGTAAGCAAGTTAAGAAAATACACTAGTAATCCTAGTGATCAACATTCGACTGCTCTACTATGAATATTGGGTTACGTATCACATACCAAGGAATATGTCTTGAGATATGGATAGTATCCACCTGTACTTGAAGGATACAATGATGCTAATTGGATTGCAGGTTCTGAGGAATCAGAATCAACTAGCGGATACGTATTTACTCTAGGAGGAGCAGCGGTATCTTGAAAATCTTCTAAGCAAACATGTATTGCCCGTTCCACTATGGAATCGGAATTCATAACCTTAGAATGGCTTTGATAATTTTTGAAAGATATACCATTATGGCAAAAGTCAGTGCCCGCTATATGTATACTGTAGGCTGTCTAAAAATCACCAAGACAAGCCACCAAAACACAGAGATCCAAGATCCAGGCGTAAGGCTAAATGTGACAATCAAGGCGCGAGAGATAGCCCGCGTCTCAGCATCAAGGCGCGTTGGCCCGAAGCCCGCGTCTCAGCATCAAGGCGCGTCAGCCCGAAGCCCGCGTCTCAGCATCAAGGCGCGTCAGCCCGAAGCCCGCGTCTCAGCATCAAGACGCGTCGGCTCGACACCCACGTCTCGGTTGCAACTACCCCGATTATGGCGCCATCCACCGCCCATGTAGCGGGGAAGTTGGCCCTCATCGTGGAGCACTTTTAGGGGGCACGATCACCCCCTAAAAAACCCTATAAATAGTCCCGTCACTATTGAAGGAGGGACGACAATTAAGGTCGACAATTATCGGAGGACGACGATTATCGGGCAAAAGAGAGATCATCGACAGAGAGAGAGAAAACCCTTCAGCGAGCTTACTGAGTACTAGCCGCTCTTCGCCTACCTCCTCTTCTAGAGTTTTGGTAGACGGAGCTGAGTTACTCCCTCTACCGACCGAAGAGAAGATCCCCGACGGTCCGAACAGTCATCCGGTCAACGGAGAACAAGATTCACTCTCCACCGCCACACGAAGAACCCAGCACTAAACAAAGGGGGAATTCAAGATTCAATATTCCCCTCCCTTGTAACCGGAAGATTAAGCCGGCTGTAATCTTTTCCATCTGATTCCAGGAAACGTTACACCAGCCAACCCCTCTCCGTGTCAAACAAGAGATGGCGACTCCGCTGGGGACTACTTTCGTCACTGACGAACAGATCGTGGCGCAGGATGATGTTCTCCGTAAGGGGAAGATGGTCGAAACACTCGTTGTCGAGTTCGACCAGGCGAAGTATGAAGAGTTCCTCTCTTCTGGCTCCAAGAGCCCAAAGACCCGCGTCTGCCGCAGGGTCTCAACTGAAAAGCTACCCGAAGCCCAATCTGAGGCTCTGCCGGGTGCCGATGCCCACTGTGTCGAGACAAGTTCACGCGTCAACGCCTCCCAGAAGGCCCGTGTGACCTCAGGCACTGCTGTTGCGATCAACCGCGTCGCACAGAACACACGCGCCAACGCCTCCCAGAAGGCCCGCGTGGTCCCAGGCACCACTGCTGCTGCGATCAACTGCGTCGCGCAGAATACCCGCGTCAACGTCTCTCAGGAGACCCGCGTGGTGAACACTCTTGGTTCTATAAACCAGGATGTTGTTGGTTTCTCTCCACCTCCTCGACGCAATCGGAATGCTGAGCGTCGACAGAGGAGACGCGCGCGTCAACTCCAAGTCGGAACCGTTGGTTGTCTGACTGGGGGTGGACGCGGCGTACAATCTGATGCCTTGCCCGCACCTCGTCCAGTGCGTGAGATCCGCGTTTGGCGACCCAAACGCGAGACCACTCAAGTTGAGTCCTCTGAGGACCAACTCATCAAACGCCAGGGTGAAACCTCCGCGTCTTTTCAAACGCAGAAAGTACGCACTCATAGGCGTGGGGCCCAGCAGCCCACTCTCTCTCAAGCAACTCTGCCTAAACGCATCAGGCAGCAACGCGAGACTCGCGCGCGCGTCATACAGCCGCGTCATGAGAGCCGCGTCCCTGAAGTCTGCGTCCAGGCTGAACAGCACATGACTGTCTCCCGTCTTCGACGTCGTGAGACCAGTCTCTTTAATCCCCCTCCCACGGATTTGAGGGATTATTTGACAAGGAAAAGAAGTGCCAATCAAGCCACTTCGTCATGCTGCTGTCAGCAACTCATCCATATGCTCTCTGGATGTCATTATGGATCAGGCGTGCACCAGCAGTCCTTAATCAGACAGCTGACCCTGATTCCCCGTCAGCCAAAAGAAGACGCTCCCACAGGAGGAGAACCTTCTCAGATGTTGAATACCCGAAGCTTACTGCAAACATGACTAGCAGAAGCAAGAGAAAACAACCAATGGTCAACTCAGAGGAATCTGACTCTGAGCCGGAGGGGGTGTATCAACACACTCGCACCCGGACAGGGGCCATTCCCCCAATTGACTATAATGCCTTAGCCCGCGGCATTAGAATGGGTGATTCTCACTCCGCTATAGTGGAGTCGCAGGCTTCAAACTCTTCCGTCGAGAAGGAGGCTTCCGCCTACATGGCAGACACTCCTGAGGAGACGGCCAGGCGTTTAGAACAGACGCAGAAGCACCAGATGGATATAATCGCCTCTCAACAGAGATCCATTGACTCCCTCAAGCATATGCTTGAGAAATTGCTTGAAGAAAGAGCGAGATCTCCTCCTAGACGGCCGAAGGGGAAAGGGAGAAAGGGAGGAAGCCCACCCTCCGTATCTTCCGACGAGACACGACGATCTACCTCGGATGTGTCCAAGCCCTCGTCGCAGGCAAGAAGCGACCAAGACCAGGAGAAGACTCATGCTAAGAGGATGAGTCAATTGGAACGACGCCTCGAGGCCCTTGCCAATCGCAAGGACCTCCAAGAAGCTGGAGTGGTCCGGCCCTATCCGGCTGAGTGGGACTTAGTTCCATACCCTCCTAAGTTTAAGGCTCCAACCCTCCAAGCATTCGACGGGAAGGGGTCACCCAACCAGCACATCTACTACTTCAAATCCCAGACCGGGAATGTGGTAGATAATGACGCCATCCTGGCGCGACTGTTCATCGGCACCCTGAAAGGGTTGGCTTTTGAGTGGTTTATGAAGCTCCCGGAGGGTTCTATCAAGAACTGGGGGGATCTAGAGAAGCTGTTCTTGACACGCTTCTTCGAAGATGACTCCGAAGTCACAATGCCCACCCTTTTAGCTACCAAACAGCGGAGAGGGGAGTCCGTCAAATCTTTCGTGGAAAGATTTCGGAACACGGCACTCCGGTGCCCAAGCGGTATGACCCAGGCCACCCTGGTGGAAACATGCCGCCACAATCTCCAAACCTCACTCCTTGCTCAAATAGGAGTTGCTGAAAGCCGCACCTGGAAGCAGTTAGTCCAACAGGGTGAACAGGCTGAGGAGATTGTTGCCCGTGTCAAGGCAGAGGAAGGCAAGCTGCGGCCGAAAAGGTCGACAAGGCGTGCACCGGCACCAGACACCTCCCTCCAGACGAAGCGGAAGGATAATTTGGCGACGGAGACCAAATCTCCCACCAAACCTCAAACAGGCAGGGCAAGTGGCTCTTCAAGCCAGCCACGCCCCAACAAGCAGTATTCCTTCAAGGAGGAACACGTCGATTCGCTCTTCAAGCTACTCAACAAGAGCAATCGACTGAAGCTCCCTGAAATTAGACGCCCGGAGGAAGTCGGCAAGACCGACAATCCCAACTACTGCATGTACCACAGGATGTTGGGACATCCTACCAAAAGCTGCTACGTCTTCAAGGACATTCTTCAGGCTTTGATTGACGCGGAGGTGCTCAAGCTCCGACCAGAGCAGAAGAAGGTCACGGCCAATGTAACGTCGGTTCTCCAGTTCGGGAGACAACCTCCAACGCCTGCGGGGGTAACTCCTATTCCAAGAGGAGAATTAAGAGTGGTCAACACAGACCCTCACCAGCAGCAGGAGAAGGGCTTGGTAGCCGTCCCTACACCTCAGGGGGAAACCATGTGGGTCCACCCTGACCTCATCGATGAACAACAATGGACTACTGTAACCAACAGGAAGTCCAAAGGCAAGGCAAAAGCTTCGTCCTGCCATGTGGTATGTGCTTCCTCCCGAGAAGCAGAGGATGATGTTCCCTCGCTGACTGATTCAGAAGAGGAAACAATAGTCCTGGCCGCAGAGCCTAGCCAACCGATGGCGGGGACCCGTTCAGGACAGGCATACTTGAAGCAGTACGGCGAGACGGCAGCGGCTTCTCCGCAACCAGCCGTAGAACCAGCCAAGCCCTCCGCAAAGCCACCTGTGGCGAAGCAGAAGGAGACTCGATTCTCTCGAGCCCTTCCAAAAGGTGCAGCGGAAGGATCCTCGACACCTTACCACTTCGATGTCTTGGCTCAACTAGCCAACATCCCGGCACGCATCACCTTGTATGAACTCCTGAGGCTATCAAAGTCAACCAGAGAGGCCCTGCAAGAAGCTCTGGCAAATGCTGAGGCCTTCGTGACCCAGGTGCCGAAGGAGGAAGATGTAGAGGACTGCCTCCACACTTCCCAGAATGCCCCCTGCATCACCTTCACGGCAGATGATATGCAGGTGAAAGGGAAACATGATCGACCCCTGTACTTCACAGGTTACATCGGATCATCTGAGGTGAACCGCATTCAGGTAGATCCAGGGTCCGCATTGAGCATTATGCCCCGCCGAGTCATGCAACACCTCGGCATCCCTACCCACCGTCTGAGCCCTACACAGACGACTATCTACGGGTTCAATGCCAACGGCACCCGTCCAATGGGGAAGATCAAGCTCAAGTGCCAGATTGGGAGCCTCAAGTCGGAGGTGACATGCTATGTCATCGATGCCGACACTTCCTACAATCTGCTGCTAGGACGACTATGGATCCACCGCAACTCCATCGTTCCCTCCACTCTTCACCAAGTCATGAAATACATTGACGCGAGTGGGAAGGTGCAAACGTTGGTTGCCGAAAGGTATCCGTTCAAGGGAGTCGAGAATTATTTCACGGATTCCCTTTTATATCAGGATTCGGTGGACGAAACCCCGCAACTGGAGGCGCCAGACTCTGGTAATGAGGCTGACACTGAGCCCGAGCAAGAAAAGTGCCTGTGGGAGTTAAAACCACTTGTAAAGAGCACTAATAAGCTCGATGTTGATAATACCACCGACGATGCAGGCGGTTGGTATATTAATGAAAATCTAGACTTTGAATATTTTTCTGCGTGTGCATCCGATTCGATACCGTCGGATACTACTACCGACGTAGACGATGACATCTGGTCGGCAATGGATGCTTTGACATCATTGCATGTACTAGTAAAATCATCTTTCGGGATATACCAGGATAATGGCGATGCGCAGGAATCTATATTCTTGGTTCCGGCAAGACGAAAAGGCCAAAGACCAATACTTTTGGGCGAATCTCGTCTGAACCAATGCCCCGCGAAGAATCGGAAAGCGAGGAGGAATCCCCTCAGCTCGACCATTATGAATCGAAAGCACTCAGAATGATGAAGCAAATGGGGTACGATATAACCAACAAGCCCGGGTTGAACTTCGGCAAAGGAAGGAGGACGCTACTTCGATCCTTTGTACCAAAAGGGAAGGCCCCCGATTATTATCATCGGACGCGCAGGGGGTTGGGCTATGTATCAACTCCGGTCCCATCAGCCTCTGATCCTCAAGAATCGTCGAGCAACAATTGCTCTTCAGACACGTCATCATGGGAGTCAGATGTCAGTGTCGGCAACATCTTCAAAGGGCTTTCAGTAAACATGGTTTCAACAGGCCATCTGGAAGATGAAGTTGAAGAAATGATCCAACCTGATACAGATCCTTGGATCAAACATTTGAATGCTCTTTGGGATATCCGCTTTGAACAGCGTGAGCCACCCACAGATGACAAGGTTGTTCAGATCAACCTAGGAGATGAGACCAACCCCAAGCCCATCTTCATAAGTGACGGCCTGTCGCCTCCAGAGAAGAAGGATTTAATATCTCTTGTACAAGAGTATATAGATGTCTTCGCCTGGAATTATGAGGACATGCCTGGACTTGATCCTCAAGTGGCTATGCATCGCCTCAACATCAATCCGGACATGAAGCCTGTTAAACAACAGCAGCGACGGTTCCGTCCAGAGATAATGGAGGCAATTCAATCAGAAGTCAGAAAGCTCATCGATTCTGGCTTCATCCGGGAAGAACAACATCCCGACTGGGTAGCCAACATCGTCCCCGTCGCCAAGAAGAATGGGAAGATCCGGATCTGCATCGACTTCCGTGATCTAAACGAGGCCTGCCCCAAAGACGAATTCCCATTGCCAATCACAGATGTCATGATTGACAATACTTGTGGATTCGAGCGAATGTCCTTTATGGACGGGTTCTCAGGATACAATCAAATCAAGATGTATCCCGATGACGAAAAGCATACCTCCTTCAGGACTCCTCTAGGGGTATATTGTTACACCGTCATGCCCTTCGGACTGAAAAATGCAGGGGCAACATACCAAAGGGCCATGAACGCCATTTTCCATCAGCAAATGCGGAAAACGGTGGAATGCTATGTCGATGACATCGCGGTGAAGAGTCGCACTAAAGGTGATCACATAGCAGACCTGAAGGTGGTCTTCGACATCATGCGGGCTCATCAACTGAAGATGAATCCCACCAAGTCCTTCCTGGGGGTAGCCAGTGGCAAATTCCTAGGATTTGTTATGACTTCCACAGGAATCTATTTGGATCCAGAGAAAGTCCGCGCTATCCAAGAGATGCAACCTCCCAGAAGTCTCAAGGAGCTCAGGGGATTACAAGGACGATTGGCGTACATCCGCAGGTTCATATCAAACCTTTCCGGGAGATGCCAACCCTTCGCCAAACTGATGAAAAAGGGTGTTTCATTCATTTGGGACGACGCTTGTCAAAAAGCATTTGAGGAGATCAAACACTACCTCACCCAACCACCAGTCCTTGCAGCTCCGGTGTCCAGAAAGCCTTTCCTGGTGTACGTCCGAGCAATGGATCATTCCTTGGGAGCTCTACTAGCTCAGAATGATAAACAAGGACGAGAACAGGCAATCTACTATCTGAGTAGAACAATGATCGGAGCCGAACATCGGTACAACCCGATCGAGAAGGAATGTTTGGCACTAGTGTTCGCCATTCAGAAAATGCGACACTATCTGGTAGGCCAGACTATAAATGTCATATCAAAAGTCAACCCTCTGAGGTTACTTATGACAAAGCCTTCTTCACTAAATGGCCGGCTGGCAAAATGGGCCATATTGCTATTACAATATGAGATGCATTTTCTGCCACAAAAGGCTATTAAGGGGCAAGCGGTGGCGGACTTCTTAGCTGAACACCCAGATCCGAGGGCAGCCAAACTCTATGAGGATCTCCCAGACGAGGCCGCCGAAGTCTGCCTGACTCAGACGTTGTTCGAAAGTCAAGTATGGCAACTTTTCTTCGACGGTGCATCAAGGACAAGCCCAAAGGGACACGTAGTGGCGGGGGTAGGAGTAGTACTCGTCTCTCCACAAAATTATGTGATCCCCCGAGCTGTCTCGCTAACGGAGCCTTGTTCCAACAATGTGGCGGAGTACAATGCTCTATTGATCGGGATGCAGCTCGCCGATGAGATTGGCGTTAAAAATCTCTAGGCTTACGGTGACTCTAAACTCATCGTCAGCCAAGTTCGCGGAGAGTACGAGGCCAGACATGAAGATCTAGTACCCTACTACAACGCGACAATTCACATGGCCGAAAGGTTTTCAAACTTCTACATCGACCACGTACCGCGCAGGCAAAATGCACATGCGGATGCACTCGCATCCCTCGCTGCTTCCTTAGCTCTTCCAGCTGGAGCAATGGAGAAAGTATTCGTCTATAGCCACGACCTATACTGTCCAAAAATTCCCCTCGGAGACTACCCAGGGTCAGCGGGAGATCGTCGCGGTAAAGAAACACTTGAAGTGTCGGCCGCTTCAGGGCTTAAAGACTGGCGATTTCCCTACATTGATTTTGTCTTATACGGCATTCTGCCCGAAGACACCAAGGAGGCGGCCGCCATTCGGAGAAAAGCCCCCAAATTCTACTATAATGCGATTTCGCGAACATTGTATCGTCGATCGCATGACGGGATCCTGCTCCGATGCCTCTCATCAAAGAAGCCCAAGGAGTATTGAAAGAAGCCCACGATGGTACTTGTGGAGCTCATCAACCTGGCCCGAAATTGGCACATCGACTCCAAAGGATGGGTTATTATTGGCCCAAGATGATCGCCGATGTCCGTCACTTATGCTAAGAGATGTTACGCCTGCCAAATACACGGCGATTTCATCCATCAAGCACCAGGGTACCTCCACTCTACGACCTCTACTTGGCCGTTTGAAATGTGGGGGATGGACGTGGTTGGCCCTATCAGCCCACCATCATCAAAAGGACATCGGTTCATTCTAGCGATAACCGATTACTTCTCAAAGTGGGCCGAAGCTATCCCTTTGAAAGAGGTAAAATCTTCTAACGTGATCAAGTTCGTGAAACATCACGTTATTTACCGCTTCGGTGTGCCTCGGCGTATCATCCATGACAATGGACCCCAGTTCATCAGCCAGGCTTTCCAGAGATTCTGCGCGAAGTTCAGAATCCAGAGTGTGTCCTCAACGGCATACTATCCTGCTGCTAACGGTCTTGCAGAAGCCTTCAACAAGACTATTGGTAAGCTTCTCAAAAAGTTCGTCTCGAAAAGTCAACGAGACTGGGACGACAAGCTGGGTGAATGCTTATGGGCCTACCGCACAACGGTGCGAACCCCAACTAAAGCCACGCCATTTTCCTTGGTATACGGATGCGAAGCCGTCCTTCCATTGGAAATACAAATTCCCTCTCTACGCGTCGCCTTGACAGCGGAAATGACAACTGAGGAGAAGCATCAGCAGCGACTCCAGGAGTTGGAAGCCTTAGACGACAAGCGTTTGCAGGCCCAACAACAAATCGAGCTTTACCAAGCTCGTATCACCAGAGCCTTCAACAAGAAGGTCAAAGCGCGAACTTTCAAGAAAGGCGACCTTGTCTTAGCTGTCCGAAGACCCATGGTCATGACGCACAAGACAAAAGGAAAATTTCAGCCCAAATGGGAGGGACCGTTTGTAGTAGAGTCAGTCTACTCAAATGGGTCATATCGCCTCATAACTTCAAATGGCGATACACTCATGATGCCGATCAATGGCAAATTCTTGAAGAAGTACTATCCTTAATAGTACTCTTCCTCCGATCAAGTTAAAAGTACACCTCTGATCAAACATCCGACGCCCTCGACGGCTAAGGATAGAGGAAAATGTTGGCCTTTAAGCCCAACATAAGTCCTCGACAACTCATCATGCTGAGGGGAATAGCATGGCTAGCCCAACTCAAACGGTAGTTGGTAAAGGCATGTCAAACCCGTTGACAGCTGAGGATTTGCTAAAAATCCTAAGGGACACGTTCCCATTTGATCCGACGCCCTCGACGGCTAAGGATAGAGGGAAATGTTGGCCTTTAAGCCCAACATAAGTCCTCGACATCTCATCATGCTGAGGGGAATAGCATGGCTAGCCCAACTCAAACGGTAGTTGGTAAAGGCATGTCAAATCCGTTGATAGCTGAGGGTTTGCTAAAAATCCTAAGTGGACTCGAGTCTACTCTTTCCTCCAAAATCCCTTACCAATTCTCGTCCATAGAATGGTCGGACCACAAAATGCAATCATTACTACGTTAACACTATACCTCTGGTAATGAATACTCTTTGTCGGGTACAAATTTTGCTTGTTAACTCTGCATAGAGTAACAAACTCTCAAATTTGCCAAGTTAACACTATACCTCTGGCATTTCAAATTCCACTTGTCAATTCTCATCAATAGAATGACAGGTCCTCAAATTGCTCTTATCATGAGCCAATTCTTGTCAAGTTAACATTACACCTCTGACAAACTACTGTTTAAGTTAACATTACACCTCTAAGCAGTACATCGAGTGCCTGTCAAGTTAATATCACACCTCTGATAGTCACCTTTCTTCAGACTTCCGTATCGAAGCTGAAATGGACGATGCCAAGTTAACACTACACTTCTAGCATCCGAGTCATCGCTAAGTTCAACAATACACCTATGGCCATGACCTTTCCTCGACTTCCTCGTCTAAGTCGAGATGACCAATGCTAAGTTCAACATCACACCTCTAGCATTACCTCACTGTTAAGTTTAAACATTACACCTATGACAGTGACGTTCTGAGTTAAGTTAATATCACACCTCTGACTCACATCCTTGTCAAGTTAACACCACACTTCTGACAAGACTATCTCCAACCCGTTAAGTTAATATCACACCTCTAACGGTAAAAGCTTTACTAGATTCCTCGCGGGTCTAGCTTCACTTGTTATTCTCTTCAACAGAATAACAGGTCCACCTAAAGACATTGTTAGGTTAACATTACACCGCTGACAATGTTTTATCGAATTCCCCAGCTGACCTTGAATCAAGTCAATCCTAGACACTTGACAAAAATTCACCTTCTCTGGGAGTACGCATTCCCCCTGTCACTTTCTTTTACAAAGTGGCAGGTCCACCAAAATCATTCTTTTGCTTCTAAAACAAAACATTCAAGACAACAGAAAGAGGCAAAAAGAGAAAAGTGTCACTTTTATTCATATCCAAACACATGAAAGTGATACAAAACGCTCTCTTATACAATAAGATTGAGTGTTACAATTAAGGAGTACAAAGAAGTCCCTCTCTCTCTCTGAGGCCGTACTCACTCCTTGAATCCGCATCTGATCCTGAGTGCATGATGTCTGGAGAAGTGCCGAATTGTGGCGACTGTTGGAACCGATTGCACTTTGATGCACGACGCCAACCTCGAAAGCGCCCTAGCTGACTAAGCCAGGAGCAATGGTGTTCTTGAGGTCCGGTGGCAACAGAAGAGCCTGCAACCCTTCGTTCAAGAGTTGATCTTTCCCCAGCAGGCCATCCAAAGGACATGGACTGTCCTTGATGTTACTTCTGGGATGGGAGAGGAAGAGGATCCTCTCCGCCACCGCAACCGCCGGAACCTCCTCGCCGTCATACTTGACCTGACCATCTCTTGCCATCAGGCAAGAGTGGTGCAGGAGATCTGAAGAGACCTTGGCGAGATTTGGGTCCTCGTCAGAGATATAATTTACTCTCTTACAAACGACGAGGACCATAATTTACCCTCTTACAAACGAACATTGAGCAAGCTCGCCGGTTGAAGCACTCTTCCAGGAGACCAGCGAACCTGCAAAGAACAAATAAGAGAATCAGAAAATCTGGAACTTAGTATACTTTAAAAAGAAAACTAAGTAACAGACGCGGCAGTCATTGGGGACTTCAGACGCGGAAATGATCTGCACAGTCAAACCACCGCGTCAGCAGAAACAGACGCGAGTCAAAACTGTGCCACTCCCAGGATTCAAACGCGGTCTCAGTTTGCACCGGCGTCTAATGTACTAGACGCGAAAAACTTCAAACGCCGAAAATTGCCATCTCTCTGTTGGGTGAACAGGAGTTGCAAGATTCAGGTCTGAAACGCGCCAAGGCAATAGCCATGAGCAAAGCCAGCATCAAGAGCCCGCGTTCAGAAAAGTTCAAGTCACCAGCACAAATTCCAGAATAGGAATGCACCAGAATTTCATTCAGATGCCTATGCCAAAATACAGGCTATGGACATCATCGGGGTGACATACCAGCAGAAACCTCTGTCCAGAGTTGACCTCTTTTGCATCCAAACGCGGGTGCGCAGGATGACATGAGAGAGGATTCCTTCTGAAGAGACCAAACAGAGGCATGAGAGCTCTGGGTCATCTTCATCCATGGGGTCACCTTCATCCATGAAGACGGTTCTCTGAAAGATAATTCAAGGCGAGACTTCTCTCGGAGCAAAACAAATGAAAACAGTCTAAGTTGGATTGTTAAAGAGGGAGAGGGTGCACTCTATTTATAGGCAGTCCCTAATAACTGTCATTAATGGGGCATCAATCGGAACCGTCGCGCACAACTGTCAAAGCCCAATCAAAAACGGACGCGTGGAGCGCTGCTTTGGAAACCGTCGAAATGCGCCGGTTTTTCAACCGCCAGCGTCGGTTCTGCATGCAAGAGCATTAACGCCTGAACCCAATAAGAGGCTGACGCGTGGATAACTGTCTTGGGAAGCAACGGATGACCCGGAACCCCAATCGACGGCGAAGACTTGACGTTCAAAGATCTCCTAAAAATCTTTTAAAGTCATGCTGCATTGAACGCAGATGGGAAAGTCGCTCGGGGCTGCGTATCCTGTGTCTGATCGATCCGCGTCTTTCTTAGCAACCGCGTTTCACTCTGTGATTGACGCTGCGTCTCACTCCATGGACTGACGATCGCGTCTCACTTTATGGATCAATGCTGCGTCTCATCAAGAAGACCGCGTATCACTCTGAGATTGACGCTGCGTCTCATCAAAAGGACTTAGTAAATCTAAGTTCCTGTGGACTGACGACCGCGTCTCACTTTATGGATCAATGTCGCGTCTCATTAAGAAGACTCAGAGTCAAGGCCGCGTTTCATTAACAGAACTTAGTCTTACCTAAGTGCCAGTTACCAAGGAGTTGGATTCGCCTACAGCTGAGCAAAGAAGATGGAGCAAAATTTTTCAAACTTTTATTATAAACAGTAAAAGTGGATACAAACACTCTAAACAGAGTGTCCTCTTCTTTACAAAAAAGGGGGAAAAGAAAAGAAGGCTAAATGTCCTGGTTCGCCAAGGTACGGATTTGTTCCCTAAGGCGGTGAATCTCGTGTTGGCGCGTCCTTTCAGCTTCCATAATAGCCCGGTCCCGCAGCTCCTCTTCGGATAAGAAATTTCTTGCGGCCAGCTGCGTTCGCAGAGATTCCACCCTGGAAGAATGTAGAGACAGACTCTCTTCAGCTCGCGCCCTAGCAGCTTGTTGCTCCTCTAGCTGCTTTTTGATGATAGCAAGCTTTTCCTCATTGAGCGCAAGCACCACTTCTGCCTTGGCAATGGTGTCCCGAGCCCTGATGATAACTTGCTCTGTGCTCTGCATGACAAGCTCGGATTCCCTTGAATCGCCATCTAGTTTCTGACATTCAGCCTGGGAATATTCGAGATTGCGGATCTCTGCAGCGATTTGTGCCTCCGCTTCCTGTCGCTCTCGTTCTTGAGCAGCTAGGAGCCTAGTCAGGGTGGCCTGGGCCTCACTAAAAGAGCCAGCATCTTCCAAAGACTCCAGCTCCTGTAGGTAGTCTCCCAGTTGCTCTACCACCCGTAGACACGCCTTGGCAAGTGAAGGGCCTCCAGTTAATTCGACGTTCACGGCCAGATTTTTAAGAAGCGTCTGGGCAAATTGGAACGTGCTGTTTCCACGTAAGATGAGATCAATACATGATCCCATCGAAGCGAAGAATTGCTGCACCATCTGACGTGCCAGTTCCCTCATGTCTTCACCACCTAGGAAGCTTCCCGACCCCTTTTCTGTCACAGGATAGGGGATATAAGGCGGATCTTCTCGCACAAGAGTCGTGCTGGCCGTCGAGACAGCAAGAGCTGGACCGGCCGCTGACGCTTCCGGAGGTACTACCTCTGCAGGAACCTCCACGACCAATGAGGGAGTAGTAAGCACGACCTCCTCAGAAACCTCCACCGAGACCTGAGCTGTATGGCCTTCTGGAAGGGTGCCAACCATCGGACTCTCCACCTGAACCCCCTCGGTCCTCTCTGCAAGTTATCGCGATGTTAGCCACAATGATAGAAGAGCTAAACATTTAAAGCATCAGAGCTGCCTTACCAGGTTGGAGGTCCGGAGACGTCAAATCCTGCGAAGCGGAAGTCTCCTTGGCTTCAGCAGTAACCTCCTCGCCTGGCAGAGTGAGAGCCTCCTCAGCCTCGGTGGTTACTTCCTCTTCTGGCAGAGTGGAAGGCTCCCCAGTTTCAACAGCTGCCCCCTTTGAGGGTATCTCAGCAGCCGAGACCTCAATCCCCTCGGGCCGGGTCAACTCTTTCACCATCTCCTCGATACGCGAGGAGGTTGTAGCCTCAGCATCTTCGGTTGGCCCTGCAGCATAAAAGAAGAATGTTAGAACATCCTCTTCAATATGCAAAGAGAAAATTAGACAGAAGATGGAAAGAATACCTTCAGTAGGGATAATCGCCAGCGATGGTGCAGTCGATGGCTCACCCTCATGTATTTCCTCCTCCGAGATGTGGAAGAATTTGCTCTGATCAGGAAGAGCGGGTTCATCCCCATAGTCGGTCTCGTCTTCGAAGTCGCTTTCTCCCGATAACGAAGAAGACGACAGCACAACGCGAGGAAGCTCCGCAACAGGAGCCTTACCTCCAATTACCCCAGTGGTAGGACTAGGGTCGACTGCCCTAAGACTGGAAATGAAGATGCTAGGAGACCCCGGCTGCTGTGCCTCGTCTCTCCCATCATGAGCAGAAGAAGGCTCGGGTTGAGCTGAGAGGCCTGCAATCTCAACATCCCCTCCAGTCATTATGTCAACCTCCAGTGACTCATCATCTTCGGCGGCGGTGGACTCTTCAACAAGCTCCCCTTTCCCCACGGTCTTGCTGCGCGACCTAGGAGCACGGACTAGGGTGGGGAAATCTTCATCTTCCGACGGTTCCTCAACCCTAACAGGGACGTCTTCAGGAGGAGCCTCAACTCCGGCAGAGATGTCTCCGGATTGAGAGACTTCAGCCGTTAAGTCCCTCCGAGCCTTCTTTGGGGCAGGCTCAGCGATAGAAGCAGAGCGTCGATGACGCTTGCTCGCCAACTGCTTAGACCTCCTGGCCCGCGGCTCCTCCCTCGTGGCTGGTGGCTCCGCCCTTGTCACTGGTGGTTCTGCCCTTGCCGGTCGCGGCTCCGCCCTCACTGCTGGGGGCTCCCTCCTCGATCTTCGCCCGACCTCCTTTTGGGCCTTCAGGTACTGTTCTACGAGCTTCGTCGGTTTACTAGAATCAGTCCTGGCCTCGAGACTTGCATTGATGCTTTCAATGCATGAAGACGCCAGGAAAAAGTCTGGCGTTTGGATGGCTTGAGAGTACCAAGTACAGAAGCTGAAACTCGTACGGCACTTGGACCCCTCGAGAGGTAGACGAAAAGATACTCCCGTCCCTCCAGCCACACTATAGTACCAGGCCCGAGCACCCTCGAACAGGTTCCCTTCGAAGGCAAGTCTAGCATTGGGGTTCCCGACATAGAGCTGATCATAGCCGAACTGTCGAGCGAAGCGACTCGGCATGTACGGCTCAATGGTACATGACGTCCCTTGCCGGAAAAGCACATATCCGGGCCGGATATTTAGCAACCACCAGAAGGCCCCCGCGGATAACCTCGTGAAGTCAACTGGGCCAACAGAATCAACAAGTAGATCCCCGAAAGATGCATCAGGGATCTGGAGGAGGCAGCGATTGAGCTGGTAGTTTGCAGGGTCTGAAAGGCACTTCCGGACGTAATATATGTAAGGATCACGCCATTTTGAACCCTCCAACCGCTGTACGAAAGGGACAGAATTCTCCCTCCAACGCGCTGCCGTCATCAAAGAAGGGCAATGCATCACGTACCAAGCAATAAGGTACGTGTAAGGCAGCTCGACACGAGGGTTGGGACGCTTCACCGTCGGACTCCCCTCTGAGTCAACATACGGCTTTCCCTCGGAGTCTGCAGTTTTGGTGGCTCGCAGAAACTCTTAGTGAGCGCCCGCAGCCCGCTCTGAATACCAGCCGCCACGGCCGGGAGAAGGGCTATGGGGTTCCCATGAGCCAGGAGCACCGCCGGGTACACCACGTCAGCAACAATGACTTCATGCGGCAGTGTGGGCACCACACAGCGCTTCAGCCACAGCATCAGAAAGCCCGCCAACAGCGCCCGATCAGAGATAGGAGTCCGGGCTTGATGGTGAAAGCTTTCAAAAACCAAGTCAGGGTCGAAAACCATCCTCGTTCGACTCCGTGGTGTAGAAGCTGTTCGGAGCCTGGTCGATCCTGTCTTCGATCTCCCTGTCAGAGCTGGGATCCAATCGGGTTATCCGATGATCTTTGGTGTTGACATTATTGAACAAGTAACTGGCCCAAGACAGTTGCTTGACTCCCTGCGACCGCCATTTGGTTATCTGGCCGCAAATGTGGAAGTGACATAGCACTTCCCAGTAGGTCTCATATATGAGGGGAAACTCCTCCTTCACATAGCGAAGCTCCACAGCGGTCGGGACATATTCCTCATAGGGAATATCCCCTGTCGACAGCCCCGAGACCTCATGCAGCTCGTGCAGAGCAAGGCCCATCTCCCCGACCGGAGTGAAGAACGTCCCCGTCAAAGAATTATAACGCTCTAGAATCCCGAAGAAGTTCTGAGAGCTTTGAGGGATCCCCCACTGCACGGCTCTGATCGCTGGGTACAGTCCCACACGCTTTAGTAGATCCCCGAGCTCGGTGAGGACAAAGCCGACCATCCTGTCCCACCAATAGTTCTCCGTGGAACGGACCCACCCCGGTGCACGGAACCCAACGGGATAATCACCCTCCGCTTCCATGAATGCGTTGAGGAAGGTAGTACCAAGTTGTGGTATCTCCCCAGCCGGAACATCAGACTTGCGCGACCCAGGGAAAAGGCCGATAACCGACCTGTCATGGCTGTCATGACGGTGCACTTTGTGGGAGCCCAAATCACCGAGCGTGATCTCAGGGACATATTGGGAAACATCCCATTCCATCTTCCGAGGGACGGACATGTGTTGGAAGTAGGACATCGGGAACATCCTCTCCATATCCGGAAGAAAGAATCTTCCGCCCTTTATCTGACGGAGCCATTTGTAAATTCCTTCAGACACGCGACGGCCGTCGTCATGGACGTGATCCCCGAAGAAGAAGGCAGGCTTCTCCAGCCTGACGCCATCATCCGTTTTGAATGCGGCATCGGTCATAAGCGCCCGGAAGGTTCTCCTGTCAACATTGGAGAGCCTCTCCCTGCGATCTGGCGACTGGTCAGCAGTCACTGGGACACTCATTCTTTGCACGAAGGTCAAGCCCCGGTCGGCGCCTCCTACATGACCAAAGTGGCGTATCTTGGCGAGCGAGCTAGGAATATGTCGCACTGCAAAAGAAAAGGACACTTAGTCAGATACTTTACCAAAAGCAAGGAAAAATGCTAAGTGTTCAAAATCTAGACGCAGAAGAGATACTGGACGCAGGAATTGTCTAAATCCACGTCCAGACCTGCGAATCTGCGTCCAAACGCAGAAGAGATCCTAGACGCAGGAATTGTCTAAATCCGCGTCCAGACCTACAAATCCGCGTTCTGCAAACCAAGACTTTTCATAAGTACTTGGACTCAGACGCCAAATTTATCAAAATCGGCGTCTGATGGCACCAAAACGCGGCACAGAACGCAAGAATCAAATCCGCGTTCTGTAAACCGCATCCAGAGACCTTCACAATTAGAAATACTCTAAGTGAAGGATCCGAAGTGCAGAGCTCACTGGCGTCGGATCATCAAACCCGCGCCCCAGTTATCATCCCAAGGACTGCGTCCGAGAATCAAACACGACTTTGTGTTAATGGTTCTTAGGGTTCTATGAACTTGTGTTAATGGCGAAACTCACGCCGAAGAGGCATTTTACCTCGGAAAATAGCCTCTTGCGCGGAGGAAGCGCCCCTCTCGGCCTCGGCGACGGTCGCCTTTGAGGACGATGCAGTTGGCCTAGTCTTGGGTGCCATTGATGTTCAGAAATCCGAGCAAGTTCGAAGATGAACAGAGAAGGAAATTTTTTTTCTCAGCAAGTGCGTTCGGAGAAGAAGATGCATCTCTCCAACTGTTGCCTTTTATAGGCACAAGGATTCGCAAAGATACGCGGCGTATGGCTCGATGAATTCCGCGGCGAATCTCTGTTCGACGCGTGTAACAAAATCGTTTCTGAACGGAGAAGATCATGCGTTGCAACCCCGCCACGAGTCAGCAGTCGACACGTGGAGCAGTTCATTTAATGAACCAGAAAATCCGCGCGCCAAAAGGCAAAATTTCGCCGGTTCCCTAGGCCAGCTGGCGGCGTAATCATGACATGGCACAGAATTCGCGCCCAAAGAACGCACCTCCTCGATGGACATGCCACGTCAGCCTCTCCATGAATGCATTTGGAAGATCGCGTCTCTCTAAGAAATTCGCGTCCTTCCAGTCTGGCCAAATATCGCGTCTGCCTTCTGAAGATCAGTCGCGTCTCCATTGCCAAAGGACGCAAATCGCGCCTTTACAGCAGTACCATCTCTGCTTTTTGAAAAAGAACCTGCGTTTGGCCTCCTGCTTCTGCAAAATCAGTTCAACAGTACACTGACGCAAGCAGACGACCAACCACTCCTGGCTTAAAGCGCGCCAGTGACAGACTAAAAGCAATCGGGGAGGTTTAGACTGTGCATCTAAACACTCAACATGATCAACTCTGGGGGCTTCAAAGAGTTCAACAGTACACTCACGAAGACCAACTCCAGATAAGATCAAACCCGGAGCATCAACAGTCTAGTCATGAAGGCGAACTCAGCTAGAGTCCAAAGTATTTCGAAATCCGTCCCAGTTAACTACGGAATGTCGAAAACTTTAGAGGGGGTTCTGTAGGCTGTCTAAAAATCACCAAGACAAGCCACCAAAACACAGAGATCCAAGATCCAGGCGCAAGGCTAAATGTGACAATCAAGGCGCGAGAGATAGCCCGCGTCTCAGCATCAAGGCGCGTTGGCCCGAAGCTCGCGTCTCAGCATCAAGGCGCGTCAGCCCGAAGCCCGCGTCTCAGCATCAAGGCGCGTCAGCCCGAAGCCCGCGTCTCAGCATCAAGACGCGTCGGCTCGACACCCACGTCTCGGTTGCAACTATCCCGATTATGGCGCCATCCACCGCCCATGTAGCGGGGAAGTTGGCCCTCATCGTGGAGCACTTTTAGGGGGCACGATCACCCCCTAAAAAACCCTATAAATAGTCCCGTCACTATTGAAGGAGGGACGACAATTAAGGTCGACAATTATCGGAGGACGACGATTATCGGGCAAAAGAGAGATCATCGACAGAGAGAGAGAGAAAACCCTTCAGCGAGCTTACTGAGTACTAGCCGCTCTTCGCCTACCTCCTCTTCTAGAGTTTTGGTAGACGGAGCTGAGTTACTCCCTCTACCGACCGAAGAGAAGATCCCGACGGTCCGAACAGTCATCCGGTCAACGGAGAACAAGATTCACTCTCCACCGCCACACGAAGAACCCAGCACTAAACAAAGGGGGAATTCAAGATTCAATATTCCCCCTCCTTGTAACCGGAAGATTAAGCCGGCTGTAATCTTTTCCATCTGATTCCAGGAAACGTTACACCAGCCAACCCTCTCCGTGTCAAACATATACACTGCGATAATCAAGCAGCTATATCTAGGGCACAAAATGTTATATACAACGGTAAGTCTAGATATATTCGTCGTAGACATAATACTGTGAAGCAGTTGCTCTCAAATGAAATTATCTCTATTGACTTTGTCTCGTCAAAAGATAATTTAGCGGATCCGCTTACTAAAGATTTAAGTGGAGAGCGTATAAATTGCGCATCGAGGGGAATGGGTCTAAAAGCCTAACCTTACCGAGTCAGCTTAATGGAAATCTCACTTAGCGACTGGAGATCCCACGGACTAAGTTCAAGAGGAAAAACTAGTTATGACTGACTCAGCAAGTAAGCACTTGGGAATTTGACTCCAATCCATTCCTAAGGTGCACATAAGTGCTTTCTACAAGTGGATAAAGGATAAGCTTAACGCTTTTAATGATGCCTATAGCTTGTTACTAAACAAGTGGAGTAGAGTAGACTACTCTTAATAGGATGATCACCTATGTGAGTATAGAGTTGGGTCGGCTCTTCGAGAATTTCTATGGAGGCTGTTATTCCCTAAAGATACTCTCTGAAACCAAGAATGTCCGGGCCAAAACGGACACAACCGAGAACCAAAGTTGATTTGGAAAGTCACTGTGTGAAGCTTGTTAACTTGGCTTACACTAACGGCTAACAGTTCAAGACCTAGTTCACTAATTAGCCAGTAAGTCCGATAAAGCTTTCGCTATGGAAGGTTCAAGACCTAGTTCACCTATCCTGATGCAGTTTCTTTTCTAAAGTACATTTCACAATAGAGTCAGTCTCTTTGTGTGTCAATTCCTTGAATCTCCATTCATTGTGGGAGATTGTTGGAATATGAAGAATATATATGTGAATCTTTGAATTGAATTACGGCGAGATCCGTTGATCGAATCAATTGGATGATGGTTGGAGTGTGTTCTCCTTCCATTGGGGATGAACGTGGTATATTCACATGTTTAATTCCGACTTCGAATGAATGAGATATTCAAGTCTAAAGATTGCCTAATTCAAAGCCAAAATGGGACTAAAGGTAGCTAAAGGCATTTAGTCCCACATTGGCCATGGGAGGGAAGTTCGTAGTGTTTAAATAGAGAAAAATGAGAACAAAGGGCGTGCCCTTTGGGTACTTGGAGTTTTCACGCGCGATTGGGAGGGAACCATGCGCAAGCGCGCCGCCGCTGGCGGCGGCGGCCGGCTAATGCCGGCGCGGGGTTCAGGTTCCCTAACAGTTGCAACGGTTCAGACCGAACCGTTGCAACTGTTGAATGAGTTCGGGCCAAATTGCCCCTCCCGGAGCGCTAAAAATAGCGCTCCGTTCTCTCAGTTTAAGGCACACCAACAACAAGAAAGGAATCTGTCTTCTGAAGGAGATCCTCTCTCTATCTCAGTCCTGAAGTGACTTCCAAACAGGAAGTGGGAAATCAGTAACTCGGTTTCTGAAAGCAAGTGGGGATTCTGCAACTCAGTTTCCGAAGCGACTTCCAAAAGAGATTCTGCAAAATTCGTTCTGAAAGAGGGCTCAGAAAATTCAACAGATTCTTTAATAGAATTGTTGTCTGAATCTGGGACTTCCGAAGAAGAATATTCTTTAACCTTCCTTCTTCCTCTACAGTGGGTCCCGCTGCTTCAATAATCATGTGAAGGTATTGATTGGTTAACTACGGTTCAACCGTACGGTGATTTGGTAGTGCTATCCAAATACCGTGAAGGAGTGTTGTATCTTGGGAGACTAGCGTCCAGTAACTCGTTAGCACCGGTGCGGGGGACATAATTGTCTTAAGGAGATTCGCTTTAAGCGTACCTCACTCCAAGTACTGTATAAGTGAATTAATTTCTTTATACAGGGGATATACTGATATTCAGTATATTGAGGCTGATTTATTTCAGTCTAATTGGTGTTTAACCAATGAAGGAAATTGAAAGGTGCTTCTTAAATTAAGTAACGTTCTATTGAACGGAAAATCTCCCACCTGATATTTACCGACCTGGCCAATTAGATCGGTGATATTTTCTGTGATCTTGATTAGTTGTCAGATTGATCCCAGAAACTAACACATTCATCATATTTGAAATCGATACATTTGCCTTTGCTTTAACTTTGTAATTTGTGAAAAGAATGCATATTGTAATATGTTGTGGCAATTGGGCATCTTTGAGTTAGCGCTTTAGCTTATTTTTTTTCCAGAGATGAATGATATCCCAATAACAAATCATATCATTTTACCTATTTATCATGCTATTTCCTTTTCACATATTACTGAAAAGAATGAACTGTGTGTGCATGAAGAGTTGTTCTTATTGTGGCGCTTCCCTATTCTCAGCCAGTTTTTTTCCATAAGTTATCATAGGTTAGCCCCCCCTAATATTCAAACAATTTTATGACTGATCATAAGCTAATTCATATCAAACTTGAATTTTATGACTGATCATAAGCTAATTCATATCAAACTTGGCAACTGACAAAAAAATTAAATAAATAAAGAGATTCTAACAAGGGACATAGGTAGGGTGATGGGGATCGCTATAGCTATTTTTGTATATTTATTTTATTTTGTGTATTAGCATGTTTAGTCTCATATGTAAGACCAAGAGTTGTATTTGATTAGTGGACTATGATGGAATTATTTAAACCCCTTTTATTGAAGCATGTTGATTTGCTTTTAAAAATGAATTTTTACATGGTGATGTGTAGAGTGGGAGAGAGATCTCTCGTGTGCTGAAGTCAAATTAGTCTTTATCTTCTTCTATCTTTCTCTAAAACCCTAATTTCTTTCTCTTTTCTTCTTCCCCCGTCCCATTTTACATCAATTTGGTATCAGAACTAAAATCCTGCTTCACAAAAAAAAAAAAAAATCTCTCCTCCACAAAAAACTTGCCTCCTGCTCTACAAAACCCGAGATTTTCCTCCACTCCTTTTCTCTTTTCTGTTTAAAAAAAAAGCTATCTGAAACCCTAGATCGAATTTTTTAAAAAAAAATTCAAAAAAAGAAGAAAAAAGAAAAAAGAACACTCTTCAATCATCTCCCTTCTCTCTCCCTGCCACCCCCGTTACCCTCACCATCAACTCCACACCTCGGCGCTATTGTCTCCCTTAACCATATACACCAACCTCATCTTGAGCACACTGTAGTCATATCAACGCCGCTGACTGCACGAAGTCTGCCAACCTCCTCTGTCTTCAACCACAGCAGCCCGCCGCCACCTTTTGGATCCCGAGTGTCATCGCTGTTATCTTACTTGACTATCATCACCGTCGTGTTCATCGTCGCCACCTTCTGACGACACTGACGACCTGCCAGAGCCTCGTCGACCTCCTCCACCACCAGACTCCACCTCATCACCGTCTGCCCTGTCCACTAGGTGTCGAGAGGAGAAGAAAGGGTAAACGGGTGCAGGTTGAAACTATGAACCCGATCCAAGTTCTTACGAGTTTAAGTTAATCTTGTTATCAAGCGAGTTCGATCCGTTATCTACCTAGACCCAACCTGGAAGTCGTAGTCAAGTCGAGTAGTAGCCAAGCCAAGCCACGCCACTCTCTGAACTGAGCAGAGTTGATCTCTCTTGAGCCGACTTGAGCCATTTTGGAGCCGAGCCATCCATCTAAGCTGGCATTGTTCATTGGAGAGCAATAGTAACACAACAACAGTTAAGAGCCCATTTCAGGCCCGTTCAGAGTCTGATTCGAGTTCCGTCTGAAGTGTTGAATTCATAAGTGAGTCCCGGAGTCATTTGAAAGATTTCACAGCTTTTGATAGAAAATCCGGCCTCTACAAGCCACTATTTGGTGCCAGTATTGTTTCAAAACTTCGTGAAAGACTTTCAGCTCTCGGTTGTGAGTATTTCACTGAAGAATCTTAGAGAATTTCTGCATTCGGGTATGCATTACACACCCCTCAAGTGAATTCTAGCTTAAGCTGAATTATCAATTGCCAAATTACTTGTAAATATTATTGGGATGTGATAATTTTCTAGTTAGATTATACTTTGCTTCTATCTAGTTGTCACATTATTGATTGTTATTCATTATTTAGGATTGTATTTTTTTTTGCATTATAACTTGTATCTTTTAGAAAATTTTAATTCTCATCATTTAGCGCATTCATTTTGCTTTGTGTGAGTCTAATATTCGTGATGTATATGTGAGTTTGTTTGTCGTGCATTAGTATTAGCGCACGTTCATTTGGCTAATCAAACTGACATAGAAGAGAACCTCGACTGCATGCTAGAGAAACTTGACATTATCCTCGAACTAGCTCGAGATTGCAATTTCACATTGAAGCAGATAGAACCACGAGGTGAGAGTCGACATATTAATAACGTTCCTAGTGGTGATATTAATGACTCGAGAGTTATTGAGGATTTTTACGTTTTCTCCACTATTACTAGTGCTGTTGAGGATCCACTAGCCAATATTGATACACATATTATTGATAAAATTTATGAGTTTTTTTAGAGTAACAATGACGATGTAGATGTGTGAGTCGAGTCTAGCGCACTTATACTTACTGATATCTATGCTCATGATAATGATACTACTGATGTTGAGTCTAAGCTAGTAGTCGAGTCTATAGTGACTATTTTTAGTTATCTTCCTTCTAGTCAGCCTTTAGAGTTTTTTTACTATGATCCACCATAAAGTTTCTGACTTTTCTTCTTTTAGTGGGTTTTCAGAAATTTGTCTTGAATCTAGTATTCAGCAACAGAGTTTGCTGCACATCTTCTTAAACATCTTATGTATCCTCTTTCCTTACCTTCTGGAGTTATGTCTAGAATATCTGCTGAATTGTATTTGCCTGTTACATTTAATGATAACACTAGACAATTAGCTAATTGCAATAATAACTATAAATTTTCTGCATGTTCATATAGTGTATTGCAGGAGTTTGCAGCTGACAGTGATGTGATTGGGATGAGTCACTCTGAGATCGCGAGAAAGTTGCACGCTTGGTGTAAGGTCGCAATAGAGTTCTGAAGAGGAGTGCTTCCATTACTGACGAGCTAGACATCTCATAGGATCCTGGTATTGGTTCAGTTTTCAATAGGGATGAGTCGCTTCTGCTTGTGCCTTGTTTGAGCTTTCATCAACTGTTACTGATCCATCACGGAAGCCCGTTCTGCCTCCACCACCTCGGTCCAGAAGTGACGCGAATGCCAGCTCCTTGACCTCCACTATGTCCCGATTGAGATGATTCTTATAAGGAGATAGTTCAGTTCGATCTAGTCATGCTTGCCATTTACTATCATCGCATTCACCGGAGATGAATACTTTTAAGCCGGGAGAATAATAGGGATTGTTATAGCTATTTTGTGTAGTTATTTTATTTTATTTATTTAATGTGTTTAATCTCATATTGGTTATGTTGGGAAAAGTCTTAGTGTGTGGGCCTATATAAGGCCAAGAGTTGTTTTTGATTAGTAGATTTTGGTGAATTGATTTTAACCCTTTTTATTAAAACATATTGATTTGTTTTCAAAAATGAATCTTTGAATGATGATGTGCAGAGTGGGAGAGAGATCTCCCGCATGCTGAAGCTCGAATCAATCTTTATCTTCTTCTATTTTTCTCTAAAACTCTAATTTCTTTCCTTCTTTCTTCTCTCCCCGTCCTGTTCTACATCACGGAGACACTATCTTTGGCAACGCCATGAAAGAACCCGAGGTGGATGCCATGATACTAAAGGGTAGAGATGTCCTCATTTGAATCACTAAGATTTGAGTCTGAACAACACTGGTTTGAGTCACTCAATACTGTATATTTAGAACTTATCTTGCTTGATTCCACTCTTGACTCCTGTTATATCACCTGAAGAAACTGAATTTGTGTACATTATTGATTGAGCGGAATACATAGGGAGTACAATTACATAATAAAGAAACTTAATACTCCTAATACGCTTATTATTACATAATTCTAATTCTAAAACTACTCTTTAACAACCCTTCGCAAACTCATAATGGATGAAAATTGTGAGTTTGAATGAAAGAAAAGGAAAATCTGAAAATTATATGCTGAAAATATGGAAACCATGATTCGATATTCGGAATCAGAATCAGCTCACAATGTTAGGTATCAAAATAGGTCATGTCGGTCATTTCGTCTAGGTGATGTCGGTCTCGATCAAAATTTTTAAAATAAATTATTTAAAAAATTATTTAGATAATTAGTAGCATTTTGACGTAGTTTGAGAATAATCATTCGAATTTGAATCACATTTGGACAAAATATTTCAATACAAAGTAGTTGTGCAAAATATGAACTAATAAGGTATTAACAAAGATATTACAATAAAAATATAGTATCTAACAAGTTTTGAGAACTCGGTTTCAGTTTCGACTTCGCTTCCTTACAAAAATTTAAGTTTCGAATAGTTTCTCTTGTTTCATTAGTTTCGGTATAAATTTTGGTTTGGTTCACTTCAATTAAATAAATTTATAAACAAATCAGAATATAATGGATATTTTATGCCATATTGGAAAAAGTGTTGAAGTTGATTAAATTTGTTTTGTTCTACCGTTTGGATTATGTTCACCAAAATAAAAATCTATTTCTAAGTGAATTAGAAATATTTTTCTTCATTTGCAAAAATAGAGTTATTAAGGGGTTTACATATAATTTTGTTCATTCAATAGAATTAAGTTTATTGGGTTGGCTTTGAATAACATTCGAAATCTAAAACCCGCTTTAGTCATTCTTATGAGTATATTATCAAACTGAGCAAAGCGAGGTTCCTTTCGTGGCTCTTTCTTCGACTTTGTCCGTCTATTTGTCCCTAAAGAGAGCGAGAGCCAGAGAGAATCACCCACTCCTCTCTCCAATAGTCCTCCCCTCCCCCTCTCCTCTCTTCCCCCCCTCCTCCCCTCTTCCCCCTCTCTTCCTCCTCTCTCTCCCCTCTTTGTCGCTTTGTTTCACCGCCAAGCGCTAATCTAGTAAGTTAAACATATTTGAAGATATCTGTTGATGTGACGGCGGCCACCGCTACGAGATGGAGATATGTTCCAAGTCAGTTAGTTCTCTCTCTCTCTCTCTCATCCCGCCCTCTTCGTCTTCTCTCCTTTTTTTAAAAAATTTTAATATTTTAAAATAAGATCTTTGTTGAATCCATCAATTTATTTTATTTTGATATGTAGTTCTTTGATTTGATATTGTCTGAATTTATTTCATTATGTAGACCAGAAATTTTGAGATTTTCCAATGGATTTTATTTGCTTTTGAATGAAACTGATTTTCAACGCTAGCTTTTGGCCGATTCTATAATTTCCGGCCCAATGCCAAACCGATTACGCCGATAACTATTTATGCTATCTGATTCTGCCTCAGTCTCAAATTGGCCAATTCGTATCGGAATTAGCCGATTCCTCAAATCATGCTGAAAATTGATGTCAATCCCACATGATTGTCTTAGAGAACTTGTTATTCTTTGAACACCCTTTCACAAACTTACAATGGATGAAATATTGAAAGCCTGGGAGAGCGTGTAGGACGAGAAGATGTCATACAAAAGAGAGCATCTTCTAAAGGAGGAAAGATGGATTTTGATCGATGACGGAACACTTTCAAGTCTTTTTCACGTATCACAATGTGGACTTTCAGTATGTAAGTCTCTTTAGAAGATACAAGGTGAACTTCTAAACCTATGAGTTGTCTCTTTCACTTGAAGCAAAGGAGAGCATTGAAATAATGTGAATTCCGTCGATGGAAAAGGAGGAGACCAATCATAGGATTGGAGACGAACGGATTTTGAGAGTTCCCAAAACTCAGTAGAAGAGAAGATTTTTAGAGACCCTCAAACTCAACAAAGAAGAGAAGATTGGGCGGAGGATTGAGAGCACAGAGCGGTGACCAATCACAGGTCGACGACAAATCACATGTCAGAGGGGGGGATCACAGAGAGGGTGACCTATCATAGGTCAGAAGGGAGGATCACAGAGAGGGCAACCTATCATAGGTCGATGATAAATCATAATTTGGAAGGTTTTGGATGCCCTGAGATCCGAAGCCTGATTGAAGAATCCGATCTTGTTGAAGAGGCCTGGTTCGGATATGAAGTTGCTGACTAAAGAAGAATCCGATAGGATTGGAGAACAGAAATAATTATGAACATGCAAAGGTTTCAAACCAATTTGGACTTGCTGCTGTCATGAAGACCGAACTTGCAAGCCAGCTATGGTTGTTTTGAAGGAAGACGTAATATGGAAGCATGGAAGTTGCGAGGATGTAACACGAGAATCCATGTGTGTGGATGTTGCGTGTGGAAGAATAATTTGAGGCGGCAGTGATTTTTGCACAGATCAAAATTGAACCTTCGAGATCACATGACCGATAATTAGAAACTCAAAACACGATCTCAAAATCTCGGTTAAGAACTCAATACTTGCTCAAAATCTTGAGAGGCCGAGATTGATGCTATGAAATTTGACTCGGACGATGATAGAAAATTCGACAATGTGCAGGGTTGAAAGTGGCCAGGCGCTAGTCACAAACTACACGAGCACGGCCTAATGCAAGCTCGAGGATGGCGTGAGAACGACGATCAGCAGATAAATCTTTTGAGAGTGTGTATTATCATGTTAAATCAATTAAAGAAACTAAATTTTGTGTATTATTGATGAGGGCGATGTCCGGAATATATAGGCGGTACAATCACAAAATAAGAAAACTCCTACTCTTAATACAATTAGTGTTACATTATCCTAATTCTAATACTACTCTTTAAAAACACTTATGCTTTCTACCATGAGAATTCTTGTTTTTCAAAAGGAGCCTATATATAATCTTTAGCATGCAGTGCAGTCCAGAAGAGTAACTAAATGCGTTTCGCATTTCCTTTTATCACTAGTTCATATCAAATTTTCTCTTTCTGACCCTAATATACAATTGTTGATTATTCATTTATCTTTTACGTTTAAAAGTATGAAACATGAATCATGAATGGATAAAGAAAATCATTACTATGTTCCTTCCAATAAAAAGTAAATCTCCCACCCCACCAATGCCCCCCCCCCCCCCCCCCCCCCGCAAAGAAAAAAAAAAAGGCTCTACAATTGAAAGAAAAATCAGAGGAGACTTCTGAAAAGAATTGGGACAAGATGAATAGGACGGCGTGTGGTCTTATAAGGTCTTGAGTATCATGTTCTATATGAGACGTCTACAATGAAGATGTGGGAGATTCTCGAGAAGAAATATCTGACGAAAAGTATCGACTCTCGACTGCTTCTAAAGAGGAGGTTTTATCGCTTTCAGTTGAAGAAAGTGTTGGCCCAGAGGCTCATCACTCTAGTTTTGATGATGATTAACTCATGTAGTTATAATTTACTAATAATCTTGTATTTAAATAGTTTCAGTGATTGACCAAGATATTAGTAGGTGTTTTAACTTCAACAAAGGAGTTTTAGAGCTTTCACATGTTAATTCAAGAGCTCGAGCGTCAAGATCGCATCTAGTACTCGGTTGGAGTCAAGCTCGTTGGATCGTGTTTGGATCAACTTGACTTGGAGAAGGAGTTCTACAAGAAGACCTCAGTTTGTTTAGTTTTAGTATGTTTAGATCTTGTGTAAAGGTAGATAGTATTGATATACTCAAGTTCACACACACACGAGTTTAAAGTTTGTTGTTTTGGTTTTCAGTTTAACCGGTTTTGGATTTCATGTCAAAAATATAAATATAATATCTTTTATGTATATTGGATTCTATCCATATACAATATGCTTCAAAGTTGTTCCAATATCATGTTTTTGTATTTACATGAGTTTTGGAGAAAATGGTTTTCCATTTCAAAAATCCAAGTTCTAGAAAATATCGATTTTGTGTTTAAGCCAAATTTCAATATCACAAAAATGGTTCAAATAGCTTGTAATATGTGTTGATTTTAGTCATACATGTTTGGTATTCAAAGATCTAATAAAAACTTATTTTTGTGAAATTTTTGTAATTTTATGGGATTTAATTGAAGTTAAAAAGACAAGTTCTCAATACCCAAATCCCCAGCCAGACTGCACTGGTAGTCGACCGGACCAGGAGTCGGTCAAGCGTCACGGTCGACCGATGTGCACGGGACGTGCACAAAGGCCAGCCTATTCGGCCGGTCGACCGCGCGATCGACCGACTGAAAGCACTCCACTTTCGGGTAGGGGCCGGTCGACTGGGCGGTCGACCGATGGCTTTGGCCCGGTCGACCGTGCGGTCGACCGGAGGCACAACGATCATAAAAATGACCGTTGGCCGGTCGACCGAAAGGGCATTTCTGCCCTTTCCTGGCTGCCAACAGGCAGATTTTTGAGAGGGTATAAATACTCATCTCTTGAATTGGTTTCTCTAATGGTTTTTGAGAGCAATATTTTCTCATTTTCTTAAGTGTTTTAGCAACAAGTTTTCAAGAGTTTTTGGGCTTAAAAATTTTATCTTTATTTTATTTTAAAGGGTTGAAAAATTCAAAGAAAAAGAGAAGTCTTTGGGAATTATTTTAGTTCTTCATTTCTATTTTATCCTAGAAGTTTTTCCAAGTATTTTCTTTGTGTTTTTAATTTTCAAACTCTTTATTTTCTCACACTTGAGCTATCATATCTATCCTATCTATAGGATCTTTGTTTTGTGAGAAAAATTAGTTTGTAGTTTGTTGAGACCACCAAGAGTTGTAACCTTCCTTGTATTTGTTGTTATCTCTCTTGTGTAGAGGTGATTGTGGAGGTTGTGTTGGTATCCCTCTAAGTGTAGAGGTGATTGTGGTTGGAGTGTTGGCTAAGTGCCCTATCCCTCTAATGAGAGGTGATTATTGTTTTGACTTTGTGCCTATCCCTCTATTGAGAGGTTGATCTTTTGTGGCTTAATGTTTTGCCTCTTGTGTAGAGGTTGTGGTTGTTTGAGAGAGGAGTTGTGTACTTCTAGTTGTATTTACTCAAATTCTCAGTAGAGGTTCCCTATGTGGGAAGTCCTGTGTGGACGTTATAGTGAAAATCCTTCTGTGTGAAGGTGGGGACGTAGAGCAGTGGCTCGAACCTCGAAACATATCTTTGTGTTTGCGTTTGATCCACTATCTCTTAACTCTCTCTCTCTCTCTTATATCTTGCATTACATCATATTGTTCATATCTTATATATGCTTGGTATTGTTTGTGTGCCTCATTTGTGTTGAACCAAGAGAGCTTCGTATAGCACCTCAACTCTTATTTAGAGAAATTTAGAGGAGATAGTCCAGAGCCCTTCACCGAGAATTCGGTTACACTCTTTACTTACACTAAGTGTGTTGCAATTAAGTTTTAATTCTGTATCATTTGTCATTAGATTAGCCATACACCTATTCACCCCCCTTTAGGTGTACTTTCAGAAAGGACTCTCTATTGCTGAGCACATGAACAATTATACAAAGCTTCTTACAGATTTGGTTAATGTGAATGTGGATATCGAAGAAGAGGATAAGGCGTTAATTCTTTTGAATTCTCTTCCTGATGAAGAGTATGAGACTTTCGTCCTCACCTTGGTTAATGGGAAACAATCACTTAACTATAATGATATGTCAGCTGCTCTTATAAATTATGAAGTGAGGAGGAAGGACAAGCAGTCTTCTTCCAATGGTACCTAGGCGTTGAGGTAAGAGGCAGAGATTCCAATCGGAAAGGCAAAGGCGAGTGTGAGAGATCCAAATTCAGACCATGTTTTATAGATCTGAAGAAGAATCAAACTGCCTTCTGCAAAGAGATAGGGCACTGGAAAATTGATTATCTAAGGATTAAAGATAAGAAGAAGGAGTCAAATACTGAGGCAAATCTCACACAGGTGATCAATATACAAGCTGGTACTTCATAGGCAGGTGGATCGAACTCAGACTCATCTGTATTCTGTTACTACTCCTACTATTGGTTACTCAGGTGATTCTGAGTGGATATTAGATATAAGAGCTACTTATCAAGTGTGCCCGAATAGGGATTGGTTTTCTAGCTTTGAGAAGCTAGATGAATGTTTCGCTATCATGGGTGATGATCATCCGTGTAAAGTAGAAGGGATAGGTATAGTTAGGATTAAGATATTTGATGGGATGGTACAGGAACTGAAGGAAGTGAGGTATGTACCTCAACTGAAAATGAATCTTATCTCTGTTGGTACACTGGAAGCATTGGGTCATGAACTATCTATAAGAGATGGTGTTCTCAAGATGACTAGAGGCTCGATGGTGGTGTTGAAGGGCGTCTGACGCAATAATCTATACTACTTGATGGGTAGTACGGTTACAGGACGAGTGGTGGCTTCTATTTCTTCAGGTGATATTTGTACACATGTTTGGCATATGAGGCTCAGACATACAGGAGAAAGGTCTTTACAAACTCTAGCAAAGAAGGGATCATTGGAAGGTGCATCTACCTACAACATGAAATTAGGTGGACACAGTATTCTGGACAAGAAGACGAAGCTGAAATTTGGCACCTCTACTCACCGCTCGGAAGGTCTTCTTGACAGTATTCATGTTAGTATTTGAGACCTGCAAAGACTGCATCGCTTGGAGGTCATCGGTACTTTGTCTTTTTTATTGATAATTTATCTAGGTATTATTAGGAATATCCCATGAGACAAAGATTTGAAGCCCTAGGCATGCTAGTGAAGTGGAAGGATATGATGGAGAAACAGACTATAAGATTAAGAAGCTTCAAATTGGTAATATTGAAAAATACAAAAATCAATTCCTACAATTTAGCCAGAACAATAGTATTGGTCCTCATTTCACAAATGGAATACATGGGTTAACTAAGAAAATCAACCACTCCTTGCTGGAGAAGGTTCAGCGTGTGTTGTGTCGAATGCACGATTAGATAGACCATTTTGGGCTGAGACAATTGTATATGCTAGCCATCTCATACTATCATCCACTGCGATAAGAGGCAAAACTCTGTTGGATATTTGATCAGGTGGAGCTGCTCATGATTATGATTTGCTGCGGGTATTTGAAAGTCTGGCATACTTTAATGCCAAAAATGGCAAGATAAATCCGTGAGCAAAGAAGTTGTGTTTTTAGCTCTCAAGAGGAATATGAAAGGCTGCAAGCTATAGGATCCCGAAAATAAGAAGATTGTGTTGAGTAAGCATGTCACGTTTGATGAAACTTCATTGTTGAAGTCTACTCAGCAGGTGGAGAAATAGGAGACCAAGGATGTACCACAGCGGGTAGAGGTTGATGCTACTCCACCACCTCCAGTTGGTTCGGTATCAGTAAAAACTTCACCGGATGTGACACCGAGTGGAGATTATATAGTCAGTTTTGATACTGAACAGATTCAAAACATTGATTGGAATGTCAAATTATTTGCAGCTATTGAAACCAAGATAAATCCACGAAAGTGGGTGAAAAAGCATGAATCTCAAGTTGGTGAGCGTGGTAAGCTCAAATTGAAGACCGTTGTTCTCCATGATGGTATTAGTAAGGAGATTCATATGATTCAGCCAGTTCGATTCGCTGCTAAAGATTTAGTCACAGTTACTTGAGCTCGATGTAGCTCGTTTGATGAACTACGTATAGTTGATCCCGTTGGGCATGGGTATATAGGCAACCACAATAGTGCAACCAGTTGGAGTCGACATGGTTCTATATTGTATTCAGCTCAGATATGGGAAACCTTCACTGAGGTGGAGAATTATGGGGAGAGAGGATAAAAAAATATTGTTGAAAGAGTTTTTTAAACTCTGGTGGAGTTTAGCCAAAGAGTGATGCAATCTATGGTATCAAATACGAGAGCGTATCAGTCGTACCAATGATGGATTGCACAGGAGGAATCCAGTCTAATTGACTACGGCAATGATCTAGTCGACTAATGATACAAATAGAGAGTTGATGAATCTGTTTCACTACAGACTAGTCGACTAGCTCAAATACCTAGTCGACTAATAGAAGCAATTTGTCAATTAGGATATTGGCCTAGTCGACTAATGCAGCTCCAACGGCCCTGTTTTCAAATCTGATTCAGAACTCGTTTCTGATCCGAATTAGGCGTTTATGATTTTCTTTTCTACATGGCTTCTTTGACTATATAAAGAGGGGTATTGTCCCCAATATTTGTAGCCTATAACCTGTAATTGATTGATTAAATAAGAACTTTCTCCCCTTGCCCCGAGAACATAGGAAAATTGTCGAATATCGTTAAATCTTGTGTTCTCTTTTCTTTTCTTTGTTTACTTGTTCGTGTGATTGGTGACTATTCTCTGGTGTTCTTCTTCTCTGCTGATTGGATTCCCAACAATATTAAGTGTCTCAAATGTGGGAAACAATTGTATGTTAATAGAAATTACTGAATGACAGCGGTCAGTAGTAAAGATATTCAAGATATGAATTTTTCTTTACTTTTTTATATTTCTTATCAAATTTTAAGATAAATTGATTTCATGATGGTTTTTATTGGAAAAGATAAAAAGTAATTGGTGACCAGAGGAGCATAACTTTTCATGATGGTTTTTATTGGAAAAGATAAAAGGTATATGTAATGAAGTTTTTCTTTTTCTAACTATTAAAACTAGAAGTGGGCTTTGATTTTCTTCATGGCCCCCCACCTTGCTCCGACTTTAGCAGGGTACAACAACAACAACAACTAAGCCATTTGTCCAAAGTATTTGGGGTAATTTACAGATCGGGCACATGGATCAGCTTTCTCCACTCATTCATATCGAGTAATATGCTTTCACTAAGACTTTTAACCTCTATATCTTGTTGTATTACCTCCATCCATGTTTTCTTTAGTCTCCCTTGCACTCTTTTAACTTGTCCTAGTTTGATACGCTTCTTGCCGGACTAGCGCATCTGTAGGTCTACGTCGCACATGACCAAACCACGTAGGCAGTTTTTCTCTCATCTTCTCTTCTATAGAGACTACGCCTATCTTCGTACGAATATCCTCATTTCTCACCTTATCTCTCCTCGTGTTACCACACATCCAACGAAGCATGCGCATCTCTGCTACACTCATCTTCTAGGCATGATATCTCTTTGTAGCCCAACATTCTGTGACATATAATAAAGTTGGCCTAATAACAGTCCGATAAAACTTTCCCTTCAGCCATGACGGAATATTACGATCACATAAAACTACTGTTGCGCTCCTCCATTTCAACCAGCCAGTTTGGATCCTATGGTTGACATCACTATTAATCTCCCCATCCTTTTAGATAATAGAACCCAAGTACTTAAAATGACTGCTCATCGGTGTTTCTTGACCATCTAGTGTCACAATACTATAATCTCAGATTCTATGTTTACTGAATTTACACTCCATATACTCTGTTTTGGTCCTACTTAATCTAAAATCTCGAGATTCTAGAGTTTACCTCCATAACTCCAATTTTGCATTTACCCCAGCTCTGGTTTCATCGACTAGGACAATATCATCAGTAAGTAGTATACACTACGGTATCTCATCCTGAATAGCTCTAGTAAGCTCATCATCACTATGGCAAATAAGAATGGACTCAATGCAGATCCTTGATGCAATCCAATTGCGATAAAAAAAACACTTATTATGCCTCCACAAGTTCTGACATTTGTCACTATTCCATCGTACATGTCCATGATTATATTAATATATTTGATGGGGACTCCCTTTTTCATCAATGTCCACCATAATTCTCTATTGGCGCCTTATCATATGCTTTTTCTAAATCAATAAAGGCCATATGCAAATTTCTCTTCCCTCTCGAAATCGCTTTATAAGTTGACGAAGCAAATGAATAGCCTCTGTCGTCGATCGCCCCAGCATGAACCAAAATTGGTTCTCTGATATTTTTATATTTTGCTTTAACCTGTGTCTAATTATCCTTTCCCCAAGCTTCATAGTGTGACACATGAATTTTATTTCACATTAATTTGAATAACTCTGGATATCACCCTTGTTCTTATAGAGAGGTACTATGGTACTCTTCTTCTACTCATTTGGCATCTTTTAGTTAGCCAGATCTTGTTAAAGAGGTTTGTCAGCCATTTCACACCCACCTCTTCTAAGCATCTCCCATACCTCAATAGGAATTCTATCCGGGCCAACAACTTTCCTTGACTTCATCCTCTTCTGGGCCTCTTTAACTTCAGATTCGCTAATTTTGCGTATATAATTACGGTTCATAACTTGACACAGAATGGTAAGGTCATCCAAATCTTGAGTAGAACTACCATTGAACAATTTATCAAAATACTCTCTCCGTCTTTCTTTGATTTTTCCATCTCGAACTAAAACCTTCTGATCCTCATCTTTGACACACCTCACAGTATATAAGTCTCTAGTCTTTCTCTCCCTTATTCGAGCAATTTTATATATATCTTTTTTAACCTCTTTGGTGTCCAACTTCTCGTACACTTTTTTGTACACTTTAGCTCTTCCATTTTAAACAGCTTTCTTAGCCTCTTTTTGGCTAGCTTATACCTCTCAAAACTCACTACATCATAATTTTTCTTCAAATCTCTATAAGAGTCTCGTTTGATCTTAATGGTAGCTTTTACCTCTTCATTCCACCATGATGTGTCCTTACATGGTGGAGCACCACCCCGTGACTCACTAAGTACATCTTTAGCTACTCTTTTAATACAGCTAACAATTTTATTCCATAATGTATTGGGATCATTTTGGGCTTTCCAATCTGCTTCATATACTACTCGATCTACAAAAACTCTTTGGTTACCTTCTTTTAACCGCCACCACTTAATCTTAAGATCTAACTTATGTTTAATCTTTCTAAATCTCCTGAAAAACACCTAGAGGGGGGTGAATAGGTGTAATTGCTAATCTAACAATCCTTTTAGAATTAAGATGGATGAATGATGCAACGATCTCTCAAAACAAGACTAAGAGCCGAATACCCCGTGAAGGGTTCTGAACTCCTTCCTCCCAATTCCCCTTGAATGGTTTAGAGGTGCGCAATGCAACCTTGTTGTATGAGAATTGATAGAACAAAGAATGAATAATATGCAATGATGAAATGCACACAAGATATATCACAAGTATTACAAACTAGAGGCAATAACACAAGGTAAGAAAACTAGATCTCAAGCAAGTAAGTTAAAGCAATAGAGTGCAAGAGAAATTTAAAGCAATATGGACACAAAGCAATCGCAAACACAAGATGTTTGTTTCGAGGTTCGACCCACCGCTCTACTACCCGCCTTCACCTCCGTGAAGGGTTTCCACTATCCACCGAGGACGCTTACAACGGTCTACCGAAGACCCGAACACCGAGCTCCACCAATTACAATAACCTCTACCGAAGAGGTGTCTCCACAAGAACAAGAAGAAGGAACAAGTAGCCAAGTGATCACCAAAAGGATCACAAACTTCTTACAAACACTTTCTCTTTACAACTTCCTTATAGAATGAGGATGGGAATTTTGGCTCTAAGGAGTGTAGTGAGAAAAACTCAGTTGTAGAGATGATTTTGCTAGAGAACACAACTGAAAACAAGCTCAAGGAAGAATAGAAAATGGAGAGCTTAAAAACTTTTCTTCTCTTTGAAAACTTAGGTATTTTTCTTGGTATTTTGCAAGAGACTCTTCTCCTCTATTTATAGGGAGAGAAATAGGTTAAAAACAATTTATTTTAAGCTTATTTGCTCTGAAAAAGATCTCCAAAACCTCAGAAAAAGTCTGCCAAAACAGATTAAAAAGACAGATTTCAGAATTGCACAAAAGAGGAAAGAGCCGTTGGCACTTTGCAGGCCTGACGGTCGACCGGTCCGGTCGACCGTCGTCGCTCAGCTGGCAAAGAGCCGTTGGGCTCCGGTCGACCCCAGGGTCGACCGTCCTCTAAAAGAAAAACACAGTTTTCTACGGGCGGTCGACCCGGCGGTCGACCCAGAAAACCCGAGAGCAAGCTACAGTCAGTCGGTCGACCCGGGCGGTCGGCCGACAGACATGCACAAGCGTGCGTGTCCTGTGCAGGTGCCGGTCGACCGGGCCGGTCGACCGGTCTTGCCTGAAACAGAAAAACAGCAGCAGGACAGAACTTGAAGTGTTTGTTTGTAAAATATTTTGAAGTAAAGATAACTAAGTATCATGATAGAAATAGTATACATGATCTAAATATTATATATGTCTTTGTAAAAATTAGAGTCATGTATTTTTGCAAAGGTATGAAACTTAGAGAGCAAAAAAAACTTAAACATGAAAACTTGTATACAAAAATGTGTGTGTGTATCCTAGAGCCAATTTTTCAAACTCAACCTTTGACAAACTATTTCTTACATTGGTTCTAAGTACTACAAGTGCTTCAAGAGGGCTTTCACCATATGATCTTCAAAACTTGATTCTTGAGCCCAAATTGAGTTGACTTGAGTCCAAAACACTTTCCTTTAGGGAAGAACCCTTCTAGTTTGGTTAGAATCCTGAAATACACTTAAACAACAACATTATTAGTACAAATAACTAATATGTTTTGTAATCATCAAAACACACTAAACAAGGGTGATTATAACCTTGGGCCAACAATCTCCCCCTTTTTGATGATGACAAAACATATACGTTATTTAAACAAAAATGGAAGAAGAGCTTGGAAAGCTCCCCCTCAAATAATGCTATGTATTAAGAATGACTATGAAAAGCTAAATACATAAGGCATTGAAAACACATAGTTTTGTTAAAAAACTCAAATACATCAATACACAATAGTTAAAAAACTCAAATACATCAATACACAATAAACAAAACTCTTTTTCTTTTTCTCCCCCTTTTTGTCATACATCAAAAAGGGTTAAATAAGCAAAACATTAAAAAAAATTATCTTTAAGAATCCATAATGCAAACATTCAACTCACCACAAATAAAAGAGAATCTAGCATAGTCTAAAGGTTTAGTAAAAATATCGGCAAGTTGAAAATCGGTAGAAACATAGTCTATATCAATATCACCTTTCTCATAATGATCTCTAAGAAAGTGATACCTAATATCAATGTGTTTGGTTTTACTATGTTGATTTGCATTCTTTGTCATGTGAATAGTACTAGTATTATCACATAATATTTTAACATGATCAAAGTGTAAATCATAGTCGAGGAGAATATGTTTCATCCAAAGAACTTGTGCACAACAAGCTCCGGCTGCAACATACTCCGCCTCGGCGGTTGAAAGGGCTACCGAATTTTGCTTTTTGGAAGACCAAGATACAAGACAATTACCTAGGAATTGACATGTTCCACTTGTGCTCTTCCTATCTACCGTACAACCCGCATAGTCGGCATCCGAAAAACTCGTCATTGAAAATTGGCCGGTTTTCGGATACCACAAACCCATTTCAATAGTGCCCTTAAGGTATCTAATTATGCGTTTAACCGCAATTATATGAGACTCTTTAGGACAAGATTGAAAACGTGCACAAAGACAAACGGAAAACATAATATCCGGCCTACTAGTCGTCAAATACAATAAACTACCAATTATGCTACGATAAAGCTTAATGTCTACACTTTTACCTTGTTCATCCTTATCAAGCCTTGTGGTTGTTGCCATGGGAGTTTTGCTCACTTTAGATCCTTCAAGCCCGAACCTTTTGATTAGTTCCTTAGTGTACTTGGCTTGATTAATGAAGATCCCATCCTTCCTTTGCTTGATTTGGAGTCCAAGGAAATAGTTGAGTTCCCCCATCATAGACATTTCAAATTCTTCCTTCATGCATGATTCAAAAGCTTGGCAAAGAGATTCATTAGTAGACCCAAAAATAATATCATCTACATAAATTTGCACAATAAGAATATCATTTTCTACATGTTTTGAAAACAATGTTGTATCAATTTTTCCTTTCTTAAAACCATTTGAAATTAAAAATGAAGAAAGTCTTTCATACCAAGCCCTAGGGGCTTGTTTTAAACCATAAAGAGCTTTATCTAATTTAAACACAAAATCCGGATGTGTAGGATCAACAAACCCGGGGGGTTGTTCAACATACACCTCCTCTTCAATAAAACCATTTAGAAAAGCACTTTTAACATCCATTTGAAATAATTTAAAATCTTTATATGAGGCAAAGGCTAGTGTCATCCGTATGGCTTCAAGCCGTGCTACGGGTGCAAAGGTTTCTTCAAAATCGATTCCTTCGATTTGAGTGTAACCTTGGGCAACTAACCTAGCTTTATTCCTAACAACGTTACCCGATTCATCCAACTTGTTCTTAAAGATCCACTTAGTACCAATTGTTGGTCTATCGTGGGGCCTAGGAACAAGGTGCCAAACTTGGTTGCGCTCAAATTGATTGAGTTCCTCTTGCATGGCTAGCAACCAATATGAATCGGCCTCGGCTTCGAGGACGTTCTTGGGTTCAACATGAGAAATAAATGCATAATGACCACAAAAATCATGAAGTTTAGAGCGAGTGGTTACCCCTTTTGATACTTCACCTATGACGAGGTCCTTGGGATGATGAGGATTGTATCTCCAATCCTTTGGAAGTTGTTGAGTAGGCTTCACTTCAATTGATTTAATTTCATTTCCTTGAGCCTCTTCCAATGCATTACTTCCTTCATCATCGTTTGGCTTGTCTCCCATAGTAGGTGTATCCTCCAAGGTCACTTTCTCCAAGCCTTCATCCAATGCATCTATTTCTACAACATTCTTAACAAACAAGTTAGATTCTTCAAACTTAACATGTATAGATTCCTCAATAGTCAAAGATGATCTATTGAAGATTCTATAAGCCTTACTTGTATTAGAATAACCCAAAAAAATTGCCTCATAAGATCTAGCATCAAATTTTCCTAAATTATCTTTTGTATTTAAAACAAAACATTTGCATCCAAAAACCTTGAAATATGAAACATTTGGTTTTCTAAAAAAGTACATTTCAAAAGAAGTTTTTGAAGTATTTTTACACACGAAAACACGATTTGATATATAGCATGATGTATTAACGGCCTCGGCCCACAAATAATGTGGTAGACCATATTCACTTAGCATTGTCCTAGCCATCTCTTGTAAAGTTTGATTTTTCCGTTCAACTACTCCATTTGTTGTGGAGTTCTAGGACAAGAAAGTTTATGCTTTATTCAATGTTCTTCACAAAAAGTGGTAAAGGGTAGGTTAATGAATTCACCTCCTCTATCACTTCTTATCCTTAAAATTGAAACATCTTTTTCTTTTTCAACTCTTTTCTTAAAAGATTGGAAATATGAAAATGCTTGATTTTTGTGTTCAAGAAAGAAAACCCAAGTAAACCGTGAAAAGTCATCAACCAAAACAAATGCAAATCTATTCCCACTTAGACTTTTGGTTTGTGTAGGGCCAAATAGATCCATATGGATTAGCTCCAAAGGACGTGATGTCATGATGTCCTTAATTGACTTGAAAGAAGACTTAGTTTGTTTCCCAAATTGACATGCGTCACAAACTCGGTCCTTTTCAAAATTCAAACAAGGAATACCTTTCACCATTTCCTTTGTGTTTAACCTAGATATATGGTCAAATGAAATATGGCCTAATCTTCTATGCCACAACCAAGAGTCGTCATCGAGGGCTTTTAAACAAGTAATATTACAAGACATATTAGACATATCTATCATATAAACATTACTTTCACGAAAACCGGAAAACACACAAGTATTAGAAATTCTATCAATTACTTTACAAACTACATTATCAAAAACAACATCAAAACCTTTATCACAAAGTTGACTAACACTCAAGAGGTTATGCTTGAGGCCATCAACTAAAACTACATTCTCAATTAAAGGGGATGTGCCGAGTTTTACATTACCAATACCGATGATTTTACCCTTGGCATCATCTCCGAAGGTGACGGTGCCACCTTCATGGTATCTTGATAGGGTTGCAAAGTTGTTGATGTCCCAAGTCATGTGCCTTGAGCAACCACTATCAAGATACCACAATCCTCTACGTCGTTGGGCCTTGGAAGGTACCTACATCATTTAACAAAATTGTTGACTTTGGTACCCAAATTTTCTTGGGTCCTTGAAAGTTAGTGCTTCGAACCCAAATATTATGACAAGATGCACTTAGTCTATCATAGCAAAAATTAGCTAAGTGCCCTTTCCGCCCACAATGTGAACATGAGAACACTTTTCCATACATGAATGCATGATGTGTGTGTGAAGTGTGAGCATGTTTTGGGGGTTTGCCACGATGTAAAGGTTGTGTGGTATGAACATGAGCATGAGCATGGTAAACATTTTTCTTAAGGGCTTGTTTCTTAGGAAACATGGCCTCTATCTTCTTCTTATCAAACTCACAATTTTTCAAAACAATTCCTAATGAGTCTATTCTTTCTTTAAGCATGGTAATCTCATTAGAATCAATAGTGGGGACTTGCCTTTACAAGAAATCTTATAATTGTCAAAATCTTTTTGGGTGGAAATAAGAGTGGAAAGTAATTCATTTTTTTCTTTAGAAAGAGTAAAAACTTGATGATTAAGAGATTCATTTTCCTTTTTCATTTTTAAATACTTTTTCTTAAGAAAATCATAGTTATGTGATAATTCTACAAATGTTTCTCCTAATTCATCCATGGAAAGTTCATCATTAAGAGAAGTGGAAGGGGTTACCTTGCTTGTGCTTTCATTGGCCATGAAGCACATGTTGGTGGTATCAATTTCCTCCTCGGATTCGCTCTCGGAATCCCATGTAGCCTTCATTGCTTTCTTCTTGAAGGGTTTCTTTGAGGTGGAGGGCTTTACTTTATCCGAGCACTCCGCAACAATGTGTCCCGGTCTTTGGCAATTGAAGCAAATAATCTTTCTTTCTTCTTTGCCTCCTTGTCATCTCCTTCTTCCTTGGAATTTAGCCTTGTTATACATCCTCCGGACGTTCTTTACAAGAAGTGAGAGCTCTTCGTCATCTTCTTCTTCATCGTCTTCGTCGGAGTGTGTGGATTGACTTTTGAAGGCTATAGTCTTCTTCTTGGAAGGAGCTATGTCCTCCCTTGCTTTCCTCTCCATCTCATGAGTTTTTAGGTTCCCAATGAGACCAATTAGCTCCATCTCCTCCTTGTCATTGAGTTCCTTTAAGGTTGTTGCTTTTACTTCCCATGAAGGAGGAAGAGCCCGGATGATCTTTCTAACTCTTTGATTATTATCAATGCCATCACCTAGAGAAGAAAGTCCATTAGTAATCTTAGTAAATTTTGTAACCATATCGTCTATGGTTTCATTTTCTTGCATGCAAAAGTTTTCATATTGGGACCGAAGAAGGTCTATCTTAGCCCTCTTTACTTGTGAAGTCCCTTCATGAGTAACTAGCAAATGTGTCCAAATTTCATATGCGGACTTGCAATGAATAACTCTAGCTATATCATCATCATTAAGGGCTTGAAGGAGTGCATAATGAGCCCTAGCATTGGCATCAAATTCCTTAGTCTCAATTTCGGACCAAGTGGATTCATCACCGGGGGGTGCACTAAAGGGTTTGGTCACGGCCTTTGCAACTCGACTTCCTAGAGATTGCAAGAAAACGGTCATCTTAACCTTCCATATGGGAAAGTTAAGTCCATCAAACTTAGGAGGGGTTTTAATTCCATCGGCCATTTTTACTAAGTGAGAATGAATGAAATGATTAGCAATATTAGGATCTCTCTAAGGTTGTTAAGCCAAAAGCCTAGAGTCAAAGCTCTGATACCAATTAAAAAACACCTAGAGGGGGGGTGAATAGGTGTAATTGCTAATCTAACAATCCTTTTAGAATTAAGATGGATGAATGATGCAACGATCTCTCAAAATAAGACTAAGAGCCGAATACCCCGTGAAGGGTTCTGAACTCCTTCCTCCCAATTCCCCTTGAATGGGTTAGAGGTGCGCAATGCAACCTTGTTGTATGAGAATTGATCGAACAAAGAATGAATAATATGCAATGATGAAATACACACAAGATATATCACAAGTATCACAAACTAGAGGCAATAACACAAGGTAAGAAAACTAGATCCCAAGCAAGTAAGTTAAAGCAATAGAGTGCAAGAGAAATTTAAAGCAATATGGACACAAAGCAATCGCAAACATAAGATGTTTGTTTCGAGGTTCGAGCCACCGCTCTACTCCCGCCTTCACCTCCGTGAAGGGTTTCCACTATCCACCGAGGACGCTTACAACGGTCTACGGAAGACCCGAGCACCGAGCTCCACCAATTACAATAACCTCTACCGAAGAGGTGTCTCCACAAGAACAAGAAGAAGGAACAAGTAGCCAAGTGATCACCAAAAGGATCACAAACTTCTTACAAATACTTTCTCTTTACAACTTCCTTATAGAATGAGGATGGGAATTTTGGCTCTAAGGAGTGTAGTGAGAAAAACTCAGTTGTAGAGATGATTTTTGCTAGAGAACACAACTGAAAACAATCTCAAGAAAGAATAGAAAATGGAGAGCTTAAAATTTTTCTTCTCTTTGAAAACTTAGGTATTTTTCTTGGTATTTTGCAAGAGACTCTTCTCCTCTATTTATAGGGAGAGAAATAGGTTAAAAACAATTTATTTTAAGCTTATTTGCTCTGAAAAAGATCTCCAAAACCTCAGAAAAAGTCTGCCAAAACAGATTAAAAAGACAGATTTCAGAATTGCACAAAAGAGGAAAGAGCCGTTGGCACTTTGCAGGCCTGACGGTCGACCGGTCCGATCGACCGTCCGCTCAGCTGGCAAAGAGCCGTTGGGCTCCGGTCGACCCCAGGGTCGACCGTCCTCTAAAAAAAAACACAGTTTTCTACGGGCGGTCGACCCGGCGGTCGACCCAGAAAACCCGAGAGCAAGCTACAGTCAGTCGGTCGACCCGGGCGGTCGGCCGACAGACATGCACAAGCGTGCATGTCCTGTGCAGGTGCCGGTCGACCGGGCCGGTCGGCCGGTCTTGCCTGAAACAGAAAAACAGCAGCAGGACAGAACTTGAAGTGTTTGTTTGTAAAAATATTTTGAAGTAAAGATAACTAAGTATCATGATAGAAATAGTATACATGATCTAAATATTATATATGTCTTTGTAAAAATTAGAGTCATGTATATTTGCAAAGGTATGAAACTTAGAGAGAAAAAAAACTTAAACATGAAAACTTGTATACAAAAATGTGTGTGTGTATCCTAGAGCCAATTTTCCAAACTCAACCTTTGACAAATTATTTCTTACATTGGTTCTAAGTACTACAAGTGCTTCAAGAGGGCTTTCACCATATGATCTTCAAAACTTGTTTCTTGAGCCCAAATTGAGTTGACTTGAGTCCAAAACACTTTCCTTTAGGGAAGAACCCTTCTAGTTTGGTTAGAACCCTGAAATACACTTAACAACAACATTATTAGTACAAATAACTAATATGTTTTGTAATCATCAAAACACACTAAACACGGGTGATTGTAACCTTGGGCCAACATCTCCTTCTAATTCAGATATCTAAAATTAAGAGTCTATGTTGGTTACTACACTCTCACCCGGTACTACCTTACAATCCATATAACAACCTCTATCTACTTTCCTAGTTAAAAAGAAAAATATTTGGCTCGTACTTGATCCACTTTCAAAAGTGATCAAGTGAGACTCTCTCTTCCTAAACCAAGTATTCGCTAAGATCAAATTATAGGACAAAGCAAAATCTAGAATTGAGTTACCCGGCTCATTTCTTTCCCTAAAACGAAATTCTCTATGTACACTATCAAACCCATAACGACTAGTTACTACATGCCCATTGAGGTCACCGCCTATGAAAAAACTTTTCTCTAATGAGTATGTCTTGCACTATCTCATCTAAATCCTTCTAAAATTGACGCTTACTAGACTCATCAAGTCCTACTTGTGGTGCATAGACATTAATAACATTAAAAATTTCCCTACCTAAAATAAGCTTAAGTAGTAAAATCCTATCACCCTTTCTCCTAACCTTCACTATATTGTCAAACAATTGTTTATCTATGATCACACCGACCCCATTATGATTTTTATATCTACCAATATATCAAAGTTTATAACCCAAAGGCTCTATAATTTTAGCTTTTTCACCTACCCATTTAGTTTCCTGCACACACAAAATACTAACATTCTGTCTAACCATAGCATCAACTAACTCTGCTAATCTACCTGTAAGAGAACCTATATTCCATGATGCTAACCTAATCTTATATTCATAAGCTAACTTATGTACTCTCACCCGCTCATAGAAGTGTGGGAACTCTTACTCATTTGACACCGCATCCTGGCGCCGATGTGGCGCGTCATTTCTGGACGACGACCTAGCAACCCTTGCCTACTTTTCACTACACCCGGGCTCCGATGCAGCGCGTCGTTCAGTAGGGAACGCCCCAATGAAATTTTATTTTTGGTTCATGTTCATTGTATGTGACAATGTTTTACATTGGCTATCACAGGCCTACCACAACCCTCCTCCTTTATCCCGACTTTAGCTGGGTGGAACGAAATAAATTATATTGTAGATTTACAAAAGTAAATTTTATTGACTCTTTTTTTTTTGAAGGACAAAGCATTGAATTTATATTAGATGTTGTACTAGTTAGATGAAATGAAGTCCAACTCCTTTAACAGATGAGTAGGAAGAGACTCATACAGTCACTCGGCAAATAATTAATAGTTGAGACATTGACGATCAACACGGTGGGATGCTTCATTCGTCGATCTGCTACTAAATTCCAGTCTTATATTTGGTTTATCCTGAACTAGATTGCGGCATTCGTAAATCACATGGGCAACCCTCCATGAAGACACTAAGTCCTTATTACAAATCCAGTGAACTGAACTCTTTGCATCACTTACAATACCACATGATGTGCCCCTTAATTCAGCCCCTAGCTTCAATCCAAGACTGATTATGTTAGCCTCTGCATGCTCTGGGTCTGGCGTGGCTACTCTCGCAGCGGCTACAAGCTTCCCTCGGCCTTTCTATTGACTGTAAATAGCTACATCTTTATTTTTTTATTACATAGAATTATTCATGTCACTGCTCCCACTCTGTCAATGCTCGCACTCTTCGTGTCAACACCGTTAGGATTTGCCTTATTTTCAAAGGAGATGATGGTCCAAAAAAGAACCAAATAAGTTGGAGAAGAAGATGATTGTTTGGAGAGAAGAAAAGAAGCAGATTAAGAAAATTTAGTCAACTTATAGTCGACTAATAAGACTACTAGTCGACTAATTAAAAGTACTAGTCAATTAGGACAAATACAAAGATAGATACAGAAAGGAGACAAAATACAGTAGTCGACTAGTAAGTTTTATTAGTCGACTAATGGAAGGGATTAATTGACTAAGCCAAAGTATTAGTTGACTAATCAGGACGGTTCTGCATGCACAGTTTTCTTTCAGGCGCCCGCGAGTTTCCTCTTGTGATGGATTTTAAATAGGATTCAAATTCTATTCAATGAAGGTTTGTTTCTAAAAATTAAATGGCCTAAAATTCTTCTAGATCAAAGAGATCAACTCCTAATATGATTGATTAAGATTTTTCAAGCATTCAATGATCAAGATCATCTCATAGTCCAAATAGAAGTTGTATTGTAAAATCCTGTAAATAAAAGACTATAACTTATGATTTAAGTGGAGTAGAAGAGGAGAAGAAAGTTGCGTTGAATAACAATGTAAGGTCCCAAAAAATCAAGAAGGCTCTAAAAGGCCAAGAAAGAGAGGAGCAAGATGAAGGTGCATGAGAGAAGGTATACTCTTGTAATATAGGTGTAGATACAAAGGGAAGGCGAATACTCTTGTGGGATCAAGAAGAAGGTTAGATCTATTTGTATCTAGTTTATTAATAAATCACTCTCAAGTTCTCTCCCCATAAACGTAAGCTAAATTTTGGCCAAACCACGTTAAATTGTGCGTTCTTGTTCTTGTATTTTTTATCATTCGTCTTGTGTGCTCAAGGTAATCAATCTCATTGCATGCTTGAGGTTGCCGGTGGGGATCTCCGTATTTCCCAAACTATTGGTATCATAATAAGTATGGTATCTCAGGTTATGTACGCAACAATTGGTATAGGAGCATATCAATTTCATCCAACAATTGGCATCAGAGCTGATGGTATTCGTTCAAATCTCGAGTGCTCTAGAAGAAGAAGAAGATGTCAAGTCGATGGAGTTCGACGGAGGCATCAAAATGAAGAAGACAATAAGAAAGTTCATATTTATTCTAAGGTATAGATCGATGACTTTTGGAGTATATTGATCGAGATGGAGTCGTCAATGCTCAATGATGCTCAGATCTGAACACAGTGATGCGAAAGTGATGATTGGATCATTGTCAATGGTGGACGGCAAGATGGGCTCGATGAGCTCATGGAGGCATCGGACAAGGAATCCCATAGAGGCTCGCTACAGCAGCAAGTCGAAAAAACAACGGAGGGTGATGAAAACGATCAATGGACGAGATTGATCGGACGGTAGATCGTGCAATCGTAGTCGGATTTAGACGATCAAGGTATCAAACCCTATGTTTTTCAATGTTCTAGATGCAATGGTGGGTGAAGATCGAAGAGATTTCAATGTCCGATGCAGGTTTTGTACAGATCAGTTAAAAAAATAATAGAAATTACTGTCAAAGTTACGACGGACTAGTCGTGACATGGTGAGATTATTGTAGGCATTGGTAGATTTATCAGATTTGAGATCATCAATAGTAAGGCAATAGATCTGGCAAGCATCAATGCAATAGTGGATGATAACTTTGATTGATGGAAGGAAAATCATGGCAGTGTGTGGCGGGAAGGTTCGATAAGACCATGACAGTTATGTGAATACGGTAAGTCTTAAGGTTAAAACATCGATTGAAGGTGTACCATTACCAAGTGTTCGGTGGAGACCATGGCACAACAAGCCCTTGACAATATTCGTGTAAAGTTGGTAAGACTATGACAGAATTAGAGGCAGATTGCCTCAAGACCGATATGGCCCCATGGCCGGGAAAGCATCACAAAGCGAAATTTGCTGGTGGCGACAGTAATGCAGTGCAAGCCAAAGGGAAAAAATTAGGTCGAGGTGGAGTTTCAATGAAAAGCTTGAAGAAAGCTCACTTTAAGGTGGAGCTTCAAGGAAACTTGCAACGAGTCTAAGTGTTACAAGACTAAAAAGAATGGTGCATTTGGGCAAAGACCAATATGGCCCAAGGCATGGCGATAAACAGCCAAACGCCCCAGGGAGGGGGAAGAGTGAAAACTTTACGATACGGTTACAACCAAGAAAAAAATTAAGATAGTAATTTAAAATCTCAAGGTGTTTTGCTAAAGGCTTGAAAAGCAAGTCAAAGTGAAGACTGTTAGGATTTTGCCTTGTTTTCAAGATGATAGCATGGTCCAAGAAGATCCAAATAAGTTGGAGAAGAAAATGATTGCTTGGAGAGAAAAAAAGAAGCAAATCAAGGAAAGTTAGTCGACTAATAAGACTACCAGTCAACTAATCAGAAGTACTAGTCGACTAAGACAAATACAGAGACAGAAACAGAAAGGAGACAAAATATAGTAGTGACTAATAAGTTTTATTACTCGACTAATGGAAGGGATTAGTCGACTAGGCCAAAGTATTAATCGACTAATCAGGGCGGTTCTGCATGCACAGTTTACCTTTCAGGCGCCCGCGAGTTTCCTCTTTTGGTGGAATTTGAATAGGATTTAAATTCTATTCAATGAAGATTTGTTTCTAAAGATTAAATGGTCTAGAATTCTTTTAGATCAAAGAGATCAACTCCTAGTAGGATTAATCCAGATTCTTCAAGCATTCAATGGCCAAGATCATCTTATAGTCCAAATAAGAGTTGTATTGTAAAATTCTGTAAATAAAGGATTGCAACTCAGGATTTAGACGGAGCAGAAAAAGAGAAGAAAGTTGTGGTGAATAACAATGTAAGGCCCTAAAAAATCAAGAAGGCTCTAAAAAGCCAAGAAGAGAGAAGCGAGGTGAGGATACATAGAGAGAAGGTATACTCTTATAATCTAAGCGTAAATTCAAGAAAAAGGCGAATACTCTTGTGAAATCAAGAGGAAGATTATATCTCTTTATATCAAGTTTATATAAAGCTCTCTCAAGTTTTCTCTCCATGGACTTAAACCAAATTGGGTCGAACCACGTTAAATTGTGTATTCTTCTTCTTGTATTTTTTAATATTCATCTTGTGTGCTCGAGATAATCGATCTCATGACGTGCTTGAGGTCGCCGGTGAGGATCTCCGTATCTCTCAAACTATTGGATCATAGTAAGTATGATATTCGGGGTAATGCACACAACAATTGGTAACAGAGCATATCAATTTCGTCCAACAAAAACCTCCGACATTGTGCCCCCTTCACCAGGGAACTCCATTGAACCTGAACTGGTTGGTCGTTCTCTATAAAATAGACGCAGTTCCCTCTCAAATCAGGAAAAGTCCAAGCTTCGACAGCCATCACCTGGTTGTTTCCGACGAACACCACATTGTTGCCCAAGCTGGAGACATGGGTAGATTTCATGAGACACAGTCAGAGCTGAAGCAAACGAGATCAGGGAGGGTAAGGTTTTGAGGACGAGAATGGGGAGGCCTGCTGGAAGTTCTGCCCAATTCACCATGGATGTTGAAGTGAAGTAGTAGGGTTTAGGGTTTATGAAGAGAAAAATTGTGTTTGGGTGTGTTCTATTGAAGAACCATGAGAATCTTTTATTTAACAAATATAAAATTTTTTGAACTAATCCTAACATACTTAGGAATGTTAAATAAATTTGAGAAAAACTTAGTACCATCTCTACCGTTGTAAGTACAACTATTTTTGAGCAAATTATAAGCCTGTTTACCCCTTTCTAGAAAAATTTTGCTAAAAAAACATCACTATGGCAAGATAATTTTACATTGTAACTAATGTTTGTTTTTTTTAATGTACAACAGGTAATAATTTTACAAAATACAAATGAGGACAGCAAAAGAAACCTCAAAAAGATACAGGATGGCAGTTTATCACCTTCTCCTGCCTTGTACAAGTAGGGAAGAAACAAATTTCCCTTGAGAAACAAACACAACAAAAAGAAACAAATTTCCCTTGAAAAACAGACAAACAAAAAGGAAGAAATGTCGTCCTTCTGCTTACACCATTAAGCTATTTGTTATCGCAATGCTCGAACTAGAAAAATCGCGGCTACTGTAATGCAGGTTACAACTGTACAGACAAGTGCCTACAGAAATTAATTAACCAAAATAAGCATTTCGCCAAGTAAATAATAATAATAATAATGACCCCGAACTACAAAACAGCAGTAAAAGAATAACCTATAACTGGTAATGCAATAATGGAACTCTTTGAGAAGGGTGGAAAAGCAAAATCTAGATCAATGGAAAACAGGTACCAATAAGTATGTTTCCCCCTAATGCCATTTGTGGGTACACACACATTATATCGATAAAATAGGCTCGTTGCCCGTTTCTAAATTGAGTAGGAAATATGTGATGTATAAGACCATCATTCGTTCCCACTGTTACCGAGGGACCACCTAAGCTTTTCCAGAAAACATTCCAGGATTTCAATTTAGATTACTGGGGCATATGACATGTGTGTCACATATCTATTAAGTAGAAGAATGCACCATGAGAAGAAACTGAAACAAGAGCATTCATAAGTAACACATGGATCTGTAATTGTCCATCTCTATAAATATTCATTATCTAACGATCCATTCTATGTTGCACAGACATTTTCAACCAAGGAGATGTAAATTTCTTATGTTTCTAATTTACCTTTACTCTGATACTTGATGGACACGTGTCATATATATTGGACATATTTTGAAATTTTGCAATGTATCCTAATGTGTCAAATATACATTGGAGATGTGCACCTAAGCTAAAATCAAATGTATGAATGATGCGTTTACAATTTTATTTGATTTGTAGATGCATTTAATTTATATGCTGTCCAATTTCTTCATAAAGAAAGTTTTACTGAGGAATATGATAATTAACGCAACTATTAATCTATACAACTTAAAATATTGCAAAATATTGAAGCTATTGGGCTCTTTTTAATTTTATAACCTTTCAAATTCATGCTACACTTGCTGAATAGCACACACGAACATATTCATATCCACAATATATCTATATCTTGAATTTTTAGGATTTACCGCATTCATGCACCTAAATCTTGGCATATCTGTATCGGTGCATCATAGCTTTGCTTTACATGACACAATGCTAGATTTCACACGTGACTATAAAAGTTTCATTTACAACAAAATGGTATATTGAAGGTTTCACTGTCACCACTAGTCCAAGAGCCCAAAGAACATTGCTCTCAAAATGTTGGTCTAAAGAGAGTATGGTTTTATGTAGAACTGCACCAAAGGGGAAGGGGAAATTAAATGATAAGAAATCGAGTTTGGTATTTATTAGAAGAAAAATTGTATACAACATCTTAGTAAAAGAAAACTTTGATAGCTAAAACTTATTATATAAATAAGCTAACCTTGTGGGATTTTTACTACAAAAATTATCATTTTTCTATCAAAATAAAGGAGCATAATTTGGCATAGGAGGAGGAAAACTGGAAGAGGAAGGGGAAATAAAACGATAAGAAATGGACGCTGTTATTTGTTAGAAGAAAAATAGTTTACAATATCTTAGTAAAAAAAAACTCTAATAGCTAAAAACTTAATTATATAAATAAGCCAACCTTTAGGGATTTTTATGTACAAAAATTATCATTTTTCTATCAAATTTAAAAGGAGCATTATTTGGCATTTCATCTTTTACGGCTCACACTTGAGCAGATGCTATCCCAAAAAAAGCTGAGGTACTTATCTACCCCACCCCTCCCCCAACCACCCCCCCCCCCCCCCCCCCCCCCCAAAAAAAAAAAAAAAAAAAAAAAACCATATGAGGCATTTTTCAATAAAAATGAGAAATTAGTGGTTATAAGAACCAACCTATATGGTCCCAGATACTTTTACTAACCATTTTAAGGGATCTCTGAGTGAGATCTTTTAACATAATTATTTGCGACTGTAAGAATGTCTACTTGTCCTTAATGAATAGATATATTGTAAGAGAGAGAGAGAGAGAGAGGGAGGGGGGGGGAGAGAGAGAGAGAGAGAGAGAGAGAGAGAGAGACTCACAGCACATGCTGCAGCAGCGAGACCAGTTCGCTCTCTAGGATCCTTGTTGTAATATTTCCGTAAGTAGAGAATTGCAGCATAGTACCAGATTAATGGGCATACAAATCCAAGAAGTAAACTGCAAGTGAATGGTGTTATGAGAGAAGTCAGGAGGCAGAGAAGAGGAAAGATGAGTGGGGTGGCGTACTCACGAAAACCATCCTATTCCACAGCCAAAACACGGAAGAGGCCTGTCAAACATTGTTAATCGTGGGTCTTCTTCATCTTTTAATAGAATGTATCTCCCACTACAGTCCTTACAGTCACAACATTGCCCTGTGCTCAACATGAATAATGATTAGCTATTACAAAACCATACAAATATTTTAAAGTCCAACTTCCACAACATATTTAGCATTTCAGGGGTTGCAGATGTCTAACATTATGAATTATACAGCCCAGGAAAAATTTCTATTAGTAACCCGAACCATGAGATAAATAAATATCTAATGCAAAAAAACTAATTTAAATTTGAAATTAAAGAAGTACGTGCAAGATACAAAAATATGTAAAATACAGGGTCGAATAGTTTTAACCTCCTGTTATGTCAGAACTAATATGCCGCAATACAGAAAGAGATCTCTTAGAAATTTTCATATTTCTGTTTAAGCTAGAAGCAATACCCCTCCATTTTTCAGCAGGTTAAAGTTCCGATTATTCTAACTAAACTAAAAGTTTCCCTCAAAGATGTGAACCATAAGAAGCTCATCAAACTTGAAACAAAGTGAAAACTCCACTTGAAATTTTGAGTAAGAGGTTTCGAACATGACTATTGCAGAGAAGGTGATGGGGGCATCACCAACTGCTAGTTATTTTTATGCCTTAGCTATTTTTTGAGTAGATGTTTTTGTTATGTGGATATTTAGTACCACATCAATTATCCCCTAAAAGTGCTCTCTTGTAAAAGCCTATAAATAGGCATCAGATTTCTTTTTATTGGTATATAGTGAATAAAATAAATCTTCCAGTTAAAATCTTCTGAGCTTTTGAGTTCTGAAGATTGAGGTGTGAAGCCCGTGGCGCAAGGGGTGCGAAGCCTAAACCTATCTAGTTCTATCTCTAAACCCTAATCCCTCTTTTCTCAAACCTAAAATTTTCTCTTTTCTTTGAATTGAAGGTGATTGTGATCATGTATTATATCAATTTAGTATTAGAGCCTTTGTTTCAATCCGCTCCAAATTCCCCCCTTCCAAATTTCTTTTCCCCCTCTCCAAAAAACCTAGATTAAATCCCCAAATCTATTTCAAAAAAAATACATTGTAGTACAATTCGACCGAAATTCAGTCAAAATTCCCCAAAAAAAAATCCAAATTCGCACTATTCATCTTCTTCTTCCCCTCTCGCCCACATCCCCCTCTACCCCACCACCACGCCCGCCGGCAAACACCCTCGCCTCCACCACCGGCACCCCAACTAGCCAGATCCTCAACCACCAACATCAGCCCCACCATCCACATCAAACCTATCATCATCAACATCATCATCAACCTCCGCCTTCGTCTTCCGCCATCAAATCAACTCGCCATCACCATCAATAGCAACATTTACCAACATCACCACCATTGGCATCATCATCATCCACCATCATCACCACCACCACTGCAGAAGCACAACAGCGACGATCGTGCCTTGATCTCGACATCCTCGCCGATCCGCCGCCAGTCCGCCTGCAACATCATCGCGCTTTGATCTCGCCGCCGCCATTGCCTGTGTTTTCCCCTTCATCTTCTCAGGGTGTAGTAGCGACGAGATCTCCGTCACTCCAACGCCACTATCTTCTCTGACGAAGACCACCCTCAACTCCATCGCCGCCATCTTCCTCTCGTCGCCGCGTCGTGAACTCGTCGACCCGCAGTGCCTCCGCCTTTGCAGAGCACTAACATCGCCGCTCTCTCATCGATCGCCTCAGATCAGGTTGGAGGTGGATCTGATCGGATCGGGACGAAGGCTCCCTCAGAGATCTAACCCTATCTCTCTGATCAGATCACATTTATTTGGTCTGATCAGATTGGGTCAAATCCAGCTGACCCGATAGGAGCAAACTTGACCGCTTCGACTGACATCACTGCTGATGTCACGACTGACATCATCTGATCAAGACTCAGCAGTTGACTCGCTTGATTCAGTGAACCGACTCACTGAGCCAACCCAGTACAAAAACAGTTGGATTGCGGTTTAGATCTTTCGAAGACTGTTCTGAGCTCGTTTCAAGTCCAAATCCAGTCGTTCTCGAAGCAGCAGATTCGTGACGACCAATACTGCATATCTAAAACCTTCACATCCAGGTTCAAGCTTCGGTCATCTACCAAATTTAGCTCAACAGATAGTGCACAACAGTCTAGAGGTTGTTTCGGCCCAATTCATGCTCGATTTGTGCCATTCTCAAAGTAACCATCTTTCACTTCCTATCGTTGTTCAAAAAACTTGTGGGTGATTTCAACTCTGCGATGTGAGTATTTTTCGAGGAATCTTAAAGAATTTTTGCGTTTGGACGTGAACGACTCACCCCTCAGGTGATACCTAACTTGAGCTGAATTATTAACTGTTGAATTACTTGCAACTACTATTTGGAGTGTGATAATTTGTTAGTTGAAATGTTATTTGCTTTTATCTAGTGTTTGCATCATTGTTTGTCACTTCTCATCATTTTAAAAGTGCATTTTCTTCGCATATAGAACTTTGAACTTTTTGGATATTTTATTTTCAGTTAGAGCATGCATTTAGTTTACTTGAGTTTAGGATTCTCCACTGCCTCTGCTTGAATGTTGGATTTTGCATTTGAGCCATCATGACTAGTGAATATTATAGGGACCATCTCTTAGACCAGTTACACAACCTCTGTCAAGGTCATATGTCCGTTCATGATTACATAGCCTAAGAATTTAGCCTAACGTAGTGATGTGAAAGCACCATTCTGAGACTATAACTAAGTTTGTTTGGAGTTTACGACCTAAAATAAGGCGGACTATAACACCGATTTTTTATGAGGTTCACGTGTCTTCTGGTAGTACCAGTGATGCGTGAATGAAATAATTAAGTCCAATATACCCGTAGTGCCTAATAAGTCATTCGAATTCCTTTGTGCTGAATATAGTTTTATGGTCATTCCTACCGAGTTATATTCTAGTAAGTCACCTGAGTTCCTTGTTATGATTCAACAGATGGTCTCTAGTTCTTCTTTTTTTACTAGTCGTTTGAGTTTATCCTTGAGTACAGTTTATCATTAGTGGAGTTCGATGTGTCATCCTAGGCATCTCATATCTCTTATTCTCCCATCATGAGAAGTTATGTCTAGAGTCCCTACTGCATTGCATTTACTTGTTGCGCATATTGATGATATCACTAAGTCGATAGCAATTTGCAATCACACCTATAAATTTGCTGCAAACCTATAGTATTTTATAGGAATTTACAGTTGATAGTAAGATGACGGTGATGAGTCGCCCTGAGGCCGCGAAGAAGTTGCACGCTTGGCGTACAGATTTCGATAGGATTCTGCCCTTTTTAAATATCGGCCGAGTCAGCCGAGATATCGGCCGATATCTCCTTTTTTGTCTGATGCCGATACGATATGGGGAATCGTTTGTCATATCGTTTGCAACAAAGAACGGCCAATATTTGAAATATCAGCCAATAAATTGCCTGATATCGAGCGATAAAATGATAAAATGCCTGAAATATCGCCCGATATGGAAAAAGCTTATTTATTGCACGACTGCGTGCAAATGTATATTTTTTTATTATATTTGCATGCATATTACATCATTTTTATTAGGTAGATGATATCTATGACACTAAACCAACTTTTATTGTCAATATTTCATTATACATAGTGTCTGGTATGAACACCTGATATGCGCGCGTATCCCCTATATCTCCCCCCAATATCCGATATGAAAAACCCCCATCTGATACGATCCCGATATTTAGAACCTTGGGATTCTGAAGAGAAGTGCTTACATTGCTCACGAGCTGCATACCTCATGGGATCCTGGTATCAGCTCTGTCTTCAGCTGGGATGATGCGCCTCGGTCTACTATCTGTGCCTTCGAGCTGACATCTTTCACAGTCGACTCGTCACGGGGAGCAACTCCACCTCCACCACTATGGCCTCGACGTAATGTACCAGTGTTGCTCTCATGGCCACCCCCTTGGCCTGATTGAGATATTTCATAAGGGGAGCCTCACTCGACAGGGTCGAGTTTCTCCCACCCCGGGAGAAATGATGGGGACTTCACCAGCTGCTAGTTATTTTTATATTTGAGTAGATGTTTTTTTGTTATGCGAGTTTTTAGTACCATATGTGTCATCCCCTAGAAGTGCTCTCTTGTAAAAGTCTATAAATAGTCAGACTTCTTTTTATTGATAGATAATGAATAAATTAAATCTTTCAATTCAAATTTTCTGAGCCTTTGAGTTCTTGAGATTGGGGTACGAAGCCCGTGACGCAAGGGGTGCGAAGCCTAAATCTATCTTGTTCTTTCTCTAAACCCTAATCCCTCTTTTCTCAAAAACCTTAGTTTTCCCTTTCTTTGAACCTGTATTACATTAGAAAGGGCATGCTTTTATTGTCTGCTAGAGAAAGTACATGGGATCCAGCTGCATTCAAATGAATAATCAGTAACTTTTCCAAGTGACATTTGTTTTGGGATCAAGTATACCTGAAAATGATATTGGTAGGTTTCCCAGCACAGTGAGCTCATTATTTCATAATTGAGGAGAAGTGATTATTCTAAAATCTTTTAGTGAAAAGGATATCTATAAGCTTGCTAAATATAGTCAGAGTGGGACCTATTATATTGGCAGCATATATACCAATGACAATACCTAGCTACAGAACTCCAATATGGACATCAACATATGATGGTCAAGAAATTGGTGAAAGATCTCAACTCAACTCACTGGTTCTTGTTCATCAGCAAGCTATTTCAGAAATATAAGCACAAGAAACTTAGGAATTGTATCAAAAACAAAGAACCCAGGATGAAGCAGCTACCTTGCTTCATCTACAAACAAGCTGCTGGATCTCTGTTCTCAGATGTCTGTTGTCCTCACTCCCTTGTCACCTTCCAAAAACCTGCTTCAGATGAGTGATTGAGCATACGAAAAATTCAACAAGGGGGTCAATAAGCATTACCTTACAGTAGACACCAAAGCTAAGCAAGTTTTGCACATTCTATGATGCCATTACCAACTAAAAAGACAGTGCACACATATTAGCAAAGAAAAAAATTGTAAATAACATTAATTAGCAATAAAATGGCAATGTCATTAGCAATAAAGCAATAAACTAATCAATATCATTAGACAATATTACAGTTCTAATCCAAACTCTAAGATATCATTCCGACTTTCAGTACAAGAGAATAATTTGCAGATTTGACTGAAAATTATTTATTTTTGAAATAGCATTATAGATTCAACAATGTAACATAGCTTTTATTATGGCCTTATCTTCAACAACACAAAGAGAAACAAACAAACATTTCTCCCAAAACTTTTGGCATTGGCAGAAAGTCCTTTGTCCATTTAGCATACTGTATGCTAAAAATGTCGGATGTCGGCCTAATGTCGGCAAGAAAATGTAAAATCGGATTGCGGATATCAGAAAAATTTTGGGGACATTTGCTTAATTTCGGAGGTCATATATATCATATAGTATGTCCTAAATGTCCTAAACATCACATATATGATATCTCTATATGTATAATTAATAAGTTATACTAGCAATAATTTTATCTAATCATATCCAATAAACATAATTAGCTTCCAATAAAAATTCAAAAATGTCTTAAAAGGCTTCTTGATGACTAATTACTAATATTAACATCAACATTGTCAAAGCCTTATAAATTGCAATTAGTTGAACATTCATTCACGAGCAAGATTCAGTTAATTGTGCCCTAATTCGAATTAATTACCCACATATTTAACAATGCGAATCAAATTAGGAATGTGCGATTAGTTTTAAGTAGAAGAAATGAGGAAGAGAACTCTCCTTTGAGATTCGTGAGGAATCGCCTGATCCGAGAGCTCGCCGGAGCGGAATCTATGATGAAGGAGAGACGACATGGCTCATCGGAGCTTGGCAGTGCTCCCTGGGTTCTCGTCTCCTGGTTCTCGTCGGGGCTCGGCGGAGCTCAGAGGGACCTCGTCGGGGCTCGGCCGACTTACCGGGACCTCGTTAGGGCTGGCAGTGCTCGTCGGAGCTTGACAGGGCTTCTTAGGTCCTCGTCGGGGCTCGTGGAGACTCGCTTAAGGTCGTCAGGGCTTGTAGAGACTTGCTGAAGGTCGACGAAGGATGTAGAGGCCTCGTCGAAGGTCAGTCGAGCTGGTATCTCTCTAGCCTCCTCGTTTCTTTCTCTCTCGTGCTTAATACGAAATTAGGGCTGCAAACGAGCCCTAATTCCTTCTTTCTTTTCTTATAAAATAGGGTCGGGTTAATAGGTTCAAACCCAAAAGAAAAAATAAAAAAAAATGAAATGTCAATTTCGGGCGATATTTGGAACCCCAAAATCGACCGAAATTTCATAAATTTGCCGAAATTTCAGCGACATTAACCCGATTTCGAAATTTGAAATGGAGTAGCCAATTTCGTGTCGGCCACATGAATTTCCCAACATTTCGGCCGAAATTTCGAAATGTTGGCTGACATTTAGAACATTGACCACGCATAAAAGCAACTATAATATCCTCTCTTTTTTTAACTGCCAGATATGGCCTCATCTCCTGATGCTGATATGAAATGCAGCTATTTTCTGATCAGAATTCAAGGGCTACATACAAAAAGATAATTCAACTTCAGAAGCATGTACACAACATTCCTGATAATAAAGCAGAATTCCAGATAGTGAAATGTATTGTGGTGGTGAAAAGGATGTCTCCATTCAACTAGATCAGGTTTAAATTATGAGAAGCAAGTTATATATATAAATAAGCTTACCAGAGTTGGTAAGGTGTAAATAGTCTATAATTAGAACTAAAAATGAAGTACTCTATCATTAATTGCAGAAACCAGCAAACCTATACTTCTGCTCAAACTGTTCATTGTGCTCTTCATATGTGCTTTCCATTCTTCTGATGAATCTGGCTACATAGTAAGATGAGCTAAACTTGTAAATTGCATATAAACAACTCTAGCTGTAGTGTAATTCCTAGAGTACTTGCAAGTGCATGTATTTGGCTCCTTGACATATAAAGTAGTGCATCCACTATATACTTGTTCTTCAAGTTTAAAATTCCAGAGCTCTACAGCATCATACTAGGTACCTGTGTTAATTCTTTCTTTAAATACCTAGTACAAGATAATGCAATCATTTGCCTATCTCCAACATTGGATAAAGAATGGTTCCACCTTGATACACATAGTTCATATTTAACATTCTAGCACGTTTGCCATCTCCAGTCAACTAACAAAACACTTCTACAAGGATGAGAACACAGGCAACTTGTTTATTGTTTTAGGATTTTTTTTTCAATATAGTCCCTTCCCTCCCCTCCCCTCCCAGCCTCTTTCCCTCCCTTTCACATCGAAAAACAACTAGAGATCATGCTTATAATCTCTTGTTCCAGAGACCACTACCAGAGTTGCAGTGGGTCACCTGTTGGAAAGAGAGAGATTTTTACTGAGGGAGTTGACCCGGACCGTCAAGGGATCGTCGAGGAAGTCGGCGACAAGAGACGATGGAAGAAACAGCAGAAAACAGCAGCAGCAGCAGTATCTGGCAGGGTTCGGTCGACCGGTCCGGTCGACCGACGTGCACAACATGCACAGAGGTTGGAGCGGTCGACCGGCCCGGTCGACCGCAGTGCCTGACTGACAGATCCCAAGTCTCGGGTTTTCTGGGTCGACCGGCCCGGTCGACCGGAAAACCCTGACTGACAAACCCAACTCTCGGGTTTCTTGGGTCGACCGTCGCGGTCGACCGGTATAAGGAAGTCGGTCGACCGGCCCGGTCGACCGACAGTCGGGTTCTGGGTTAAATCTGCTGATCCGCTGTATGAGGTATTTAAGCCTATGTTGATCCTAGGGTTTTGTATCTCTGCGAAAAAGTATTAGCCCTAAGTTCTCTTGCATTCAAAGAGACTTAGAGCCATTGTAATCATCTTCCTAATAGAAATCTCTCCGTTGATTGCCCCGAGGACGTAGGCATTCAGGCCGAACCTCGTTAAATCTCGTCTTTTGCGATTGTTTGTTCTTCTTGGATTTGTTTGATTGTTCATTGTGGTTGAGATCTGTTGGATCCTCTATTGGTTGTTGTCATCGGCACACAAGTGGTATCAGAGCTTCCAGGTTGCACTTGGGATTTCTGAGGATTCGGAGGGCTCGAGATCGGATCCGGTGGAGATCGTGTGTCGATCTCAAATCTGAGGTATTGGGTGTTCGAGGAGATCGTGTGTCGATCTCAGAAGGACTCAAGGAGGGCTCGTTGAATCCGTGGTGGAGTAGATCTGGTGAGAAACTCGATCTAGGGTTTCGTGGGACAGGTAAAAATCATATTTTTATCTGTGTATAGATCTATTTCAAGGTAGTTGATCTTCCGCGTAGATAGAGGATCAGGGAAATCTCAATGGCAGAAGTAACTGCATCTGTTAAGGCAATGAACAATCACCCAAGGATTGAAGTTGTTAAGTTTAATGGGACTAACAATTTCGGCATGTGGAGATGTGAAGTTATGGATGCGCTGAATGCATCAAACCTCGAAGACACTCTCCTATTGGAGAGGAAGAAGAACACTACCACTGATGAAGAGTGGGCGAAGATGAACAGATCGGCATGTGGCTTGATACGTTCATGTTTGTCACAAGATATAAAATACCTTGTGCAACATGAGACGTCTGCGAAGAAACTGTGGGAAACCCTAGAGAAGAAATACCTGACTAAGAGTGTAGAGTCCAGGTTGCAGCTTAAGAGTAAGCTGTATCAGTTTCGAATGAAGAAGGGGAGCACAGTAAATGAGCACATCAACCGATTCACAAAGCTTCTTACAGATTTGATAAACGTGGATGTCGTGGTAGGAGAGGAAGACAAGGCAGTCATTCTTCTGAACTCACTCCCACCGGAGGAGTATGAGACATTCACTATGACGTTTATCAATGGAAGGCAAACCTTGGTGTATGATGAAGTGTTATCTGCACTGATGAGTTATGAGACAAGGAAGAAGGAGATGCATCCTTCTCAGTCGAGCTCAGTGGCGGAGGCTTTGGAAGTAAGAAGCAGAGGTTCATCGCGGAAGGGCAAGGAGGTGAGAGGAAGATAAAAGTCCAGGTCGGGCTATAGGGATCTGAGGAAGGATCAGTGCATTTTCTGCCGAGAGATAGGGCACTGGAAAGTGGACTGTCCAAAGTTCAAGAGGAAGAAGAAGGAGTCGAAGGCTGAAATAAATCTTGCAAAAGTGACGAATACTCAGAGGAGCAGGTCACAGGCGGATGGAGCAGATTCGGACTCGTCAGGTTTCTCGTTTTCAGTCAGTTCTCCCATTATTGGTAACTCATGGAAAGATGAGTGGATTCTGGATACAGGTACAACATACCATGCGTGCCCTAATCGGGGCTGGTTTTCCAACTTTGAGCAGCTGGAGGGGTGTTCGGTCGTTATGGGCGACGATCACCCATGTAGCGTGGAGGGTGTAGGTACAATCCGAATCAGGATGTCTGATGGGATGGAAAGGGAGCTGAAAGGAGTGAGGTATGTACCTCAGTTGAAGAGAAATCTAATCTCCGTGGGAATTTTGGAAGCATCGGGCTTGGTGATATCTGTTCGAGATGGCGATCTCAGGATAATCAAGGGCTCGATGGTGGTGATGAAGGGCGTCCGCCGAGGCAATCTCTACTACTTGAAGGGTAGTACGATTACAGATCAGGTGGAGACTTCAAGTTCTTCAGATAAAGGTGGCCCGGAGGACTTGCAGGGAAAGGTCGGACACGAAGATGGAAGGTCTTTGCAAGCTCCTGCAAAGAAGGAATCCATGGAAGGTGCTGCTACCTGCAATTTGGAAGGTGGACACAGCGTTCTGGATAAGAAGACGGTGAGATTCAGCACCAGTACTCACCACAATGAAGGTCTTCTTGATTGTGTTCACATGAGCGTATGGGGACCTGCTAAGACGGCATCGCTTGGAGGTCACAGGTACTTTGTCTCGTTTATTGATGATTCATCTAGGCAGGTTTGGATATATCCAATGAGACAAAGGAGTGAAGCCCTAGATGTGTTGATGAAGTGGAGAGGAAGAATGGAGAGGCAGGTAGGTAGGAAGATAAAGGAGCTCTACATCGGTAATGTTGGAATAGACATTGACCAATTCCTACAGTTTGGCCAGAACACAGGGATTGCTACTCACTTCTCAACAGGTACAGATGGGTTGGCTAAAAAGATAGTCCGTTCCTTGCTGGAGGAGGTTCGGAAGTTATTGTTTAATTCAGGATTGGACAAGTCGCTTTGGACTGAGGCGACTGAGTATGCTAGCCATCTCAGGAACAGATCGACTGCAATAGGAAGTAAAGCTCCATTGGGAACTTGGTCTGGAAAATTTGCTCAAGATCATGGTATGCTGCGGGAATTTGGAAGTCCGGCTTACTTCAGTGCCAAGAGTGGCAAGGTGAATCCGCGGGCAAAGAGGTTTGTCTACTTGGGCGTCAAGGGAAACAGCTACAGGTTGTGGGACCCCGAAGACAAGAAAATCATGATGAGCAGACATGTCATATTTGGAGAGGCTTCAGTAGTGAAGTCCACTGTCTCTCAGCAGGTGGAGAGGACAGAGACCAAGGAAGGATTGCAGCGGGTGGAGGTTGATGCTACTCCATCATCTCCAGTTGGTTCGGCATCAAAGGATACTTCAGCGGAGGTGACACCGGGTGGAGTTCATGATACCAAAGGTGATGCTGAACAGGTTGACGATATTGTTGAGGATGTCGAGTTATTTGCAGCCATTGGAACCAAGGTGAAACCACGCTCGTGGTTAAAGAAGCATGAATCTCAAGCTTGTGAACGCGACAAGCTCAAGTTGAAGGCCGTTGCTCTCCATGATGGTCGGGAAGAGGTTCATATGACTCAGTCTGACAGGTTCACTGCTGCAGATACAGGTACCATTATTTGAGCTTGCTGAAGCTCATTTCAATGAACTACGGTTGGCTTGATCCTTTTGGGCAAAGGTACGTAGGCAGCCGTAAAGGCGCAGCCATTTGGTGATGCAACTCTTATGAAGCTATTTGGGTTCTCGAGAAGCTGTTTGGATCTTCACGTAGAGGTGAAGAGGTGTGGCCGTTTGGAGCTTCACGTAGAGGTGGAGAGGCTTCATGTAGAGGTGAAGCGTTGTGGCCAGTTGGACTTCACGGAGAGGTGAGGTGTTGTGATCTCGATGAACAGGTTTATCTTCCGGTTAGAAGATGTTGAGCTTGCATGAGGAGTGGTGTGCATCCAGTTGAAGCCGATGATGTTTGGTGTGTTCTACGCAGACTTGGTTGGACCGTCAGTGGAAGACAGGTAGACTAGATAGAGCTGGTCAGTGGAGAGTCAGTGTTGGCTCATAAGGAAGTCTTCGTGAGGTCGTGAAGTTGCGAAGTAAAAGCCATGTTGGTGATCGGCATGTATGGAAATTCTCCTAAGGTGAAGTGCAAGGGAAGGCATGTGCGATGTTTTCCAGGAATAGATGAGCTAAAGATTCCAAGCCGAGATCGTGTGTCGATTTCGCCGAGATCGTGTGTCGATTTCGACCGGTGCGCGCAAGCCGAGATCGTGTGTCGATTTCGCCGAGATCGTGTGTCGATTTCGCCAGGTGATGGACTGGGATTCGTTGGATGTCGGCTCAGATTTTGGAATCTTCGCCGAGGTGGAGAATTGTTGGAAAGAGAGATTTTTACTAAGGGAGTTGACCCGGACCGTCAAGGGATCGTCGAGGAAGTCGGCGACAAGAGACGATGGAAGAAACAGCAGAAAGCAGCAGCAGCAGCAGTATCTGGCAGGGTTCGGTCGACCGGTCCGGTCGACCGACGTGCACAACATGCACAGAGGTTGGAGCGGTCGACCGGCCCGGTCGACCGCAGTGCCTGACTGACAGATCCCAAGTCTCGGGTTTTCTGGGTCGACCGGCCCGGTCGACCGGAAAACCCTGACTGACAAACCCAACTCTCGGGTTTCTTGGGTCGACCGTCGCGGTCGACCGGTATAAGAAAGTCGGTCGACCGGCCCGGTCGACCGACAGTCGGGTTCTGGGTTAAATCTGCTGATCCGCTGTATGAGGTATTTAAGCCTATGTTGATCCTAGGGTTTTGTATCTCTGCGAAAAAGTATTAGCCCTAAGTTCTCTTGCATTCAAAGAGACTTAGAGCCATTGTAATCATCTTCCTAATAGAAATCTCTCCATTGATTGCCCCGAGGACGTAGGCATTCAGGCCGAACCTCGTTAAATCTCGTCTTTTGCGATTGATTGTTCTTCTTGGATTTGTTTGATTGTTCTTTGTGGTTGAGATCTGTTGGATCCTCTATTGGTTGTTGCCATCGGCGCACAACATCACCAAATGTCATTTTCTGTTATAGAACTATCTAATCCTGATACCTGAGATAATTTTTCTATTTGAGCTTTGACAAACCAATAATATGTAGAATGAAAAGGAAAAACCACTAGTAGGTACTACCTTACCCTTCATAAAGTGTGACACTGTAACTTTGTTTGTGAAGATTCTAACTTCTATAGTTAACAGTTCTGACCTCTTCAGCCCTAAATCACTGATTTCGTAAATTGTTAGCCCAAAGTCTCCCTAAAATGTGCAACCCATTGGATTCCCTACCAGTTAATGGAATCTTCTATACTGTCTTTCCTCTTTTTTCATACTGTGGTACTGTTTCTTATCATGCACTATGTTCTTCCCCTTAGGCATTTCTGGGTTCTTACATCACTAAGAATTACATTACCTCCAAAGCTTAAAATATCATCTCATTGTTGAGCTTTCCAAACTTTCTACAACTTCCATTCACCGCTTCTTTCAGATGCATTCTTAACAGCACAAGTATTCTTTCTGCAGGACTTTTCTTCCTTTGGCACTTCCTGGATCATTTGAGTATAACTTCACCCAATCACTTGGCTAATATTCTGATTGCTTTTTCTATATGCTCAGTTTTACTCCTGCTTTGCGGGGACATGAAGTTATGTGCAATACATGTTTAGCATTACCATGTATCGGTTGACCTTTATAGGCTTTCCCTAAGAAATGGCAAAATGTTTCTCACCCTACTCAGGACACGCAAAAACTGATATTGAACCTCCTTCATCACAATTGATCTATGGTTATTAGCCGCTCCACATAATGCATTAATCAAGCATCAATACAAAAGGAAAACCACAACATACTGGTCTCCATAAAGCCAAAGGTTTCTGCCAATTATCTCAAACTTTGAACCGCTACATTCGCAGAGGATTATAAAGTGAACATCAATTTCAGCCTCCTCCTTTATTACAACACTAGGGAGTTGGAAGAGGCATAAACAGTTCCATGCCCTCAAAAACACCAACCTTTCCCCAAAATTAAACGGTCAAATATAACACATCATAAAGGCTACTAGCTCAATAGAAATCTATGAGTGCTCCTCAAATTAAGCCCGGTATTTAAAAAAAAAGTAACCATTGAATGCCCCAATAGGTTAAGCAATTAAATTGTTTAATTGCATTCTAAGTGAGTCCAAAAAATTATAAAGTGCTTAAAATCAATTTTCAGATCACATGTAAGCCGTAATTAAGAGACTTTGGAATAGACTAATAGTGAAAGAAATTTCAAAGTTAACACTATTTAATCACGTTGGGAAAATAAAATGAAATAAAACAAGAGAATAGAGAGGAATATAAAAGCGTAGAAAAAGATTAGCCAAACCAGAAGTTGGTTAATAAAATAGAAAATAAAAATTAAAGAGAAGAAAGAACACAGAGTTAAAATTGGAATAACAATGGTAATTCACTGAAAAAGGAAAGCAGCTGAGGTTAGTTTATATTTTAAAAGCCAGTTTCTCATAACCATGAAAACAGCTGCTTACAATGAGCATAATAGGTGTGGCTGAGAATTAGCAGCAAATGACTCACTACTGTTTTTCCTTTTAACACTTATGAATAATCAACACATTTAGAAAAGAACGTATATTATGTCTCGATTATTGATGAGATCTACTGGTTATGAGATCTACTAGCAGCTATAGATCTTCAATGTCCAACCCATTTATTATATAAAATCTATCAAATGGTTAGGGCAAACGGAACTATTTGAAATGCAGATTTTCATGCCAAATGGACAAAAACATCTCACCAAGCTAAAGCAAGTGATTTGAATTTTCTGGTGCTCTAGCTTTTATAATTTGTGGTGATCAAGCAAGTAATCGACATGAGTTGTACTATGAGTACTAAATGTTCGCCCAGAGGCCTTTCACCTTAGTTTTGATGATGACTAACTTATGAAGGTTAGTTTACTAATGATCTTGTGTTTATATAGTTTCAGTTATTGATCAAGATATTAGTAGGTGTATAGCTTCAACAAAGAATTTTTGGAGATAATTCATGTAGATTCAAGAGCTCGCGTGTCAAGATCGCATCTAGCACTCGGTTGGAGTCAAGCTCATTGGATCGTGTTTGGATCGAGTTGGCTTGGAAAAGGAATTCTACAAAAAGACTTCGATTTGTGTTTTTGATTTAGATCTTGTGTAAAGATAGACTAGTGTTGATATGCTCAAGTTCACACACACACACACAAGTTCACTACGTTTGGTTTTCGGTTTAACCGATTTTGGATTTCAAATATACATATATATGATTTTCATGAATAGATAGAATCAAAACAAGTTTACATGGTTTAATGTATATTGGATTTCATCTATATATATCTATACTTCATATATTTAGAAAAACTTATTTTGATGATTCTATTTCATGTGTTCAGAGTTTTGTAATTAACAAAACTTATTTTGGGTTTCATGTCAAAAACATAGATATATTATTTACATATGTATTAGATTTCATCCATACACAATATGCTTCAAATGTGTTTTAATATCATGTTTTTGTATTTATACAAGTTTTGGAGAAAACGGTTTTTCATTTTAAAATCCAAGTTTTAGAAAATACAGTTTTCTGTTTAAAGTTTAATTCTGATATCACAAAAATAGTTCAAATAGTTTGTAATATGTGTTGATTTTTAGTCACACATATTTGTTCTTCAATTATTTATAAGAACTTATTTTTGGTGAAATTTATGAGATTTTATAGGAGTTAAAAAGACTAAGTTTTATAACCCTTTATCCCAGCCAGAGACTGCTGGCGGTCGACCGGCCGGTCGACCGACTGTAACTACCCAACTCTCGGGTAGTGCCGGTCGACCGGGCGGTCGACCGACAGGCTAGTCACGGTCGACCAGGCGGTCGACTAGAGGCCCAACAGTAAGAAATATGACCATTGGACGTCGACTAACCGGTCAACTGGAAGGTCAAAATTGACCTTTTCTGGCTGCCAACGGCTATATTTTTTGAGAAGCTATAAATAGGGCTTCTCTTTGGCTGTTTTCAACAAGATTTCTAAAGAGCTATTTTCCCATCTTTTCAAGTGTTTAGTAGCAAGTTTTAAAAGAGTTTTTGTGCCAAAAGGATTAATTTTTTATTTGTTTTAAAGTGTTTAAAAAAATCAAAGAAAAGAGAGTCTTTGGGAAATTGATTTTGATCTTTGTTTTCATATCTATCTAGTATTTTTTCAAGTATTTTTCTTTATTATTTCATTTTAAACACTTTATTTTCTCACACTTGAGCTATCATATCTATCCTATCTATAGAATATTGTTTTTGTGAGGAAAATTGTTTGTGGTCTATTGTGATCACTAAGTGGTGTTTGTGATCTTTGGATCACCAAGTTTGTAATCTCCTCTTTGCTTTGGCTTTGTGCCTATCCCTCTTGTGTAGAGGTTATTGTAGTTGAGTTTGCTTTGTGTCTATCTCTCTTATGTAGAGGTGATTGTGATTTGGCTTTGTGCCTTGTCCCTCTTATGTAGAGGTGATTGTATTTTTGACTTTGTGCATATCCCTCTTGTATAGAGGTGATTGTATTTGAGGAGTAGTGTACTCTAAGTGTAGAGTTGTAATTCCTCAGTGGAAGTCCCTTTATGGAAGGTCATGTGTGGACATATAATGAAAATCCTTCTGTGTGAAGGCGGGGATGTAGAGCAGTGGCTCGAACCTCGAAACATATATTGTTGTTTACGTTTGATCCACTATCTCTAAACTCTTTCTCTCTTATATTTTGCATTGCTTCATATTGCACATATTCATTTGTTAGATATAGTTTGTGTGCGCATACTTGTGTTAAACCAAGAGAGCTTCATATAGCACCTCAACTCCTAATTTAGAGGAATCTCGGGGAGATAGTCCAGAGCCCTTCACCGAGAATTCGGCTACACTCTTTGGTTACACATAGTGTGTTGCAATTGAGTTTTTAATTCCACATCATTTCCCATTAGATTAGCTAGTACACTTATTCACCCCCTCTAGGTGTATTTCAATTAGTATCAGAGTCTACGCTCATGATATTAGGTTTAACCACCTAGGGATGAGATCTTGAATTGCTAATCTAGTATTGCACACATATAGTTTATACACTCATGGATCACCTTACCCCTCTCATGTTTGATGTTTCTAACGTCGATATGTGAAAGTTTAGAATGAGTGCTTATTTAAAAGCCCTAACTTTGCATGTCTATCTTGCCACTCCTAAGAAAACCTATTTTTGGTAATGACAAGTACATTGAGGCTAATACACAAGCCTTAGATGCACTAAAGCATAGTGATGAGGACATCACGCCAGTTCCCAGTTATCTTTTCATGTCCTAGCTTATTTAGAAGATGTTGTATTTTGTTTCTTACTTTTAGTACCACATCGGTTATATCCAAGAAGTTCACTTTATAAGAGCCTATATAAAGAGACTCAACTCAATGCATAAGTAGACAATAATTAAATAAAAACTTTTTCCAGTTAAAATTCTCTTGAGCGTGCTCTTGAGTTTTGGGTGCGAAGCCCGTGGTGTAAGGGGTGTGAACCCGCGTAAGGGGTGTGAAGCCCAGAGTTATCTGGTTCTTTCTCCAATCCTAATCTCTCTTTTTCATTTTATTTCTTGTAAAACCCTAATTTTTTTATTTATATTCGAAGGTGATTACGATCCTATATTACATCACATACACTTAGCAAAGAATATTTATCTATGGTTTCTCATTGTGATTCCGCTTTTGCAGTGTGAAACACATTGACCTCTCCCGAGCTACAAATGACAAACAATATGGAGCAAGAATCTAGTAAAGAAGAGTCCGACCAAACTTACTTCATGGTCCAAGGGAATGACTCCCTTGAGGTAATTTCAGAAACTCAACTAGATGATAGTGCTAGTTCTTCTTGTAATGATAGCATGAATGCACATACATTAAATGAAAAACTATCTATATTTTGTGAAAACTTCCTTTCTAAGTACAAATCTTTGAAAAACAAGAGTTTTAAATTAAAAGAAGAAAATGAAAATTTATTTTCAAAGCTAAACATGGTTTTACAAGAGGGTTGAGATTTCAAGTGAAAGAGACTCCTTGAAAACTCAACTTGACCTTGAAGGAAAATGAAATTTTGAAAATTAAAAATGATTTTGATATTGTTTTGAAGAAAAATGAGGTTTTATCTTCAAAACTTGAAATTATTTTAAAAGAGAATGATTTTTTAAAAAATAAAATTGTTTCAATTTCAAAAGAGCTAGATTTAGTTTCAAGAGAAAATATTTCTTTGAAAAATAATTTAGATTCCCATGTTTGCCACGCTACTATAGCTTCATCATCTTGTACTTCTATTGCATGCTCCACATCTTCTTCTAATATTGAAAATGATATATGTATACTGAAGAAGAGTGTAGATTATTTGGACTCCACTTTGAGCCAATGTGCTATGGATCACAAGAAATTGGAATCCATATTTCGAAAGAAACAAGTTTCATATATTCATGCACACCAATCACAGCATACACATGCTTCTCATGTTCACACATATGACATCTTGTATGTTAGTGTGTACACTTGTACACATTGTGGACGTAAGAGTCATCTTGTAAAGTTTTGTTATGATAGGATACATAATTCAAATTTTGCAAATAAGTTTGTTTGAGTTAGAAAAGGTGCTAACCCCCATGGATCAAAAAGGTATGAGTACCAAAATTCACCCCTATTGTATTTGATTTTGGCGCGGGGTCTCACTTAACGTGAGGGTTTTGATGCCTTAATGGTGATGTGTTTGAGCTTGATGGTTAGATGCATCACCTTCAAGGATGTTTGGTGGGAGGACCACCATGGTTTGGAGATCTAGAGATGAGTCCTATTGGTTTTGGTAACTATCTCTAACTCCTTATTCATGTTTACATGTTTTCTCGTTGATGATTTTTAGCATGTCTTGATTTTTCATGTTCATTATGTTTAAATGCAATGTTTATTAGACTTGTGATATACATATGTAGCATTTGAGATACACTCATATTTATATGAATTTATATTTTTGTATTCTCATTATAGTTTAGCTATTGTGTATATCCTAGCTCTAAAGCACGTGCATTTACCCTAATGATCATGTTTGTTATAATTTTATACTTCATGTTTTTGATTACTTGTTTAAATATATTTCTTTAAAACTTGTGCTTATACTTGTACAACTGGTGAGCCACATTTGATTATTATGTGTTTATACTTTATTGCTTAATTGTACCCATTAAATATAATTGTATAACCTTCTTTTGATAATTCGTGCATCTTTACTTGTTTTTTTATTTTTTGTACATGTTTTCATATAAATGTGTTTAGCTTCATGTATATGTCAATTTTGTCCAAAACTTTAGATATACATGTCTATCCTAAAGTCACTTGCTTTTCATACAATATTCTATTATGGACTCATTTATATTTGGGATATGTATGTATACTCTAATTTTAGACAAAATATACATATGCTTTGAAGTTTGTTTTGTTTTGATGAAAATTAAATTTTTATAATGTTCACTTCTATAAAGGAATTTCATATGAGCTTCATTGCCTATCTCCATGATTATACTTATTACATGATTTTTGTACTCTACATCATCTTGTTTACTCGTGATATTGGATTAATGATAATCTCTTGTGCTTTATAGACTTGTGAGTGTCAATTATTGTGTGATTTTCATGTTCTCATGGATATATTCATATTTCATTTCTTGCTTGAAGGATTTCGTACTAGTTTTCAAAATTATCTTTAAAACTAGTATTTATTCTTCAATTGGTAGAGTTTTCAAACTATACTAAAGTATTTTCAAATCAAATTTTTTTGAAATCCCCTATCTTCTAAGGGCGGTTGGATGGGCGACCATACCTTGTATACCCTTATTGAATATCTTTTAAACTTGTGCATGAATAGGGTGGTAGGTATGAGTTATACACATGATCTTCATAATATTTCATATGTTTGCATACTCATATTTGTTTTCTATATATGTATGCTTCAAATTTTAATTGGTATTCTCATTTTCCTACATACATATATATGATTGGATTGTGCTTATTCTATAATGTCTTCACGAAGCACAAAATTGTTTATACTAAGCTTGATTTAATTCTAAATATTAATTCGTATCTTTAAAAGCTTTTGCATTAATTTACAATTGGTATTTACATTTTTTTGGTATCAAAATGTATTTCATGCTTTATTTCAATTGGTACTTACAATTGGTATCAATTTCACATTCTATTGACATTAAAATCTACTATTGATATCTTAAAGTTTTTGTTTATCTACAAGTGGTACCAACATTTATTTTATCAATTAAAATTTGATTTCAATTGGTATCAAAATTCGTTTTGTACACTCATGTTTTCTATATATGTATGGATCATATCTAAAGTAACATCATATTGCTCTGATACATACATATAGATGTTTTCTTGTGCTTTAAACATATATACCATACATTTTTAGCACAAATCAATTTCTTGCCAAGCTTGATTTAGTTCTTAATGTCAATTATTTTTCAATTGGTATCATATACAAGCTCATGCATTGTTTTTATTAGATTTCATAACGGGAAAAAATTCTTATTTTATCTTTCAAATTAGTTTTACTTTTTAATTGGTAACTTACTCCTACTCTTTATGATGAAAAATATTTTATTTTGGTATATGCTTACATTTTCAATATTGATATCAATAATTTTAAATTGGTATTATTTTCAAATTGGTATCCTTATTGCAAAATATAGTGTTTACCTTAAAATTTGGTTTTTACTTTCAATTGATTCATGTCCTTTTATTAGTATTAATTCATAAAAAGATTGTTTCTTTCAATTGATTGTATTCATTGGTATTAAAATTTCTATTTTTATTTAAAATATATTTATTATTTTTTTGTCTTCACCCATTTGTTGATGATGACAAAAAGGGGGAAAAGAATTCAGATTTATATATGCAAGTTTTATGTTTATGCATATATATCTTGTTTTTATTGGTGTCTTGAGCTTCATTGCATATATTTATATGTTTATTGATCATACATATGTTAAGGAGGAGCTTTTAGGAAGTCTATTCTTAATAGATGCACATATATAACCTCATAAGTTTTGTCATCATCAAAAAGGGGGAGATTGTTAGCCTAGAGGCCTTTCACCTTAGTTTTGATGATGACTAACTTATGAAAGTTAGTTTACTAATGATCTTGTGTTTATATAGTTTCAGTTATTAATCAAAATATTAGTATGTGTTTAGCTTCAACAAAGAAGTTTTGGAGCCAATCATGTAGATTCAAGAGCTCGCGCGTCAAGATCGCGTCTAGCACTCGGTTGGAGTCAAGCTCATTAGATCGTGTTTGGATCGAGTCGGCTTGGAGAAGGAGTTCTACAAGAAGACTTTGGTTTGTGTTTTTGTTTTAAATCTTGTGCAAAGATAGACTAGTGTTCATATGCTCAAGTTCACACACACAAGTACAATACGTTTGGTTCTCGATTTAACCGGTTTTGGATTTCAAATATACATATATATGATTTTCATAAATAGATAGAACAAAATAAGTTTACATGGTTTAATGTATATTGGATTTCATCTATATACATCTATGCTTCATTTATGTAAAAAAACTTATTTTGATGATTCTATTTCATGTGTTTAGAGTTTTGTAATTAACAAAACTTATTTTGGGTTTCATGTCAAAAACATAGATATATTATTTACATGTGTATTGGATTCCATCCACACACAATATGCTTCAAATGTGTTTCAATATCATGTTTTTGTATTTATACAAGTTTTGGAGAAAACGGCTTTTCATTTCAAAATCTAAGTTTTGAAAAATACGATTTTCCATTTAAAGCTTAATTTTGATGTCACAAAAATAGTTCAAATAGTTTGTAATATGTGTTGATTTTTGCTCACATATATTTGTTCTTCAATTATTTATAAGAACTTATTTTTATGAATTTTATGAGAATTTATGGAATTTTATTGAAGTTAAAAAGACAGTTTTTTAGCCCTTTATCCCAGCCAGAGACTGCTGACGGTCGACCGGACGGTCGACCGAACGGTCGACCGGACCAGAGGTCGGTCGACGGGACGATCGACTGATGTGCACGAGGACGTGCACAAGGCCAGCCTAGAAGGCCGGTCGACCGGGCGGTCAACCGATTGTAACTACTCAACTCTTGGGTAGTGTCGGTCGACCAGGCGGTCGACCGACGGGCTAGTCACGGTCGACCTGGCGGTCGGCCGGAGGCCCAACGGTCAAAAATATGACCGTTGGACAGTCGACCGGTCGGTCGATCAGAAGGTCAAAATTGACCTTTTTTGGCTACCAACAGCTATATTTTTAAGAGGCTATAAATAAGACTTCTCTTGGGCTGTTTTCAACAAGATTTCTAGAGAGCTATTTTTCAATCTTTTCAAGTGTTTAGTAGCAAGTTTTAAAAGAGTTTTTGTGCCAAAAAGATTAATTTTTTTATTTGTTTTAAAGTGTTAAAAAATCAAAGAAAAGAGAGCTTTGGGAAATTGGTTTTGATCTTTATTTTCATATCTATCTAGTATTTTTTTCAAGTGTTTTTCTTTGTTATTTTTCATTTCCAAACACTTTATTTTCTCACACTTGAGCTATCATATTTATCCTATCTATAGGATATTGTTTTTTTGAGGAAAATTGTTTGTGGTCTATTGTGATCACCAAGAAGTGTTTGTGATCTTTGGATCATCAAGTTTGTAATCTCCTCTTTGCTTTGGCTTTGTGTCTCTCCCTCTTGTGTAGAGGTGATTGTGGTTGAGTTTTTGGCTTTGTGCCTATCCCTCTTGTGTAGAGGTGATTGTGGTTTGGCTTTGTGCCTTGTCCCTCTTGTGTAGAGGTGATTGTGTTTTTGACTTTGTGCCTATCCCTCTTGTGCAGAGGTGATTGTACTTGAGAGAGGAGTAGTGTACTCTAAGTGTAGAGTTGTAATTCCTCAGTGGAGGTCCCTTTGTAGAAGGTCTTGTGTGGACATATAGTGAAAATCCTTCTGTGTGAAGGCGTGGACGTAGAGCAGTGACTCGAACCTCGAAACATATATTGTTGTTTGCGTTTGATCCACTATCTCTAAACTCTCTCTCTCTCTCTTATATTTTGCATTGCTTCATATTGCACATATTCATTTGTTAGATATAGTTTGTGTGCGCATACTTGTGTTAAACCAAGAGAGCTTCATATAGCACCTCAACTCCTATTTTAGAGGAATCTCGGGGAGATAGTCCAGAGCCCTTCACCGGGAATTCGGCTACACTCTTTGGTTACACATAGTGTGTTGCAATTGAGTTTTTAATTCCGCATCATTTTCCTATTAGATTAGCTAGTACACCTATTCATCCCCCCCCCCCCCCCCCCCCTCCTGGTGTATTTCGCTAAGGACATATCGGTGATCAAGCAGCTTAGCCTAACCAAGAACTAGAGACATAGAAATAGAGGCGTACATTTGAGATAATTTGGTACCATGTAGATAAGAAAGAATAGCCATATGATAAAAGTGACTATTATACACAATTGTAGATATTACTCTAAACTGAAGACTTCATCAAAGAATAAAGCACAGGAAGGAAGTACTAAAATAAATAGACAGAAAATGTGATTTATTTCCACATACACCTGCACTTTCCATGTTTGATATTGTGTACAAAGACGAACTTCCAAAAGAATGGCATGACATGAAAGGACACTAATCAAAACAAAAAGTACGAAATGAACAAGATAACTCTATCCAAATCATGTTTTCATGCTAACTTCAACATTACAATTACAACAAGATAATTAATAATAATTCACAATACAAAAAAACCAGCAGATCAAGCAAAGCAAAAGTATTGCTACATCATGATAATTTCCCTTTCTCCGTCAGGTTAAACAAAGTTGAGCAAACCAATAAGTGGGTGTAAATGAATGCTTTCCACAAATCATCACAAAAGATAAGCATAAGATTTTCTCTCTCTCTTCACTAAATCCCAAAGACCCAATTCAATTCGCAGTTCGCAGGTAACCATTTACCCGCTTAAATTGATTGTTGCCGTTCAGAATCACATCAGGCATCAGTTGGGCACATAAAGGGGCAAATCACAGTGATCTAAACAGCACCCAAAAGGCCATTCAGCCCAAAACCAGCTAAAACAAATATCAAGAGCAGTAAACCACAAGCATGCTAACTCAAACTCACAGATGACCCAATCTTAACTTATGCTTCAAACTTCAATCTAAGATTATAGAATTAAAACAGACCCGTTTCAGAAAAGAACAAAATCAGAGCATAAATCTCTCAGAAAAGATCGAGTGAGCTCAAAAACAGCAATAAGAAGAACAAGAGGAGAGAACCCAGTATTAAATTAGAAGAAAAAAATGAGGAGGAAAGTTCAAAGGCGTTACCTTTGAGAGAGAGAGAAAGAGAGTGTGAGGAGAAAAGAAAGGAACCGAGCGGGGGACTTTTTGTGGCTGTTTTAGTTAAAACTTTTTAAGTTTTTTGTGAGTAATAAAAATTGGAGAGCGGTTTTTCTAATTTCTTTTTATTGGTGGGGTTTTGGGGTTTACGGTCACGCGCAGGTGAGAATAAGGAGACGTGTGGCGTGGAGAATTGAGTGCGTCTGTGGGGGAGCAGGCGGGCGTTGACTTCGGAAGATTGCGGGAGGAGCAAAGTGAGGAGCATGTAAGGAGGTGACCGGATCAATTTGTTTATGGGCGACCGACCACCAACATTGCGATAGAGATTGTCGCTGTCACCGGAAAAAGGTCCACATCCCTTTTTCTCTCTCTTAAGTTATTGTCTGTAATAAAAATATCTTTCTTATTTTATTTATTATATTATAATTCTAATTAGTTGATTATATTTATCTTAGAATCTTTGAGGCGATTAGCCGATGAAGAGACCTGACTCAATGATAAAAGAAATTTAATTGAATTATAAAAGTTTCTTGCGAAATATGATCATTAAAAAATAAAATGGAATTACAATTTAATTGAATTATAAAAGTTTCTTGCGAAATATGATCATTAAAAAATAAAATAAAATAATTCCAGGGGATTACAATTTGATAAGTTGAAATCTTATACAATTTTGTGCCTCAACACTTCAGTCTGTAATATAGAAAGTAGGTAATGTAGTTTGATGTTTAATTTAATGGTGCTAACTTATATTTTGTGTCTTAGAAAAGTAAAAAGCAAATGGAAAAAGTTTCTTTGCATTCAAATAATTAAAAGGTGCTTGAAAAAATCACTTGGGCTCTTTTGATAAATTGTTTTGTGTTTCTTCCAAAAAAAAGGTAGAGGCAATCGAGAGGTAAGGAAGTACTTTGAATCTGCATAGCGTGGAGTAAGTCATTAGTTGCTGCAGTCACGGTTGTCGAAATAATTAATATCCGCGGACAATGGGATTTGAACTTGGGGCCTTAGGCCGCGCTGTGCTCTAACAAGCCCTGGCCAACCAAGCTCACACATAGCACCAACTATTGCAATATTGCAGATAATGTCACATTGAAGAAGAATAAAAAGAAGATCGATGGACTTTAAATTAGAAATGTGGAGTCAAAAGCTATCAACTTAAATTTTTAAGTCAAATTAATTCCATACCACCATTAAGGTCCATATGTTGCTCCTCGTGGAGGCCCGGTGTTCTTGTAAATGTGCAAGTCCGATAGCGTGTTTTTCTGACGGTGATGAAAATTCTTATAGATGTTGACTTGACTAGTGGAGTTTCATGGATGGTTAACCTATAGACGGCAAAATTCTTGTGGATATTTATTCAACTCACAAGTGTTTATGGCCACAAAAGCGTGATCAAGATTTATATGAAGATAAGGTTAATAGTTTCTTATATATGAATGGAGACATCGTTGGAATGCATAGTCTCACATCAAAGATTATAGAAAGATTAATAGACTTAAATAGATAGTTGTAGGTAAAACTTATATCTGTCTCTTATTCAAGACCTATATGCTCCCTTTTGTGGAAGCCCAAGTAACTTCCAACAACAATTACACCACCACCGCACTAGCCACAACCCAAGTACTCCCTGACATCATCTCAAAGAGCTTGAATCCCACCGTACTAGTAGCAAACTAGTAGCTAAAAGCCTTGTTTGGTAACAAAGGTTACCTATGTATATCAGCCGACAAAAGTTATTATTTTTAGAGTAAGGGGTAAATTTTGTGCTTACACACTCACACAGAAATATGTATATCAGCCCACATAATTCAATCATCTAAAATGACGCCTCGCTTTTAAAAATAATTGAAATTACTAAAAGTCCCTATCGTTTGTCTTTTTTTCAATGATGTATTAGTTTTATATTTTTTATTATTATTTCTTCTCCCCTTTTATATGTCTATCTCTCTGTGTCTCCTCACGCTGTCAGATCTAGATTTTTACTTGTAGAGAATTACGTTCTAAAAAAGCGAGAGCAGGATCAGATATTAATGTTTAGTTGCAGACCTAGATCTCCAGCAGCTATTTTGACAGGTTCATGTTCCTCGGGATGTCAGATTCAATATTTTCATCGTGATTCTCTTCTTCTTCTTCTTTTTCTTCTTCCAAAGTAAAGCCTATCTGAAATTTTTCATCATCGCAAATATTGGCTATTCAATTTAAAATCTAAAAGGCAAAATAAAATACACATAAATATATAACCAATCTATTAGAGATGCCACTGAAGTCGCGGGAAAAAAATTATTTTAAAAGTTATCCTTTTCATCAGGACTGCGACTTTGGTCACATTCATAATAATAAATTGTCAGATAAAATTGAATTTTGTGATCATAGTTACAGTATGAAATTTCATCTTCAAATCATTTATTTTACAAGACAGCAATCAAAGTCGCAGTCCAATTAAAGTTTATTAATAAAAAAACTGCGACCTTGGTCGCAAAAATGAAAAATAAGTTATAAAATACTGTGACCAAAGTTGCAGTGTTATCAAACAAAACTTTTCAAAAAGACTGCTATTACATAAGACTGCAACATTGGTCGCAGTCTTCTAACCTTCTTAATTACTTAACTTTCGAGATCTTGTTCACTGCTTCAATTGACTATGCCTCTTGTTTCATAAGAATGCGACCATGGTCGCAGTATTCTATTTAGATTACTTAATAAAAAATATTATGACCAAGATCGCATTGTTATCAAACAAAACATTCTCAAAGAGACTGCTGTTACATAAGATTGCGACCGAAGTCACAATCTTCTAATCATCTTAATTAATTAAATTACAAGATTATTGTCACTGCTTCAATTGATTGCGACTCTTATTTCATAGGACTGCGATCACGATTGCAGTATCCTATTTAGCTTAGCAAGGTCGAAAAAATACTGCGACCCTAATCGAAAAAATAAAAAAAAGCTGCAACACTACGACCAAAGGTCGCAATATAAACCAAAAATAAATTTAAAAGTGAATGATATTAAAAAATTTAAATCCAAAATTTTCTTTTAAGAACTGCGACTTTAATTGCAGTTTCAGAAAAAAAAACTGTTACAAGTCACAGTAATAGATTTTTATTGTGATTAAAACATCTTTCAAAAAAAACTTAAGCATTAATACGACCATGGCTGCATTCTTTCAAAATAATTTAGTAAAATTTAATAATCAAGATCTGTAATTTTTTGTTTGAAAAAATCAAAATTCTCATATCTGTAATTTTTTTAGTGGAGGAATAGTTGTAGCCAGGTTAAAAGTGAAATTGAGGGTATTTTAGTCATTGGGTAGCGAAAAGTGGTTGAGGGTATCCTTTTACCACCTAAAGTTTTGACTTCTCTGCGTCTAATATGAAGCCACGTCATGACGGCTGAGAAACTCTCTCCGCTGTCAGCTGAGGTACAGTAACCCCATATGTGTGTGTGTGTGTGTGTATATATATCAGAAAAATGTATGTCAGCCGACAGCTGAGAGTGCCTCTCAACTGGCGGTGATATGGCACAATATGTGCCACATAATTTGACAGTCTTAATGGTGCCCCACTTTTTGAAAATAATTGAAATTACTAAAAGCCCCCATCGTTCAAAAAGATAATTTTCTTGGGATGATGTATTAGGTTTATATTCTTTATTATTATTATTCTCTCCTTTTATATGTCTATCTCTCTGTGCCTCCTCACGCTGTCAGATCTAGGCTTTGACTCGTAGAGAACGTCGTTCTAAAGAACGTTCTAAAGAAAGCGAGAGCGGGATCAGATATTTATTTTTAGTTTGCCGGCTTAGATTTCTATCAGCTATTTTGACAGGTTCTTGTTCCCTCGGAATGTCAGCTTCAATATTTTCATCGCGATTCTTTTCTTCTTCTTCTTCTTCAAAAGGAGGGCATATCGAAAATTTTTCATCATTAAAATGTTTGCCATTTGATTTAAAATCTAAAAGACATGTAAAATACACATAAATATATAACCAATCTATCAGTACCGTGACTAAAGTCACAAGAAATAAATTATTTTAAAAGTTGTCTTTTCATCAAGACTGCAACTTTGGTCGCATTTATAATAATAAACTGTCAGATAAATTGAGTTCTGTGATCATAGTCGCAGTATGAAATTTCATCTTCAAAGCATTTGTTTTACAGAACTGCGACTAAAGTCGCAGTCCAATTAAAATTTATTAATAAAAAGACTGTGACCTTGGTTACAAAAATGAAAAATAAGTTATAAAATACTGCAACCAAGATACAATGTTATCATACAAAAATTTTCAGAAAGGCTACTATTACATAAGACTACGACCAATACCACAATTTTCTAATCATCTTAATTACTTAACTTACGAGACCTTGCCCACTACTTCAATTGACTACGTCTCTTGTTTCATAAGAATGTGACCACGGTCGCAGTATCCTATTTAAATTACTTAATAAAAAATACTATAACCAAGGTCGCAGTGTTAATAAAACATTTTCAAAGAGACTGCTGTTATATAAGACTGTGCCGAAGTCGCAATTTTCTAATCATCTTAATTAATTAACTTACAAGATTTTCGTCCCTTCTTCAATTGACTGCGACTCTTATTTCATGAGATTGCGACCACGGTCACAGTATCCTATTTAGCTTACCAAGGTCAAAAAAATACTGCGACTCTAATTGAAAAATAAGAAAATGGCCACAACATTGTGACCAAGGACGCAATGTAAAGCAAAATAAATTTAAAAAGTGAAAATGATGTTAAAAAAATTTAAATCCAAATTTTTTTCAAAAACTGCAACTTCTATTGCAGTTTCAGAAAATAAAAAACTAAAATAAACTGTTTCAAGTCGTAGTAATAGATTTTTATTATGATTAAAATATCTTTCAAAAAATTTAGTAATCAAGATCTGTACTTTTTTTTAAAAAACTTAAATTTTTAGATCTGTAATTTTTGGTGGAGGAACAGTTGTAACCAAGTTAAAAGTGAAACTTGAAAGTATACCTAGAGGGAGGTGAATAGGTGTAAGGCTAAACTAATGACAAATGATGCGAAATTAAAATAAATTACAACACAGAGTGTAGCCGAATTCCCGGTGAAGGGCTCTGAACTATCTCCTTTAAATTCCTCTAAATAAGAGTTGAGGTGCTATGTAAAGCTCTCTTGGTTCAACACAAGTGAGGCACACAAATAATACAAAGCATATATGTATGAATTTAGCAATATGAAATAATGCAAGATAAATAAGAGAGAGAGCTTAGAGATAGTGGATCAATCACAAACATAAAGATATGTTTCGAGGTTCAAACCACTGCTCTACGTCCCCGTCTTCACATAGAAAGATTTCCACTATATCGTCTCCACAGGACTTCCCACACAGGGAACCTCCACTGAGGGTTTGGATAATACAAACTTGGAGTACACAACTCCTCTATCAACCAACAATGACCTCTACAACAGAGGTAAGGCATAATAACGATCACCTCAACACTTAGAGGCATAGGCACTTAGCCAAATAATAACTCCCTCTCACTAGAGGGATAAGGCAATAAGCCAAACAATAATGATCACCTCTACACTTAGAAGGATACCAACACAATCTCCACAATCACCTCTACACTTAGAGGGATACCAACAAACCCAATTGCACAACCTCCTCTACACTTAGAGGGAAAGGCACAAAGTCATAGCAAAAGATAGGGTTACAATATTGGTGATCTCAAAGACCACAAACAACCTTGGTGACCACATAGACCACAAACCAATTTTTCTCATAAAACAAGAACCTAATAGATAGGATAGATAGATAGCTCAAGTGTGAGAAAATAAAGAGTTTGAAAATCAAAATCACAAAGAAAAACTCTTGAAAAAACTTCTAGATAACTATAGAAATGAAGATCAAAAGCCAATTCCCAAAGACACTATTTTTCTTTGATTTTTCTAACCCTTTAAAAACAAATAAAGATAAAATCTTTAAGCCCAAAACTCTTTTAAAAACTTGTTGTTAAACACTTAGAAAGATAGGAAATTTTTGCTCTCTGAAACCATGAAGAAACCAGCTCAAGAGATGGGTATTTATACCCTCTCAAAAATATGCCCGCTGGCAGTCAGGAAAGGGCATAAATGCCCTTCCGGTCGACCAACTGGTCGATCGGCCAACGGTCATTTTTATGACTGTTGTGCCTCTGGTCGATCGCCCGGTCGATCGGGACTGGATACAGAGAGCAGCTGCTCTCGCCGGTCGACCGCCCGGTCGATCGGGGCCAGTTCCAGAGAGCAGAGCTCTCTGGCGGTCGACCGGCCCACCAGCCTAAACTGCTGTGCACGTTTGTGCACGTCGATCGACCGACAGAAGGCCAGTACAATATTTTTAAGGGATTAAAAACTTGTCTTTTTTATCTTCAATTAAATCTCATAAAATCACATAAATTCCACAAAAATAAGTTCTTTTAAGATCTTTGAAATACAAATCTGTGTGATTAAAATTCACACATATTATAAACAATTTGAACCATTTTTATGATAATGCCTTAAACACAAAAACGGTATTTTCCAAAATTTGAATTTTTGAAATGAAAAATCGTTATCTCCAAAACTCATGTAAATACAAAAACAAGATATTGAAACAAATTTGAAGCATATTGTGTATGGATAGAATCCAATATACATATAAAAATATATATCTATATTTTTGACATGAAATTCAAATTCGGTTAAACCGAAAATCAAAACTAACAAACTTTAAAACTTGTGTGTGTATGTGAACTTGAGCATATCAACACTATCTACCTTTACACAAGATCTAAATATACTAAACTAAATACAAACTGAAATCTTCTTGTAGAACTCTTTCTCCAAGTCGACTCGATCAAAACGCGATCTAATGAGCTTGACTCCAATCAAGTAATAGATGTGATCTTGACGCTCGAGCTCTGAAATCAACACGTGAAAGCTTCAAAACTCCTTTGTTGAAGCTAATCACCTACTAATATCTTGATCAAATATCTGGAACTAAATATCACAAGATTATTAGAAAGTATAACTACATGAGTTAATCATCATCAAAACTAGAGTGATGGGCCTCTAGGCCAATAACTGAGGGTATTTTAGTCATTGGGCAGCAGTAAAGTGGTTGAGGGTCTTTTCGAGTAGGATGTTTTGTCTTTTTATCACCTAAATTTTCGACTTCTCTGTGGCTAATATGAAGCCATGTCACGCCGGCTGAGAAACTCTCTCAGTTGGCTGCTGAGTTACAGTAACCTATATATATATAGAGAGAGAGATAGACTTATGTCCTTCCAAACGGATTTGAGCCCAAATCCTTCCAACTCGAATACAATTCTCTGACATTCGAATTCAAGATTCACTCCATTGAAGTTGATATATATTATTTCAAGTATCTGTAAACCAAAAATCAAATGTTTTGAATACTTTTTGCCCATCATCAAGTGGCGCAAAATGGACGGCTGAACGTAATGAGTTGGTTAGATCTATATTTTTAGACATACAAATTCTCGATCCGACCATTTAATTATGATCTAAACACATAAAAACCCCTACAAATCAATTTTGTTGGGTTTCAAATATTCTCCACCATTAAACTAACCAACTCATTATTTAGGCCGTCGGTTTTTTCCTACTTGATGCATGGGTAAAAAGTATTCAAAACACTTGATTTTATTCAAAATACTTGATTTTTGGTTTATAGATACTTGAAGTAATATAGATCAACCTCAACAGAGTGGATCTTGTATTCGAATGTCGGATGTTGGTATTTTAATGGGAAGGATTCGACCTCAAATCCTTTTGGAAGGACACAAGTCCCTCTCTCTCTCTCTCACGATATTGATATACATATACATATATATATATAGTATCCTTCCCATTAAAATACCAATATCCGACATTCGAATAAAAGATCCATTCCGTTGAAATTGATCTATATTATTTCAAGTATCTATAAACCAAAAATCAAGTGTTTTGTCTCCTTCCAAAAGGATTTGTGCCCGAATCCTTCCAACTCAAATACAACCCTCCGACATTCTAATACAAGATCTACTTTGTTGAAATTGATCTATATTATTTTAAATATCTATAAACTAAAAATCAAGTGTTTTGAATGCTTTTTACTTATGCATCAAGTAGGAAAAAAACAGACGGCCTAAATAGTGAGTTGGTTAGTTTAAAAGTGTATAACATTTGAAACCTAATAATATTGGTTTGTAAGGTTCTTTAAATGTTTAGATCATGATCAAATGGGCAGATTGAGAATTTGTATGTCTAAAGATATAGATCTAACCAACACTCTACTTTCAGCCGCCCATTTTGCGTCGCTTGATGGATAGACAAAAAGTATTCAAAACACTTAAATTTTGGTTTATAAATACTTGAAATAATATAGATCAACTTTAACGAAGTGGATCTTGTATTTGAATGTCGAAGGATTGCATTTGAGTGGGAAGAATTTGGGCTCGAATCCTTTCAGAATGACACAAATCTACATATATAGAGAGAGAAAGAGAGAGAGATAGACTTGTGTTATTTTGGAAGAATTCAAGCCCGAATACATCCCACTTAAAAAAAATCCTCGACATTCGAATACAAGATCCACTTCATTAAAGTTAATCTATATTATTTCAAGTATCTATAAAATAAAAATCAAGTGTTTTGAATACTTTTTACCTATCCATCAAGCGGCGCAAAATAGATAGCCGAAAGTAGTGAGTTGGTTAGATGTATGTCTTTAAACATACAAATTCTCGATCCGGCCATTTGATCATGATCTAAACATTTAAAAACCCTTACAAACCAATTTATGTTAGATTTTAAATGTTCTACACGTTAAACTAACCAACTCACTATTTAGGCAGTCTATTTTTTCCCTACTTGATGCATGGGGAAAAAGTATTCAAAATACTTGATTCTTAGTTTATAAATACTTGAAAGAATATAAATCAACTTCAACAGAGTAGATCTTGTATTCGAATGTCAGAGGGTTGTATTTGAGTGAGAAGGATTCAAGCTCGAATTCTTCCAGAATGACACAAGTCTCTCTCTCTCTCTCTCTCTCTCTCTCTCTCTATATATATATATATATATATATATATATATATATGTATGTATGTATGTATGTATGTATGTATGTATGTATATGTATATGTATGTATGTATGTGCGTGTGTGTGTATATGTCTATGTGTGTGTGTATATATGTATATCTATGTATATATATGTATATATGTATGTATATATATGTGTGTGTTTATATATATGTATATACATATATGTGTGTGTGTATCTGTGTGCGCGCGCGTGTATATATACATACGCATGCGGCGCGCGCGCGCACACACACATATAGAGAGAGAGAGAGACATACACACACACACACTTGGCCCCTCCTTTTTGGGGGCAAAAGCTTACTTTTACACCAACAATGAGTTAGTGTAGAACTAGTTGTGCGACTCAAACAAAAGTCCACATTTAACTCCTACACATAACTCTCCTAACCAAATAAGGCCAAAGATGTGAGACAAACTAAAGAAGAAAAGATTTATGTTTTTATATTAAGAAAACATCCAACGTGCAACTTATTCTGGTGTCTGGTCGAGTAGCCAAATGCTTAAAAGGTAATAATATTTTTATGAGGAAAATTTTGCTACAGCTACCTACTTCATCTCATAATTAGAAGAAAAAAAACTTAACTTTATAATTGTGTTCACTATAGCTTTATCCACGTCAGCATAAACTGATTTCTCCCAACACCACTTTTTTATATATTTTTATTTCCTCTTTTACCCTTCTTCATCACCCCAACGTTGCTCCCTTCTCAACCTTGACCCTGACGCTGAGTTACTCACAGGTCGATCTGTGAATTCAATTCGTTGTAAGGTTGGAAGGGGGCGGGAGTCCCCCACTCGAGGGCGGGGGCGGAGCCCCTAAAAATTATTTTTTTTTGGGATTGACCATTTGCAGATCTCTGTTCGTGCTCGTGATGAGTTTTATTTGTGTTTAGATATGGAAAGCATTAGGAATCAGTCAACATTAGTGGATGGGAGTTTACTAATGATAGCGATGTGGATATAAGGATTGGGACTTATGATCGTTGTTCTCTGTGAGGACTAACTCAGAAATATATCATGTTGTGAGGACCGCAGTCATGGTGTGATGCCCCACTTCTCAAAATACACACAATTGAGTACGTGACAAGAGCCGGCGGCGCATTTTCAAAATAAATACGTTAACCCTCAATGTATTAAATCAAATCATAAGGTTCTTAATTTATTCCAGCATTCAAAAGTAAGTATAATGATGTCTTTAAAAGTTTACTTATTATAACCATAATAGAAATAGAAATAAAACACTAAGAAAAAACTCACAGAATGAAATGATGATAGTTTACTAGAGTTCTGCAGCGTGGTCGAAGTATTCCTGGTCCTGCAGTGTCTCCGGATCTGAATCTGAGCAAGCAAACTCAGGGTCGTCAATAAGTGACCTAATGAGTGATAAAATAAAGGGGGATAAAAGAAACATGCAAAATAATAACCACATGCACTGTTAAGTATAGTACTTTACAACCAAATCATGTGTATCTCATATGTTCACTATTTTTTAAGCATGTCCGGTTAAACCTAGTACTAGTTGTTTGAAGTTAATAATTAAGGCATTGTCTATATTTTAGGTGGGTCTCGTACATACTCGGGACCACGGTCCAGACTCTTGGTGCTGAACTGGTCCTACCGCAAGGTAGTCAAGTAACATGTATAACATGTCAGGTAACATGTATAACATGAACAAGAACATGACGGGGTGCTAGTTATCCCACAGAACCCTGCAGTGGAACCCTCTTTCAGTTGCACAACCTTTTTCTAGGTCCACCCAAAATTTAGAGTTATCTCACCTTTTTACTTTCTCATCCTTAAATGTAAGTTGTCTAATGTTTCATGTTCACCTAAGTTACTGGAATAACATGATGTTGATAATAGGTAGTAGCACAATGTCCATAGAATAACGGTGTATCATTGTAATGTCACATTATCATCCCTTTAAGTTTTAGTGACATAGTCTGAATCAATGTCATGTACTGATCATGTAAATTTATTATTGAGAACAAGTGAACTTTATTACATGCAGGAATACATAAATATATTATAGGAAGTATATGGAAGTAATTTATGAAAACTATAAAATTTCTAAATACTAGAAAACTAACTTAATCATTTAAATAACCTTTATAGCATAATTAAATAACTAATTATAATCATTTATCATAAAAATCTTTGTTTAACTGAAGGAGAAAAAACACTAACCTGAGCTGATCACAAGTCCAAAGCACTAAAATCGGATCCCAATAAATCTACATAATTCATTCCAATAGAAATTGTAAGGATTTTAAATGGATGTTCTACTTTGGTGTTATAAAGGGTTTTAATCTTGATTAATTGATTTGGGGTTGAAAATATGGTCCTCTGAATTACATGAAATTAATAGGTTTAATTTAAACCAATTTCTATTTTTTATTGGATTTTTAATAGGCTTTATAACCTTAAAATTCCTTAGCGGGTCTGAATCTAACATTAAGAAAAATGCCTTTAAAGTGGGTAATTTGAGTTAATTTATGTTTCTATTCATCTAAAATTTTTATTATAGACTGTAGAAATATTGTACACTGTTGTTTATATTTTTCTCTATTTTTTTGATATTTTAACTAATTGTTTTAATTGTTTTCCTACATGTTAACGGGTCTGAATTTCTCAATTGGGTTTGGTCTGGCATGTGGGTTTGGGTCTAGGAGGTACATTCCCATGCAGGCTAGGCGGGATTCAGGCCAGTAGGCTTGTAGCAACAGGAGGTTTTTTTTCCTTTTTTTTTGAAACAGTGGGTGCACAGTGGGATGCCCTCTATGCAGCCCGGGCCCAGCCATACCCGACCATACTAGGCTCGCCCAAGCCAGGCCAAGTTGGGTTCAGGTCTGGCTGAGGCTGCACAGACCTGCCCGGTTGTGAGCAATAGCCGAGCATGCTCTAGAGCAGTGGCGAACTTTTTTTTTTTGTGAAATTCTTTGTTGTAAAAATTCTAAAAAATATATATTAATATATTGTTGGTACATTCTCACATGCATTTTAATGGATTTTTGATTTAATTTTGATGTATAAAAAAATTCATGGATAATCATTATATAGACATGATATTCAATAAGCTATTTATACAATTTAATTATGAGAAAGTTGATTACTTACTAGGATTGGATTTCTCTAACTTGCTCCTCTATCTCTCCTCGAGATCCTGTTCGTTCACGATCCACTTGAGGAAAGGGAAAAGGGAAGTAGAAAGAGTTTGGGTTAAGGTTTTTCCTAGAGGTTGAAGAAGTTTATGCTTTTTATTGATTATTAGGGATTCTAAAATCTGAACTTCAGTTAGGTTTAAACTGCTTGATTTGGTAGTTTAGATATAGGTTGTAAATTGCTAAATAATTGTCACGCCTCGCTTCCCAAAATACGTGGAAACAGCGACGAGAGTTGGCGGCATATATACGTAAGGAAAATACTCCGAGTATATACGCTAAGCCTAAGGTAATCTGAACAAGGTATATAATCACCTTGAAGAATCAATATCACTGCAATAATACATATAATGTCTACACATGATCTCAAATAAAATAAGAAATGGAATAGAAGCTAAGTCTGATATACATGAATCAAATAATGATAGCAGGAATAAAAGAAGACAATAATATTAGAATAGGTAGAGACTCCAGCTCCTCGCAACATGTATGATCTCAATGAACACCTGATCAATAATATAAAACATCCAATATCTGAACGTGCAAATTCAGGGTCGTCAGAAAGCAACCCAATGAGTGTGTAAAATAAAAAGAGAAAGTGCACATGCTTATAATATGTGAGTATATGAATGAAACTATAAACTAAAATATAACAGATAAGAGATAGTATGCATAATATCAATGAATAAAAATAAAAATCAATCAGTAACAGAGTTAGATATATAACCAGGTCTTGTGTACTATTGGGTATCTGTTATGGTATACATATATCAGATGTCTATCATATGGTGTATATATATATATATATTAAGTTCAGTCTACAATGTCAATATAAGATTCAGTTTTGTTATTAATTATGTCAGCGAACACCAATTGTCACATGCAGTAGACGCATCCCATACTACGTCTATCACACGTGTCAATCGAAATCCTAAGTTATTGAAACTAATTGGTTGGAGACATTGTCCATGCTTTAAGTGGGTCCCGTACATATCCGAGACCACGACTGAGATGCCTGACGCTGAATCAGGCCCTACTGTCAGTAGTCAGTAACAGTAACAGTACTCACAGTATAACAGTGGAACAATACTCACAATAACACTGTGGAACAATAAACAGATGAGATGTCAGTCATCCCCAGAACCTTGCAGTGGAACCGTAAGTCGGCTGTGCAACCTGTATCCTAGGTCCACCCAAAATACAGACGCTGTCTCCTCCATCAATTTCCCAATCCTAATGTAAGTTGTGCATTTACATTATTATTTAATTCAGTTAAATCAGTCAATACCCATGTTACATAGAATACTGGGATGATACAGTGACAGTAACAGTACAGTATAATAGTAAACAATAATTGTATAACAGTGAACAGGAACAGGAATAGTAAACAGTAACAGTAACTATGTATATCATGAACAATAGGATTGTACATTATTATTGTAGTCTAACGATACTTTTCCAGTAACTTTCGATAACATGAATTAATACGGTAACATATCATGTACCGTCTAGTCAATGTATAATCTCATAAAGACTGATCAAGTTCTCATCTACTCGTACTATATATAACTATAATGAATCCAACAACCCATGATCTCGATACAGTTATCGTAAACATCAAATACCAATTTATGTCAAGATAATCCAGTACAGTAAACCACAAGTTCAATAAATCAATAACCAGTTATCTTATTGTTACCAATCTGTTCTAATCCTCTAAATCACCAATAACCGAGATCAAATAATAACTGCTATCAAACTTTGAATATATATATTAACGATATCAATGAAATCACTATCATAATAACTCAATATCTGAAACCGAATAAGTGAAGTAGTCAAAAATCAATCATGAAACACTGAATATATCCTCGAGATCACCAAAAATAACGAATACCAAAATCACAAATAAAGTGTGGAACATCCTCAAATAACATGAAATCTAGAAATGTCTACATCTGATACTCAACATCAATAAAATCATCAATACTCAATGTTATAATCAGGGTAAAATTAGGGATACTCACAAATATTAATCTAACTACATCAATCTCATTAGAATACTAATTAGAATTCTCTGAAACGAACATAAACCTCATGTCAATCAACTCAGCAGTATGTTCCTCCTCTACATTATCAGTATATTCATCCTATAATCACTGATATATCCAGGTCCTAATATAAAAAAATACTAATAATTTATATCTAACCATCATCACTATCCAATCTAATTAAGATCATCATTTTTCTCACTTCCATTAAGCTCAATCACAAGATCTATAAATCCAAGTGGCTAATCAATTATGTATATACATACACCAGTTAAGGTAACCCAACCTACGCCTACTTCCTAACTCAAAATCAAGTCCACCACAATCGAGTTCACTGATCAAATCCAATGTAAAGAATATAAAACTCAGGTCAACTCCAACTCTAACCAAGTCAGCACCAATCCAAGTATCGGTAAATCAGTCTATCAGTAAAGCAATGTCATTTTTAACATTTCCTCGATAGCCAAGGAGTTCTAGTCAGAACAGTCACTAATAACTGCCGATAAATACTATATATAAAATATGTCATATATCATCAATATGAAGTAGGTCAACTGAGCAGTAGATCGAATCAAATCACAGTCTACTGTATACCACAAACAGTCCTGAATCAATATGGTAACCTACTATCATATAAAATGACACTAATAAGTGTTCAGATCAACGACGTTATTAAAGTGGAGGCTCACTGATATCTTATTAAATGATACAGATAATCATACTGGTAAAATAGGTCAGACGGTCACATGAAATTATACATGTAACATATAATTAATACTGACATCGATAATTAAAGAAATGATACAAGAGCAAATATTCATATGAAATGATGCGGTTTTAGACCCGAATCGCCATTTGATCTTCATTACACGAACCGGTACAGATCTCTGAATCGTCTTGTGGGTCGGTCTTCAAATTGCTAGTGTATCAGGTCAATATCGGGCACAACTTCAAATCTCTCGTAATAGGTCCTGATCTCACCAAACGGGTCTGGATCGCTGCAACACGCAACCGAACACTCATGATGATATACAAACATATACATACATAACACACATACTAACATAATACATACATATATAAATACACACACACACACACACACTTCCAAACATAATGCAAAAATATAATACACACATGTAAACATTAATATCACACACATGCACTTCCTACACACACACACACACATACATACATACATACATACATACATACATACACACACATGCACTTCCTACACACACACACACACGCACACATCACACTAATACATGCATACATACATTAATATAACACAATTTAATATAACTCACAACACACACAAAAATAATTCAACAGAGAGAGAAAGGTGCACTCATGGCCATAGGGGACGGCCATGGCGATGGCAGAGGCTGCGGAGAGTATTTACGGCTTGAGGATCTCGTCTGGAAGGGTGTGAGTGTGCTCGCATTCGCCTGCGGCGAGGCAAGGGATGAACGTGCTGTTGTTTGGTCTCACAGTAAATCTAGTTCAAGAAATCATGGTTCTTCTACCAACTTAGATCCTTCAAATATCATCCAAACTAAAAATATCCTGGAGTCAAAAGGGCAAGCAAATAAAGATGGGGACCGGGCTTGGGCATGCTGCCGGCCAAGGATGGAGGGCAGGTGGAAGGACGGGGGGCTGTTGGTGGGTTGCTGATGTTGGAAAGAATGCGTCAACTGAGGGTTCGGGCTACTGCAGCGGGGGTGCAAGAAGGAACACGGGGAGGAGAGCATGGCCTGTGCGTGGTATGCGCCATGGTGCTTCGGGTGTTGTGCTCAAGGCATGTAAGGGGGCTGTGAGGGTGTTGCACAGGGGATGAAGGAGATGGGGAGGAAAAATAGATGAAAAAAGATTGAGTTTTTGTGTGACGCCCCGATCCCGGTGGGTACGGAGACGCCACTGCGACGTACATACGCAGGGCGATAGAACCATGCCGTATGTACGCTAAGCATCAATACAACATAATACAGGGATCAGAGTGCGGAAATACGTGATATTATACATTACAATACAAAACATTACAAGTACTTTAGTTATCACAAATTGTGACATAATATTACATCACCAGGTACTACAAAAGTAGGATTGTACAGGATACAAAAGATAAACTCACGAGCTGGAAGAGTGAGAATCTCGTGAGCGGAAAAGACTGGACGGAACTACTACTGATCTGCCTGCCCCTCGAGGTAAGCCTGATCCTCAGCTGATGGGTCCACCTCGGTCCAACCTATCAAATCTGAACATACAAATCCAGGGTTGTTAGTGGGCAACCCAGCGAGCGCATAAAGAAGCCAAGTGGCAAGTATGAGTAAAAGTAAGTGCATCATGCCAAGTATAATGTACCAAGATCAATAAACATGGAATAATCATAATAAATAGCGAATCATGAAATAAAGTAAGAGTAGCAGGTCATGTAATCAAATTAGCAAGCATAGGGTAACTAACATAAATGGTAAATAATAGAATTCATGTAGCCATCAGTCAATCGTCAAGTTATTATTATTAAGACTCGTTCAATTTGTATGTTTCGGTATATGATCGGTGCCATATACCTCTGCATACAAATCAAGCGAGACAAATTATTAGAAATTGATGGGGAACGACGAACCATGTTTAGAATGGGTCCCGTGCATGCATGGAACAACGGTCCAGGAGTATCCGGTACTGAGCCGGAACGTACCGCTAGGCACCGGGACTTACTATATGCCCGAAGGTCTTAGTATATGCCCGAACAGGAATAGAGTGTCACCGTTCCCCACAGGATATACGTAGGGGATTATAGCACACCCGGACAGGCAGGCAAGGGGGTAAGGGTGCCAGTACACCCCTCGGAAACGCCTGGTGGCCTCCAGGTCGAACCTACAGGAAATTGTACAACATATTTATGTCCACCATAACACAGAAGCTATATCGATACCCATCAATTTCCCCTATCCCGGTGTAAGTTGTTTAAATATAACAGAGTCTCAAATAATAATGTTCGCGGGGGTATTCACAAATGTATAATATCCATGGTTATCTTATTACGGGGGTCAACTGGAGTATAATATCAGGAGTAATGTCAGGAGCCTCCCTATTTCAGGGGTTCAAGTATACAGGAGTACAGGAGTTCAGGAGTACCAAATATCTGGTAATAATATAATAGTCATTGCCAAGTCCCCGTAAAAGTGATAATCATGAACATGTCACATAAATATAGGTATCAGGGGTAGTAATGTCCGGTCAAGGGTCAAGATGTCAAGTTTAGGTATTTGTACCACATGAAAACATATCATATACCATGTGTCAGGTGCAGGTGTCAAGTATGTCATCTCTCGAGTACTGGGTCCATATATCGAGTGCCGGTGTAAATGCTAAGTGCCAGGGTCATGAATAACATATCAGTGTAACATGCCAAGTGTCGGTGTCAGACGTCACGGGTCAAGTGTAGCATGGCAAACATCGGTGTCAAATATAGCATGGTAAATACCGGTGTCAAATATAGCACAGCAAATCCTGGGGTCAAATATAGCATGGTAATTATTGGAATCAAATATAGCATGACAATTATCGGGAATAAATATAGCATGGTAATTATCGAAATTAAATATAGCATGACAATTTTCGGATTTAAATATAGCATGGTAATTATCGGAATTAAATATATAACATGACAGTTATGTACTAAAATTACCATAGCAAGTATTAGGCATTTTAAAATATCCACATGTCAATATCATGTTATAAATACAAGGGTAATTATTTTTAAATTAATAGTAAGCACTTGCCTGAAACCAGGGCGAAATATCGGTTAAAAGTCCAGAAAATCGGCGACCCGTACGAGAATCCACTAGCCCGTAATTTGTATATTAAAATATATAATTAAAAATATTTATATAAATATTAGAGGGAAAATGAGAGAGGAGAGAGAGAGGAGAGAGAAATTTGTAGGAAGAAGAGAGAGAAAAAGAGGGAGAAAATATGGTATTTTTAAAAGGAAATTAGAAATAGAAATGGAAGAGGGTAGAGTTGTAAATATAGGGAGGTGATTTTAGGGAATGGTAGAGGGTATTTTTGGAAAGGAGGGAAAAGTGTTTTATTTAGGGAATGATTGGAGTTTTGAATGAAAGAAAGAAAGAAAGAAAAGAAGAAAGAAAGAAGGAAAAGAGAAGAGAAGAAGGAGGGAGGGGGTTCGGCCGCCGGCGGTGGCCGGCCGGCCTGCGGCTGCGGCGGCGGCGGCGCCGGGAAGCAGGGCGCGCGCGGGGGCTTGGGGGGAGAAAGGGGGGTGTTGCTTTGTTGTTGTTGTTTTGATGATGGTGGTTGATGGTGGTTGTAGTGGTGGTGGTGATGTTTTGAGGTGATGGGGAGTTAGAGGAGGAGGAGGAGATGAAGTTGGGTTGGTTGGAGTGGAGAATTTGTTGGTGGTGATGGAGAATTTTGGAGATGAAGGAATGGTGTTGGAGGTGAGTTTTGGTGAAATTGGTGGTGGTGGGAGGTTGTTGGTGGTGGAATGAGATGGTGGTGTGAAGAGGAGTTGTTGAGGAGTTAATTGGGTAGTTTAGAAGTGGCCGGAGGCGGTGGTGGTGAAGCTGGAGGCGGCGGCCGTGAGGTAGCGTGAGTGGGTTATTTAGTTGGAGAAGATGAAGTTGGTTTTTTCCTTTTTCTTTTGGATTTTTGTTGAAAATGAAGGATGTTGGTGGTTTAATAAGGGATGAGGGAGGAGGATTTGATGGTTTAGGGGATGGTGATAGGGCGTCGGCGGCAGCCCTATGGCTGTCGGGCGGCATGGCGGCTTAGCGAAGATTAGGCCGTTGATTAAGGGGGGAGTTACCAAGGTGATTAAATGAAAAGAAATAAAAGAAAGAAAATTGGAAAAAATATAAGAAAAAGAAAAATAAAATGTTTAAAATTTTTTATTATTATCTATTTTATTTGTTAAAATTTCTGGTAGCATAAAGTAGGAGAGTAGAGGAGGGAAAAGCCAGAAAAGAAATCGCCGGTAAAAATATTATTATTTAAATAAGGCGAAAATTTGACTGTTTCAGAAACGTACCGAAAATTCTCAAAAATAGCAAATATTATTCTAAGATATATGGTGAAAACAGATTTAAGAAATTTAATATAGTTTTCAAATTAAAAATCCTGAAATCTTCCGGCAATACCGGCCGACACCAGATCGGTCAAATTTTGATAAATTTAGAAAAATCCCAAAAAATGTATTTAGATAGAAAATGAAATTCTAAGAAGTACTGTGAAATCCATTTCTAAAAATTCAAATATATTTAAAAACTAAAAATTCGGGAATCAGTCAGCGATGCCGGCCAACACCGGTTTTGGAGATTTTGCAGAAAAATTCCAAAAAATTCCAAAAAATCATGAAAAATCTAAAATATTAGAAAACAGTCTCTGAAACTAAAATCGGTCAAATTGGAGTACTAGAAAGTCAAATCGGGCTACTGGCTGGTATCGGGTTCCCGGTTCAGGTCAGGGCTTACTCTCGGTCTGAGAATCCAGATCTGATACTCAAAATATAAGTGATAACAATTCAAAAACACATACAGGAAGAAAATTGAGCAATATGGTCGAAAAAAATTTGGGACTCGTATCTAGGTACGTATCCCGGGTACGAGGTGCTACAATCTACCCACCTAACAAAAATTTCATCCTCGAAATTTCTATAAGGTAAGAGGTGAAATGTAAAAAAATAATTGATAAGACAAGAGATGGAGTACAAGAGAATTTTACCACTCAAGGTTCGAACAGATGCGGGTAACAGTCGCGAATGATGTCTTCCCTCTCCCAAGTCGCTTCTCCCGGACTATGCCTGTTCCACGAAACAAGCACCAACGGGATGGTCCGGTTCTTCAGGGTCTTGACACTTCTGTCCACAATAGCCATTGGTTGCTCAGTACATGACAAATCCGGTTGCAACTCCAACTCTGAATAATTCAATACATGGCTCTCATCCTTGATGTATCTCCTCAGCTGTGACACATGGAATACATTGTGCTCTCCTTCCAATGATGGCAGCAGCGCCAATTGTAGGCCACTTCTCCAACTCGCTCTAATATCTCAAACGGGCCTATATACCTCGGACTTAGCTTCCTACGTGCACCAAATCTGATCACTCCCTTGGTCGAAGATATCTTCAGAAACACATGCTCTCCCGCCTGAAACTCCAACGGTCTTCTCTTAGAATCTGCCCAACTCTTCTGTCTGTCCTGTGCTGCACGAAGGTGCTCTTGGATGGTCCTGATCTTGTCCACTGCCTGTACTATCACATCCGGTCCCAAATGCCTTCTCTCACCAACTTCATCCCAACACAATGGTGATCTGCATCTCCTGCCGTAAAGGGCTTCGAATGGAGCCATCTTGATGCTCGCCTGATAGCTATTATTGTAGGAAAACTCTGCCAAATGTAGGTGGTCTTCCCACGATCCCTTGAAGTCTATCATACAAGCCCTCAACATGTCTTCTAGGATTTGAATGGTCCGTTCAGACTGCCAGTCCGTCTCTGGATGATAAGATGTGCTGAAATTCAGACGGGTCCCCAGACTCTCTTGAAGGCTCTCCCAGAAGCGAGATCTGAACCTCGTGTCCTTATCCGACACGATACTAACTGGAACTCCATGCAGTCGAACAATCTCTCTCATGTACTTGTCCGCCAGAAGCTCCGTAGATTGTCCCACTCTGAATGGTATGAAATGTGCTGACTTAGTGAGACGGTCAACAACTACCCACATTGCATTGTTCCCCTTTGGACTGCGGGGTAGAGTGGTGACAAAATCCATAGTAACATGCTCCTACTTTCATTTTGGTATTGGCAAAGGCTGTAGTAATCCAGCTGGTCTCTAGTGTTCAGCCTTCACTTGCTGACACACTAGACACGTCGTCACAAATTGTGCAATCTTCCTTTTCATCGCATTCCACCAGAAATGTTGTTTCAGATGCTGATACATCTTAGTTCCTCCAGGGTGTATAGAGTAAGCTGAGTTGTGGGCCTCAGCTAAGATCTTCTGTCTAATCTCCCCCTGAGGTACACAAATCCTGCCCGTGAAATAGAGTGCACCATCAGGATGTATACAAACATCTGATCTCAGCCCCGCTTCCACTTGCTCTCTGAACTTCAACAGTCTGGGATCTTCTTTCTGAGCTTCTCTGATCTCCTCCATCAATGTTGGCTGGATCTGAAATGCCATCAACTGCACAGATCCACTGGTCCTCTGAGTCACCATCAAATCTAACCGCCTCATCTCTTTGAGTAGCTCCTTCTGCTGAGTGAGCAACATAACCATGTTGGATTCTGGTCTTCTACTCAGGGCATCTGGTACAACATTAACCTTACCAGGATGATATTGCAGATCTATATCATAATCTGCCATCAACTCAAGCCATCGCCTTTGCCTCATGTTCAACTCCTTCTGAGTGAAAATGTACTTCAGGCTCTTGTGATCAGTGTAAATCAACACTCGGTCACCAAGCAGATAATGCCTCCAAATCTTCAACGCAAAGATCACAGCTGCCAGCTCTAAATCATGCGTTGGATAGTTCTTCTCATGAGGCTTTAACTTCCTGGATGCATAAGCCACCACATGTCCATGCTGCATCAATACGCATCCAAGGCCCTTCCCTGAGGCATCACAATACACAACCATACCTCCTGTCCCTGAGGGTGTCTTCAAGATTGGAGCCAAAATCAACTTGTTTTTTAACTCCTCAAAAGCAGACGCACACTCCTCAGTCCATATGTACTTCTCTCCCTTCCTGGTAAGCTTGATCAATGGAGCTGCAATCTTCGAGAAGTCCTGCACGAACCTTCGATAATATCCAGCTAGTCCGATGAAGCTCCTGATCTCTGTTACGGACTTTGGTGTCGGCCAATCCTTCACCGCCTGAATCTTGCTGGGATCCATCGAGATTCCTTCCTTAGAAACAATATGGCCTAAGAAGGCTATACTTTCCAGCCAGAACTCACACTTGCTAAGTTTGGCATGAAGCTGCTCCAGTCGGAGAGTCTGTAGCACAATCCTCAGATGCTCCGCATGCTCTTATTCATTCTTGGAATAGACCAAAATATCATCAATGAACACCAATACAAATTTATCCAGATAGGGAGAGAAGATTCTATTCATCAAGTCTATGAAGACTGTTGGGGCATTTGTAACTCCAAAGGGCATAACTAAGAACTCATAATGACCATAACGAGTCCTAAATGCCGTCTTCTGGATGTCTTCCTTCTTCACCTTCAACTGATGGTACCCCGACTGCAGATCTAACTTTGAGAATACTTGGGCCGCATGAAGTTGATCAAAAAGATCATCAATCCTCGGCAAAGGGTACTTGTTCTTGATGGTGACTTTGTTCAACTCTCTGTAATCAATGCATAATCTCTTGCCACCATCCTTCTTGTTTACCAACAACACTGGTGCTCCCCAAGGTGAAGTACTCGGTCTAATCAGACCCTTGCTCGAATACTTCAGCAGCTGCTCCTTCAATATAGCCTATTCAGTTGGTGCCATCCGGTACGGTGCTTTAGAGATGGGAGTCGCTCCTGGAATAAGATCAATAGAGAACTCCACAACTCTGTCAGGTGGAAGTCCTGATATCTCTTCAAAGACATCCATGAACTCATTCCACACTGACACCATCTTCTTCTTGTCTTCTGCAATGGCACAATCCAGTTGATCTTCCTTCCGAAGGGGCTTGCGTTCTCCAAAGAACTGAAACTCCGGTTGGTGTGAAATCCTGAAGATCACCTTCTTGTTCTGACAGTCAATCACCGCATGATACTTGCTGAGCCAAGTCATGCCTAGGATCACATCGTACCCTCCAGTGTCTAGTACGAACATGTCGGCTTCTAACTTCCTACCACATAACTCCACAGTGCACGCCTTGCAAATCTTATTACTAGTGACTACCCCATTCCCCGTACTAATTTTCCACTGGTCACCCATGCATACTAGGGGTATAGAGTGCAAGGCAATAAATCTACTGGATATGAAGCAATGCGATGCACCAGAGTCAAAAAGTGATAAGACTGGAACTGAGTGGACCAAAATTGTACCTGCCACTACTTCTCCAGATGCCTCAGCTTCCTCTGCTATCAAGTTGAAAGCTTGGCCTCTCTCACGGCCTACTCCGGTCCTGGGTCCCCTCTGAGCCTGACCCAGACTCCGACGCTGGGGAGGAAGTGGAGCTCCTCTGCCGACTGGTCCTGGATTCCTCCTCATCGGTGGTGCTGAAGGTGCTGGGGGAGTTGCTCGAGCTAGAGGTGCTGGTGGTGCTGCTCGTACTGGAAGTGCTGGTGGTGCTGGAGCTGCATTCCAGGTCTTCTTGAATGGACACTCTCCCACTGAGTGATTGCCGGATCCGCATGCCAAACACAGTCCATTGGCCATACGGCAGTTCCGCTGATTGTGTCCAGGTTTCTGGTAGTACCCACACACGAGCTGCTGGGAAGAAGGCTGAAATGGCCGCTTGGCTGCTGGGGCACCAGAGGATCTGACTGGATTCCCCCTGTGCACCTGCTGGAACTGACGCTTCATCAGCTTGTGCTGCAGCTCAACTCTCCTCTTCTTCTCCAATCCTTGCTCCACATCACGAGCAATAGAAAGAACTTGAGAGTATGTCTTCAGCTGGTGGGGTATAAGCAACATCTGAATATCCACCATCAGTCCTTGCTGAAATCTGCTAGCCCTCTTCTCCTCGTCGGCCACCATATATGGTGCAAACTGACTAAGCCTCAGAAATTCAGCAGCATATTCATCCACTGACCGATTCCACTGCTGTAGCCTAATAAACTGCTCCTCCATCTCCTTCTGAGCAGTTGCAGGGAAAAACCTCTCATAGAAGCCCTTCGAAAACTGGTTCCAAGAGATAGGCTTCTCCAGCCTCGCCTCCTCAGCTAGCCACCAAGTCCTCACCACATCTTTCAGCTGGATCTTGGCCACTTCCACCTAATTTTCAGCAGGAATTCTGGCCGCCTTCAAAAGATCGATCATGTCTATCAACCATTACTCTGCATCCAAGGGCTTCTCTGTTGCTGAAAATTCTACTGGCTGCAATCTCTGAAAATCTGAAATAGTACCCGACCTCTGCTCCCGAGGCGCAGCCAGCAATCCTTGTCGCAGGAGCTCTACCTGCTGCTGGCTATCCATCATCCCATGGAGTAGCCTCATCATGTCGTTCTCCCCCGTTCGGACTTTCAGGGGAAGTGCCGGGACCGTTCCTTGTCCCCCGCCTCTCCATATTCGAGCCGACTGAAAAGGTGATGAAATAAGGAACTTCATGAGATTTCAGAAATCAAGGGATGGATTTCAAGAAAAGAATAGATAACTCTGTATTTGTAATTGGAATGTATAACAAGGATTCGCGTGACTCAGTCACAAATTAACACAACATTAATTTGCAGACTGGCTGTATTGAAGGTGTGAGAGCCTAGGCTCTGATACCAACCTGTGGCGTCCCGATCCCGGTGAGTACGGAGACGCCACTGCGACGTACATACGCAGGGCGATAGAACCATGCCGTATGTACGCTAAGCATCAATACAACATAATACAGGGATCAGAGTGCGGAAATACGTGATATTATACATTCCAATATAAAACATTACAAGTACTTTAGTTATCACAAATTGTGACATAATATTACATCACCAGGTACTACAAAAGTAGGATTGTACAGGATACAAAAGATAAACTCACGAGCTGGAAGAGTGAGAATCTCTTGAGCGGAAAAGACTGGACGGAACTACTACTGATCTGCCTGCCCCTCGAGGTAAGCCTGATCCTCAGCTGATGGGTCCACCTCAGTCCAACCTGTCAAATCTGAACATACAAATCTAGGGTTGTTAGTGGGCAACACAGCGAGTGCATAAAAAAGCCAAGTGGCAAGTATGAGTAAAAGTAAGTGCATCATGCCAAGTATAATGTACCAAGATCAATAAACATGGAATAATCATAATAAATAGCGAATCATGAAATAAAGCAAGAGTAGCAGGTCATGTAATCAAATTAGCAAGCATAGGGTAACTAACATAAATGGTAAATAATAGAATTCATGTAGCCATCAGTCAATCGTCAAGTTATTATTATTAAGACTCGTTCAATTTGTATGTTTCGGTATATGACCGGTGCCATATACCTCTGCATACAAATCAAGCGAGACAATTATTGAAAATTGATGGGGAACGACGAACCATGTTTAAAATGGGTCCCGTGCATGCCCGGGACAACGGTCCAGGAGTATCCGGTACTGAGCCGGAACGTACCGCTAGGCACCGAGACTTACTATATGCCCGAAGGTCTTAGTATACGCCCGAACAGGAATAGAGTGTCACCGTTCCCCACAGGATATACCTAGGGGATTATAGCACACCCGGACAGGCAGGCAAGGAGGTAGGGGTGCCAGTACACCCCTCGGAAATGCCTGGTGGCCTCCAGGTCGAATCCTACAAGAAGTTGTACAACATATTTATGGCCACCATAAACACAGAAGCTATATCGATACCCATCAATTTCCCCTATCCCGGTGTAAGTTGTTTAAATATAACAGAGTCTCAAATAATAATGTTCGCGGGGTATTCACAAATGTATAATATCCATGGTTATCTTATTACGGGGGTCAACAGGAGTATAATATCAGGAGTAATGTCAGGAGCCTCCCTATTTCAGGGGTTCAAGTATACAGGAGTACAGGAGTTCAGGAGTACCAAATATCTGGTAATAATATAATAGTCATTGCCAAGTCCCGTAAAAGTGATAGTCATGAACATGTCACATAAATACAGGTATCAGGGGTAGTAATGTCCGGTCAAGGGTTAAGATGTCAAGTTCAGGTATTTGTATTACATGAAAGCATATCATATACCATGTGCCAGGTGCAGGTGTCAAGTATGTCATCTCTCGAGTACCGGGTCCATATATCGAGTGCCGGTGTAAATGCTGAGTGCCAGGGTCATGAATAACATATCAGTGTAACATGCCAAGTGTCGGTGTCAGACGTCACGGGTCAAGTGTAGCATGGCAAACATCGGTGTCAAATATAGCATGGTAAATACGGGTGTCAAATATAGCATAACAAATCCTGGTGTCAAATATAGCATGGTAATTATTGGAATCAAATATAGCATGACAATTATCGGGAATAAATATAGCATGGTAATTATCGAAATTAAATATAGCATGACAATTTTTGGATTTAAATATAGCATGGTAATTATCGGAATTAAATATATAACATGACAGTTATGTACTAAAATTACCATAGCAAGTATTAGGCATTTTAAAATATCCACATGTCAATATCATGTTATAAATACAAGGGTAATTATTTTTAAATTAATAGTAAGCACTCGCCTGAAAGCAGGGCGAAATACCGGTTAAAAGTGCAGAAAATTGGCGACCCGTACGAGAATCCACTAGCCCGTAATTTGTATATTAAAATATATAATTAAAAATATTTATATAAATATTAGAGGGAAAATGAGAGAGGAGAGAGAGGAGAGAGAAATTTGTAGGAAGAAGAGAGAAAAAGAGGGAGAAAATATGGTATTTTTAAAAGGAAATTAGAAATAGAAATGAAAGGGGGTAGAGTTGTAAATATAGGGAGGTGATTTTAGGGAATGGTAGAGGGTATTTTTGGAAAGGAGGGAAAAGTGTTTTATTTAGGGAATGATTGGAGTTTTGAATGAAAAGAAAGAAAGAAAGAAAAGAAGAAAGAAAGAAGGAAACGAAAAGGGAAGGAGGGAGGGGGTTCGGCCGCCGGCGGTGGCCGGCCGGCCTGCGGCTGCGGCGGCGGCGGCGCCGGGAAGCAGGGCGCGCGCGGGCTTGGGGGAGAAGGGGGGTGTTGCTTTGTTGTTGTTGTTTTGATGATGGTGGTTGATGGTGGTTGTAGTGGTGGTGGTGATGTTTTGAGGTAATGGGGAGTTAGAGGAGGAGGAGGAGATGAAGTTGGGTTGATTGGAGTGGAGAATTTGGTGGTGGTGATGGAGAATTTTGGAGATGAAGGAATGGTGTTGGAGGTGGGTTTTGGTGAAATTGGTGGTGGCGGGAGGTTGTTGGTGGTGGAATGAGATGGTGGTGTGAAGAGGAGTTGTTGAGGAGTTGATTGGGTAGTTTAGAAGTGGCCGGAGGCGGTGGTAGTGAAGGTGGAGGCGGCGGCAGTGAGGTAGCGTGAGTGGGTTATTTAGTTGGAGAAGATGAAGTTGGTTTTTTCCTTTTTCTTTTGGATTTTTGTTGAAAATGAAGGATGTTGGTGGTTTAATAGGGGATGAGGGAGAAGGATTTGATGGTTTAGGGGGATGGTGATAGGGCGTCGGCAGCAGCCCTATGGCTGTTGGGCGGCATGGCGGCTTAGCGAAGATTAGGCCGTTGATTAAGGGGGGAGTTACCAAGGTGATTAAATGAAAAGAAATAAAAGAAAGAAAATTGGAAAAAATATAAGAAAAAGAAAAATAAAATGTTTAAAAATTTTTATTATTATCTATTTTATTTGTTAAAATTTCTGGTAGCATAAAGTAGGAGAGTAGAGGAGGGAAAAGCCAGAAAAGAAATCGCCGGTAAAAATATTATTATTTAAATAAAGCGAAAATTCGACTATTTCAGAAACGTACCGAAAAATTCTCAAAAATAGAAAATATTATTCTAAGATACATGGTGAAATCAGATTTGAGAAATTTGATGTAGTTTTCAAATTAAAAACCCTGAAATCTTCCGGCAATACCGGCCGACACCAGAACCGGTCAAATTTTGATAAATTTAGAAAAATCTTAAAAAATGTATTTAAATAGAAAATTAAATTCTAAGAAGTACTGTGAAAGCCGTTTCTAAAAATTCAAACATATTTGAAAACTAAAAATCCGGGAATCAGTCAGCGATATCGGCCAACACCGGTTTTGGAGATTTTGCAGAAAAATTTCAGAAAATTCTAGAAAATCATGAAAAATCTAAAATATTAGAAAACAGTCTCTGAAATTGAAATCGATCAAATCGGAGTACTAGAAAGTCAAATCATGCTACTGGCTGGTATCGGGTTCCTGGTCCGGGTCAGGGCTTACTTTCGGTCTGAGAATCCAGATCTGATACTCAAAAAATATAAGTGATAACAATTCAAAAACACATACAGGAAGAAAATTGAGTAATATGGTCGAAAAAAATTTTGGGACTCGTATCTAGGTACGTATCCCGGGTACGGGGTGCTACATTTTGATTTGGGTTAAGATTTACGTAGTTGTTAGGATTTGGTTTAGATCAGAGTTGTTAGGGTAATGAGAAAGAGGAATAATAAGATAAGAATAAAAGGATACCGCGAATATCAATACAAAATAATAATAATAATGCTAATTTTAACAACACAATAATGAACCATATTAATAATAATAATACTTTAACATTAATAATAACAATAATAATAATAACACTAACAATAATAATAGTAATGATAATAGTAATTAATAACACTTAATAATGATAATTGTATTAACAATAACAATATTAACAATTAACAGTAATAAAAACAATAATTATAATAGTAATATATATCCACAATAATAATTAACAATAATTTTAATAATACTAATTCACAACAATAGAAATAATGATATTAAATAATAATAATAACAATAGTATTAGTAATTAATCATAACAACAGTATTAGCAATCATTACTACTATTAAAAACAATTAATATTAATAATATTTAAAGCCAAATAATATTTAATATCAAGATAATTTGCATATTTAATATGATAATAATCACAAAAAGAAGAGCAAAAAATTAAGTTAACTAATAATAATAAATAGGATAATTAGTAAAGTAAAAGTAAATACTTAAAAAAATAAAAATATAGTATTTTAAACTGAGAATATTACAATAATCTCAGGAAAATTCGATTTAGATCAGAAAATTTGAGTTGACTTGCTTATCTGGTTCAAATTTAAATTTGGGTGCTTTTAAAACATATGCCAATGTGGCACAAAGATCTACTCTCTCCTCTCCCTTGTTAGGGACCGGGTTCAATCCCCAACGCCTGTATATTAATTATCAATTTTTTTATATTATTATTTTATCATTATTATTTTGGGTGATTTCCAATTAGGACATTACACATGGTGTTACAGTCTTCATAAAGACTCAAATATAGGGCATTTTTGTGAATATTGTGATCATGTTCGCATTCCTAATAAAGAGGGATGCGATCATGGTCGTAATCCTATAAAAATTCAGAAACATGACTTTTTGTGAGGACTGCGATCATGATCCAATCATAAAAAATAATGCATTTTGTGAGGACTGCGATCATAATTACAGTCCTTAAAAATAAATCATTTTTGTGAGGACTGCGATCATAGTTGCAGTCCTCTATACTTCGATCATTTTGCGAGGATTGTGATTACAGCGCAATCCTCAGAAAAAAGACATTTTCGAAGTGGTTTGCTTTTTTTAAGTAATTATTTAGGGGTATTTTCGTTTTTCGCTGCTGATGAGCGCTTGGGTGTCACATCCTTACTTTAAAAAAAAGAGTTAGCTGAAGCGAATAAAATTATGTGAGTGACTTTTTTTTTTCTAATCACGATTTGACATAGAAGGGTGCAACGAAATGTCCTTTTTTATAATCTCATATTATATTAAAGAAGCATGTGAAGTAAATAATTGACATCTGATAGAGCTCAAGACCTACTTGGTTAATCTTTTAAGTTAGATAACTTTTTATATCATCTTTCGTCCCATTTATTTTTTAAGAATACATTTGTTATTAAGAAAAAAGTAGTCTTCACTTTTCATTAAAAAAAAGTATTATTCAACAATTCTGCTCAACTCCCTTATCAGATAGATTGATGACAACAATTAGAAAAGTATATGAACTTTTTTAGTCAGCTGCAATTACCCAAAAACAGTAGAGGTCCCATCTTAACGGATTGGTGTTCCTTGTAGGGTTGCCAACAATACTTGATCTACAAGGATAGAAAAGGGTTACCTTTTTTTAAGAAAATAATTGAAAAGGATAATGTTTATAATTGGAACTAAATAGAATAAGAAGCGAAACCCTAGTTTAAAGTGTGGAGGACCATGTGGCCAACGTGACCATCCAGCAAGTCACCTTGTGGATGTTTGTTGTGGGACTACTGTACTAGGGTTATATTATTATAAATACAAGTCATTTTCCGAAACAACAATTATTAAATTTTAAAAAAATGAAACTATTAATGTCACATCATCAAATGAGCAAAAGGGAGCCCTTGATTCTCTCGTGCACTCATCACTCAAATGTTATGGGGGCCTTTATGTGAGGGGGCAGCTTTGTTGTTTTATCTCTGGATTCTCGGAGTAAATTAGTTTTTTTTGATAGAATTAACTCAAACACTTTCAAATTTTAACTATTGTAAGAAATTGTTATTTTCAATCTTCTTCTTATTTATAATGAGTAGGAGAAGTTTCAAATACATTATGAAAACACATGTATATGTTCTTATTTGCATCAACAGGTTCGCGCAGAGATTATTTTATAGTTTCTTTCCTCCTCAAATGGAACTTCATTGCTTCAGAATATGACTTCTTTTTTGGCTTTTCTTTGGAGTGCGTATCTTTCGGTTTGTAATATTTCTCCCCTCTTAAACGTAAATTTATGATGTTTAAACGAAAATATTCTTTTATGCACTTTTTGATGGGTGACGTTACCGATGCTCACTCGGATAACACTTGTTGGGGGGGGGGGGGGGGGGGGGGGGGGGGGGGGGGGGGGGTGGGGTGGGGGCATGATTCCGATTCCGATCACATGTGAGCGGCGTTATTACAGGACCCTGATTTTTGTTGTTTTTGCCTTCTCTAAAGCCTACTTTTTTTCTTCTCAGGGTGTTCCAATATGCATTTTGTTTTTGTTTTCTTGTACCTTCCGATTCCGATCACATGTGAGCGGCGTTGTTACAGGACCCTGATTTTTGTTGTTTTTGCCTTCTCTAAAGCCTACTTTTTTCTTCTCGGGGTGTTCCAATATGCATTTTGTTTTTGTTTTCTTGTACCTTCCGATTCCGATCACATGTGAGCGGCGTTGTTACAGGACCTTGATTTTTGTTGTTTTTGCCTTCTCTAAAGCCTACTTTTTTTCTTCTCGGGGTGTTCCAATATGCATTTTGTTTTTGTTTTCTTGTACCTGCGTGTGCATCTGTGATTTTTGACTTGGAAGAATCCCTATTTTCATTCGGATGCTTTTTAGAATATTTTCATTAAAAGTTTTTAAATGAACCCACGAGGAACCTATGCGGTTCTCCGTTTTCTCTAAAAAAAAGGACTAATATTCTTTTTTTTTTTTTTTTTTTCCAATAAGATAAAAGAGTCTTTAGCTGGATATTAACTTGAAAGTACTTCTCATAAACTCACCTTTGTTTTTCCACTTATCCAAGCCTAATTGGCTTATACAACTCCAAATTTTGACTGGAACATCTAGACATGGTTGTACTTGACAAAATCATCCAAGAGAATTGTCAATTTAGTTAGAAGATCACATACATTGATTAGGGAGTCATCAAATTAATTTAAAAAAAATCTTATACAAGATATTAAAATGGATCTTTTTTTAATTAAAAAATTTCCAACTTTGAAGAGTGTATATCAAGCAACAGAGTCCATTAAGTAACTCCCTAACGGTTTTCATGATAAAAGAAACAACATTAACCTACCGAGACTTCCTCTCATATCATGAGGTCGTGGATTCAATCTCTCCACGTAGAACATACAAATGATATATATTCAAAGTAGAATCATGACGAGGATGAACATGTAGGGCTAGTAATGGGTTCGAAAAGCTCAAGACTCGGCTCGAGATCACTCGATAAAAACTCGTTCAAGTTCGTTCAATAACTTAAATGAACCAAGCTTGGACAATAATCTAAGCTCAATAAAATAAATGAACAAGCTTGAGCATAACTAGGTTTAGCCTGGCTCGAGTTTGAGCTCGACTCTTTAATGACTCATATAGGCCCAGCTCAGCTCAAACGTGAGCTTGGGTTAGAAAAGGCTAAATAAACTAGTATTTGAATACATTTAATTGAGTTTCAATATAGTGCCCACACTACAACAATATGTATATTAAAAGTCACTTAAAATAACGTCATTTTTTAAAATAAAACGACGTCAAAGATAACGCACCGGCGTTAAATCCTGAGATTTAAAGCCGGTTTCTCAGAAATCTGCGTTAAATCCTGAGATTTAACGTTGGTTTCTCTGAAAACCGGCGTTAAAGCCAAAAAATAAAAATTAAAAAAAGCCTTAATCCCTCGCACCAACTCTGCCGCTCTCTCATCCCCCCCCCCCCTCTCTCGATCTCTCCCTCTCAAATCTCCCCTCTCACCCGCCTCTCCGAAGCCCCCTCCGCCGCCTCGATCTCTCTATCCCCCCAAGAAATCCCCTCCTCTCTGTTGCCTCTCCGGAGCCCTCTCCGCCGCCTATCCGGAGCACCCCCCCTCCCCCGATCTCTCACCCCCCCCCCCCAAAGAAATCCCCCTCCGTGGCCTCATCTTCTGGAGCACCCACCACCACTTCTCCGGAGCCTCCCTCGCTCCGATCTCTCTCTCCCCCAAGAAATTCGGTCCCCTCCCCTCCGTGTGCAAGCCCCCCTCCGGCGAGCTCCTCTCTCCCCTCCGGCGAGCCCTCTCTTTCCCCTTTGGCGAGGCCCCCTCCGGCGAAACTGAAGGTTCACTCTTCTTATTTTATTATATTTTGTGAAATTATTGTTTTGTGAAATGATAAATTTACAAAAATTTAATTTGATGCTAGATAGATAGTTTAGAAAAAATATGAAATTTGTTGAAAAATGCTAACTAGTTTAGAAAAAAATTGTGAAATTATTGATTTGATGCTAAATTGATGAACCTAATGAAATTTGTGGGTGTATGCATGATGTGTGATGTGTGCTAAGTTGGTGCTAAATGTGTGCTAAATTAGTGGGGGAAATGGTGTTAAATGTGTGCTAAATTGGTGAAATTTGTGTGTGTATGTGTGATATGCGATGTGTGTGTTCACATGTGTAATGTACATGTGTGTGTTTATGTGTGTGTGTGTGTGTGTGATGTGTGTCATGATGTGCGCGATGTGTGTATGTGTGTATGTTCGTGTGTGTTTATGTTCGTGTGCGTGATGTATGTCTGTGCTCATGCGTGCATGTATGTGATGTGTGTATGATGCATGTGTGTGTTTGTAGTGTGTGCCCTGTGAATCGAAAATTAATTTTGTTTGAATTTTTTATTTCATATTTTATCGAAAATTAATTTCTTGTTTTTTATATCTAGACATAGTAAAGATGGATCAAAAATGGATTCGTGCTGATCAGTTAAGTACCAAATATGAGAAAGGTGTAGAGGAGTTTATCAACTTTATTGTTGAGCATGCAGACAATCCTAAACATATTATTTGTCGAACATAAAATGTGGTTGTCTTGATAAAGTTACAGTTGAAGTATTAAGGGACCATTTATTTATTACTGGGTTTGATACAAATTATACAAGATGGATATAGCATGATGAGAGTGCAAGAGAAGATAGATCTATTAATTCAAGTGATAGAAGATGTGATTAAAGGGAAGAAGTCGAATGTGATGAAGGTGATAAATTAGAAGAGAGATCCATGATATATATGAATACTTCGAGAGCTTGAAGAATGAAAAAGAAAAACCTTAATATGTTGGTTCTAAATTCGCTAAGTTGTCTGCAGTGTTGAGATTATATAATTTGAAAGCGGGAAATGGGTGGAGCGGATAAGAGTTTTACATTCTTATTCAAACTCTTAAAAGATTACTTCCTAGAGAAAATGAACTTTCAGATCGCATGTACTAGGTCAAGAAATCATGCGCTCTATGAGTATGGATCATGAAAAGATACATGCTTTCCCTAATGATTATATTTTGTATACCGAAAGGAATATGAACATTTAGAGAAATGTCTGGTGTATGGAAGGTCACGGTACAAAACAAATGACAAATTCTGGCTAAGGTATTATGCTATTTTTCGATAATACCTAAATTTAAATGCATGATTAAGAATACAGAACATGGGAAGAGCTTGACGTGACATTCAGATGAGAGGATTATTGATAGAATGTTGCGGTATCTGGCTGATTCTTCACAATAGAATATGATTAATGGAAAGTTTTTGAATTTGGGAGTGTAGCAAGGAATCTCAAGTTAGGTCTTTCGACTGATAGAATGAATCCACATGGTAACATGAGCTGCACACACAGTACAAGGTCAGTTGTGTTGACTATTTATAATCTTCCTCCATGATTGTGTATGAAGCACAAGTTTCTTATGATGATATCGAGGCCCAGACAACTGGAATGATATAGATGTTTATTTGGCACTTATTATTGAGGACCTAAAGATAATGTAGGAGGAAGGGATAGAAGTCTTTGATGCATACGTCAAGAACTTTTCACACTTTGAGTTATATTATTTTGGACAATCAATGATTTTTCAGCATACGGTAACTTATCGAGGTACAATGTGAAAGAACACAAAGCATGTCCTATATGTGCAGAAGACACATTTTCTGTTCAATTAAGGCATAAGAGAAAGATAGTATATTTGGGTACCTGGAGGTTCTTGCCTGTGTCACACCATTATCGGAGACTGCAGAAAGCATTTAATGGGTCTACAAAAGAAGAAAGAGCTCCAATTGAACAATGAACAAGTATATAAAAGGGTGAAACATCTTATGCCAAGTTGTTAAAAAGTGAAGAAAGATATAATTGAAAAGAATACATGAAAGAAGTGATCAATATATTTTAACCTCCCATATAGAAAGTGTTTGTTTGTAAGATACTGCCGTGATGTTATGCATATTGAGAAAAATATGTGTGATAGTATTATTGGAACATTACTCAATATACCTGGTAAGACTAAGGATAGGTTTAAAGTAGACTAGATTTGGTTGAAATGAGTATACGTGAGCAAGTAGCACCTGAGTAGAAGAGAAAAAATACATATTTACCGCCAGCATGTTATACTTTGTCTAGAAAGGAGAAGATAGAATTTTGTCAGTGCTTTACTGAGATTAAGATCCCAAGTGGTTACTCATCAAATATTCGAAGTCTAATATCAATGAAAGAATTAAACCTTATTGGCTTGAAATCTTATGATTGTCATGCATTGATACAACAGTTGCTGCCTGTACCTACACGTTCTATACTTTCGAAACAAGTTTGCCATGTCATTACCCAATTATGCTTTTTCTTCAATGCAGTATGTAGTAGGGAATTTCCTGAAAAACTGGATGAGTTGCAGAAAAATGTTACAGTTACGTTGTGTCAGTTTGAGATATATTTTTCATCTTCATTTTTTGATATTAAAGCACATCTAACTGTTTACTTGATTAGAGAGATTAAACCATGTCATCCAGTCTTCTTAAGGGGGATGTATCCATTTGAGCGATACATGAAAATATTAAAAGGATATGTGAAGAATCGTAATCTACCTGAAGGATGCATTGCTGAATGTTACATATATGAGGAGGCGATTGAATTTTGCAATAAATACTTAATCAATGTTGAAGCCATAGGACTTCCTGACTCTCACTTTATTAAGAGAAAAGATGACTATAATAAAACTGGGCAATCGATGGTTACTATCAGTCAAGATTTATTGTATCAAGTACATAAATATATCTTGAATAACAGTGATAGAGTACAACCTTATATAAAGGAGCATATGGACTATATAAAACAAATCAATCCAGTTAGATCGAGGAGGGAGAAGTAGGTAGCAGATGAACACAATAAGTCATTCATTAATCGGTTTAGAAATCAAATTGATGTCAATTAACAAATGCATCAAATTCTGTTTCTAATATTTTGAGATTGTTAGCACATGGACCTCACACGATTGTGTCATCTTACCGTGGGTATTCTATAAATGGTTATTGTTTTTATACAAAAACACACGAGTGTACCATACAAAACAGTGGCGTGACTTTAGTGGCCCAAGCAATGCATATTTCCAGCGCAAAAATAAAAATTCAGTATTTGCAAGCATATCATACTATGGGGTGATTCAGGATATATGGGAGCTAGAATACATAATATTTCGTGTTCCTGTATTCTAATATAATTGGGTGGAGAATAATCATGATGTGAAAGTCAATGAGTCAGGATTCATTCTAGTTAATCTTAACATAGTGGGTCATAAAGAGGACACATTCATATTGACATACAAGCAAAACAAGTTTTTTACATTACAGATCCTGAAAATAAAAGGTGGTCCATTATTCTCTCAACAAAGCCAAAAAATGCTAATGATGGTTATGATGAGAACAATATTGGAGATAACATTGATGAGGTTCCATCCTTTTCTATTGGATTAACAGCCGGGAATAATATTGATATTACTAAGAGTGATGTCAAGAAAGAAATCTACATGCGAGAAGATCATTTTGAAGGAATTATGGTTGAGAAAACTAGTAACAAGAAGAAAACATAAAGGTAAATTTATTTAAACTCAAATTGTTTTAATATCTTGCATATTTGATTTTAATTTTTATGGTCATTAGTTGTTTTTTTTTTTGTTAATAGCTTGCATTTTTTAATACTTGTTTATTTTTTAAAGTTGTTATTTTTTTAATTCTGTTTTTAACAGGCATATGGCTTCATCGGGGTCGAGCAATGAAAAATCTCAAAAGATGACTCGAGGCCCCACATACATGATTGAGATACTCTCATTGAAATCTCAGGGTGTATGACTTGCAGTGAAATTCAACAATGCAAATATTCCTTTTGGTAAGAATAGGGAGAAATTAGAGAGCTATATTGGATGTGTAGCTCATGAGAAAGTCCATACTAGAATTTTTAATTGGCGTTCGGTTCCCAAGGAGTTGAAGAATAAGCTTTATGATGATATTTTGGTAAAAAATTTTATAACTGCAATCTTTTAATAGGTAAATTTACTATTTTATATTTTTCTTTTCTAATATTTTTGTTACTTATTGCACGCTATATTTGAAATAGAAGATCACCACAAGAAAAATATTTTCAAAGACACCAAAAAATGGAATAATTTCCAAAATAGTTTGACAAAGCGTTACATTGGTAAATGTTTAATTGAGAGTCTACCACCAAAATATGATTTCGTTGAGCAAAGTGTTTAGATTGGCAATTGAAGCTTGGAGGAGGTCAACGTGTTCCACACTGCAAAGGCGGAATCACAGTTAGAAACCATCATAAGATATTCTTTATTAAGCGTGCTTCTAAGTGCCTCAAGGGCTTGTGCATTGGCCTCTATATGCTTGCTATTACCAAGATAGGATTTCTTAATAGCGGCAAGGAAAACATGCAAGCCTAGGGTTTTTAGGTACATACTCATCCTAAATTTCCACATGTCAATGTTGGAAACATCAAACATGGGAGGTGTCAAGAAATCCATGAGTGTGTGTAAACAATATAAGTGCGCAAATGCAAATGATAGATTAGCAAAACCAAGATCACACTCCTAGGTGGTTAAACCAAATATCAGGAGCGTAGGCTCTGATACCAATTGAAAGTACACATAGAGGGGGGTGAATAGGTGTACGGCTAATCTATGAACAATAATGCGAAAATTAAAACTTAATTGCAACACACTTAGTATAACTAACGAGTGTAGCCGAATTCCTGGTGAAGGGCTCTGGACTAACTCCTCTTGATTCCTCTGAATAAGAGTTGAGGTGCTATATGAAGCTCTCGTGGTTAAACACAAGTGAGGCACACAAACAAACACAACCAAGCATATAAGTGTGATATGACAATATGAATCAATGCAAGGAACAATATAAGAGAGAGAGTTAGAGAAAGTTGATCAATCGCAAACATCAAGATATGTTTCGAGGTTCGAGCACATAGCTCTACGTCCCCGCCTTCACACAGAAGGATTTCCACTAACTCGTCCACACAGGGAACCTCCACTGAGAATTTGGGTAAATATAATTAGGAGTACACAACTCTTCTCTCTAACAAATACAATCTCTACACTTAGAGGCAAGGCACAAAGCCAAACAATAATCAACCTCACAAATGAGGGATAGGCACAAAGCCACTCAAATACAATCACCTCACACTTGAGAGATTCCAACACAATCTCCACCTCTCACTAGAGGGTGCCAAATACCACTTCCACTATCACCTCACAATAGAGGGATACCAACTCAATCACCTCTCACTAGAGGGATATCACAATCAATAGAAGGTTTACAACTTAGTGATCACAAAGGCCACAAACCAATTCTTTTCTCACAAAACAAAGATCCTAATAGATAGGATAGAAGATAAGCTCAAGTGTGAGAAATAAAGAGTTTGGAAATCAAAAACTCAAAAAAAACTCTTGGAAAAACTTCTACAATAGATATGAAATGAAGATCAAAAACCAATCCTAAAGACTTCTCCTTTTCTTGAATTTTCCAACCCTTTAAAACAAATAAAGATAAAAATCTTTGGCTTAAAAACTCTTTTGAAAACTTGTATTAAACACTTGAGAATATGAGAAATTTTGGCTCTTGAAATTCTTGCAAAAAATCAACTCAAATGGGGGTATTTATACCCCATTTGGAATCTGCCCGTTGGCAGCTGAAAAGGGCATTTTTGCCCTTCCGGTTGACCGGCCAACGGTCAAATTTTTGACCGTTGAGCCCAGCGGTCGACCGCCCGATCGACCGTGTTAGATCCGAAGAGGAATTGCTCTCTGGCCGGTCGACCGCCCGGTCGACCGGGCCAAGGCTTACAGTCGACCGCCCGGTCGACCGTCCCCACCCGAGAGTGGGTGACTTCAGTCGGTCGACCACATGGTCGACCGACCAAGCCAACTTGGCCTTTGTGCACGTCTCGTGCACATCGGTCGACCGGTCCGGTCAACCGACTACTGGTCCGGTCGACCGTCCCGGTCGACCTCCAGAGCCTGGCAGAGACAATTTCAAGATTTAAAAATTGGTCTTTTTAACTTCAATTAAATCCCATAAAATCACATAAATTCCACAAAAATCAGTTCTTGTATTATCTTTGAAATACAAACATTTGTGATAAAAATTTAACACATATTTCAAACTATTCGAACCATTTTTGTGACTTAAAATTTTGCCTTAAACCAAATTCTGTATTTTTCAAAACTTATATTTTTGAAATGGAAATCCGATTTTTCCAAAATACATGTAAATACAAAAAACATGATATTTAAACAACTTTGAAGCATATGGTATATGGATAGAATCCAATATACATGAAAGAAATATATATCAATGTTTTTGACATTAAATCCGAAAATAAGTTTTGTTTAAATATAAAACCCAAATACATGAATAGATTATCAAAATAAGTTTTTCTAAAAATATGAAGCATAGTATATAGATCAAATCTAATATATATTAAACTATGTAAACTTGTTTTGATACAATTCTATTCATGAAAACCAAGATCGGTTAAACCAAAAATCAAAACCAAAACATGAAACGTGTGTGTGTTGTGAACTTGAGCATACCACACTATCTAATCTTTAACAATGGATCTAAACTAACTATACTAAAACAAACCGAGGTTTTCTTGTAGAGCGCCGTCTCCAAGTCGACTCGATCCAAACGTGATCCACCGAACTTGACTCCAAATGAGTGCTAGATATGAACTTGACGCTCGGGCTCTTGAATCACCATGTGAAAGTTTCAAAACACCTTTGTTGAAGCTAATCACCTACTAAAATCATGGTTAAATATCTGAAACTAAATATCACAAGATTATTAGTAAACTATAACTACATGAGTTAATCATCATCAAAACTAGAGTGGAAGGCCTCTGGGCCAACAATCTCCCCCTTTTGATGATGAGAAAACTCATGGAGTTATATATGCATGGATTAAAGTTAAGCTTCAAAGAAGCTCCCCCTTAACTCATGCATAGCAATAAACTATAAGATATGCAATGAATATTAAACATGAATATGCATAAGCATGCATAAAATAATGAAATAAACATGCTCTTGATACCAAAATTTTAAAATAAATTACTTTTCCCTTTTTTGAAATAAACATGTTCTTAAATAATTACTCTTGATACTAATAAAAATTTCAATTGAAAGCTTATCAATAAAAGCAATAAAAGCTCTTGATACCAATCAATAAAAGCTCTTGATACCAATTGAAAGATAATCAATAAAAGCTCTTGATACCAACAATAAAAATTTTAATAAAAATTCTTGACCAACAAAACAAAACAACAAAATATGTAAATATGTTCTTGATACTAATATCTATGCTCTTGATACCAATATCAACAAAATATAAAACAAGCTCTCTTGATACCAATATGAAACAAACTTTGATATATACTTACACAAATAAACATGCATATATACTCAAATACTTCTCCCCTTTTTGTCAATCATCAAAAAAGGGGTTAAAGTCAATAATAAAACAATGTTCTCCCCCTTTTTATCCGAAACAAAAATCAATAAGGGGTGAAATCAAAACAAAACATTATGATACCAATTAAAAAAAATATATCAATTTAGTGCATCATGATATCAATTGAACATATATAAAACATACCAATTGAAAGTACATAAAATAAATATTTTTAATATAAATTTAAATAAACATGCATATATTATACCAATTGCAAGTAAACAAAACATTTTGAAGAAATCAACCAAAAATTTTGATATCAATTGAAAGAGTAAACATATAGGTAATCTTGATACCAATTGTAAAAATTTGTACTAATTGAAAATATTTTACGCTTTTGATACCAATTTGAAAAACATAAACCAATCTTTTGGTTAAACACTAAACTCATTTTATAATAGAGATAACAAATAGAGAATAATATCAATTTAATGTTTTTGATACCAATATTGAAAATGAAACATATATCAATTGAAAATAATTTTCATTAGGAGTGTATGATACCAAAAAAATCAATATTATTTTTCAATCATTTTTCAACATAAAGTGTGGGAGTAGAATGTCAAAGGTAAAAAAAACCAATTTAAAAGGTGAAATATAAATTTTCTCCCCTTTATGAAATACCAAATAAAATGATGCACAAGCTTGTATAAAATGCCAATTGAAAAATAATCAATTGAAATATAATAGTCATTTAAGAAATCAAGCTTAGCATAACCAAAATTTGTGCTCAAAGATATAGAGATATAGTAAGCACAAATAATATATATATGTATGGGAAATTAAATACCAATCGAAATTGATACTATTTGAAGTGTAAGCATACATATATAAAAACATATATGAGTATACAAAAAGAATGTCAATAGTGATACCAATTGAAAAGATATGATATTTATTGAAAATACAATAAGAATCAAGTATATAACTCATATTCCCTACCACCCATTCATGCACATGTTTAAATAGATTTTCAATTAAGGGCATACAATGCATGGTCGCCCAACCAGCCGCCCATGGAAGGGTAGGGTTTTCAAAAATAAGTTTGAAAATAATATAACACATTTAAAAACTCTATCATATGAAGAATACGAACTAGTTATATGAAAATTTGTAAACTAGTACGAATCCTTCAAGCAAGGAAACAAAAATATTTTCCATAAAAATATGAAATCACATGATCATCAAACATTCAAGCGTCTATAAATCATATATAGTCTCATGAAAACAAATCATGAATAAACAAAAATGATGTGAGTGTACAAGTATAATGTGAAATACAAAGTCATGGAAATAGGCAATTAAGCTCAAATACGAAATTCCTTAAAAATATGAAAATCATCAAAACTAGAATCCTTCAAGGTATATGTATGTTTTGTACAAACTAGAGTATACATACATATCCAAATACAAACGAGTCCACAAAAGTATATGCATGAAGGCAAGTGACTCAAGGATGTATATGTATAACTAATAATTTAGACAAAATAGACATATACATGAAGTTTAAATATAAACATGAAAAACATGTACAAAATGGGAATACAAGTCAAAATGTATGAATCATCAAAACTAGGTTATACTAGTACATCTAATGAGTACAAATTAGCATTCAAGTACAAACATATAATAATCTATTTATGGCTCACTAGTTATACAAGTATATACCTAAGTTTTAATGAAAACTAACAATCAAACATGTAGTCAAAATATGAAGTATAGAAATCAAAACAAAACTCATATGATCATTATGGTAAATGAATATGCATTAGATCTATGATATACACAATAGTTAAACTAAAGTGAGAACACTAAATATAAATCCATATAAAACATGGGTAATCTCAAATACTAATCATGCATATATCAAGTCTAATAATCATGACATTTAACATACTAATCATGAAACATCAAAACATGCTAAAAATGAATAATATGAAAAAAGCATGTAAATATAAATGGGAGTTTAGAGATTGTTACCAAAATCGATAGGGCACATCTCCATATCTCCAAACCAAGGTGGTCCTCCCACCAAACTCCCCTTGAAAGTGATGCATCCAAATTGTCCTCTTTAAGCTTGGAACGCATCCATCTCAAGGCACCATCACTCTCACGTCATGTGAGAGCCCACACCTACATCAAATAGAATAGGAGTGGTCTTTGTACCCATACTCTTTTGGGTCCATAGGGGTTAGCTCCTTTCCTAACCCAAATAAATTTAGTTGCTAAATTTGAATCATGTATACGATCATAACAAAACTTAGCAAGGTGGCCCTTACGTCCACAATGTGTACAAGTGTACACATGAGCATACATTGTGTGATGAGTGTGAACGTGAGGAGCATGTGTATGCCGTGTATGGTGTGCATGCATAGATGGAACTTGTTTCTTGCGAAACATGGATTCCAACCGTGAGTGGTTTATGGCACAATGGCTCAAAGTGGAGCCCAAACAATCCACACTCTTCTTAAGCATACAAATATCATTTTCAATCATGGAAGAAGAGGTGCATGCAATAGGTATGCTAGAAAATGAAGCTACACTAGCATGGCAAACATGTGAATCAATATCATTTTACAAAGAAATGTTTTTCTTAGAAACCAAATCTAAATCCTTTGAAATAGAAATAATTTTGATTTTCAAAGAATCATTTTCCTTTATAACAAAATCAACTTTTGAAGATAAAGTCTCATTTTTCTTTAAAACATTTTCACAATCATTTTTACTTCTCAGGGTTTTCATTAAGGGCAAGTTCAAGTTGGGATTTAAGTGAGTCACGTTCACTTGAAATCTCATCCCTCTCTTGTAAAGCAACATCAAGCTTAGAAGACAAGTTTTCATTTTCTTTGTTAAGTCCAAAACTCTTCTTTTTTAAAACTTTATATTTTTCTAACAATTTTTCACAAACAATTGAAAGTTCTTCATTCAAAGCATCGGCATCAATATGATCATCGCCGGAAGAACTAGCACAATCATCTAGTTGGGATTTGAATATACCACAAGGGAGTCATTCCCTTGGACCATTTAGCATCATTGTTCGGATTCATCCTCACTAGATCATCCTCCATTTGGATTGGCAATTAAAGCTTGGAGGAGGTCAACGTGTTCCACACTGTAAAGGCGGAATCACAGTTAGAAACCATCATAAGATATTCTTTATTAAGCGTGCTTCTAAGTTCCTCAAGGGCTTGTGCATTGGCCGCTATATGCTTGCTATTACCAAGATAGGATTTCTTGGTAGCGGCAAGGAAAACATGCAAGCCTAGGATTTTTAGGTACATACTCATCTTAAATTTCCACATGTCAATGATGGAAACATCAAACATGAGAGGTGTCAAGCAATCCATGAGTGTATGTAAACAATATAAGTGTGCAAATGCAAATGATAGATTAGCAAAACCAAGATCACACTCCTAGGTGGTTAAACCAAATATCAGGAGCGTAGGCTCTGATACCAATTGAAAGCACACCTAGAGGGGGTGAATAGGTGTACGGCTAATCTATGAACAATAATGCGGAAATTAAAACTTAATTGCAACACACTTAATGTAATCAACGAGTGTAACCGAATTCCCGGTGGGCTCTGGACTAACTCCTCTTGATTCTTCTGAATAAGAGTTGAGGTGCTATATGAAGCTCTCATGGTTAAACACAAGTGAGGCACAAAAACAAATACAACCAAGCATGTAAGTGTGATATGACAATATGAATCAATGCAAGGCACAATATAAGAGAGAGTTAAGAAAGTTGATCAATCGTAAACACCAAGATATGTCTCGAGGTTCGAGCACACAGCTTTTCGTCCCCGCCTTCACACAGAAGGATTTCCACTAACTCGTCCACACAGGACTTCCCACATAGGGAACCTCCACTGGGGATTTGGGTAAATACAATTGGGAGTACACCACTCCTTTCTCAAATAAATACAACCTCTACACTTAGAGGTAAGGCACAAAGCCAAACAATAATCAACCTCACAAATGAGGGATAGATACAAAGCCACTCAAACATAATCACCTCACACTTGAGGGATTCTAACACAATCTCCACCTCTCACTAGAGGGAACCAAACACCACTTTCACTATCACCTCACAATAGAGGGATACCAACTCAATCACCTCTCACTAGAGGGATATCATAATCAATGGAAGGTTTACAACTTGGTGATCACAAAGACCACAAACCAATTCTTTTCCCACAAAACAAAGATCCTAATAGATAGGATAGAAGATAAGCTCAAGTGTGAGAAATAAAGAGTTTGTAAATCAAAAACTCAAAGAAAAACTCTTAGGAAAACTTCTAGAATAGATATGAAATGAAGATCAAAAACCAATCCCAAAGACTTCTCCTTTTCTTGAATTTTCCAACCCTTTAAAACAAATAAAGATAAAAATCTTTTGGCTTAAAAACTCTTTTGAAAACTTGTATTAAACACTTGAGAATATGAGAAATTTTGGCTCTTGAAATTCTTGTGAAAAACCAACTCAAATGAGGGTATTTATACCCCATTTGGAATCTGCCCGTTGGCAGCTGAAAAGGGCATTTTTGCCCTTCCGGTCGACCTGCCGGTCAACTGGCCAACGGTCAAAATTTTGACCATTGAGCCCAGCGGTCGACCGCCCGGTCGACCGTACCAGATCCAGAGAGCAATTGCTCTCTGGCCGGTCGACCGCCCGGTCGACCGGGCCAAGGCTTACGGTCGACCGCCCCCACCCGAGAGTGGGGTGACTTCAGTCGGTCAACTGCACGGTCGACCGGCCAAGCCAACTTGGCCTTTGTGCACGTCTCGTGCACATCGGTCGACCGGTCTGGTCGACCGACTACTGGTCCAGTCGACCGCCCCGGTCGACCGCCAGAGCCTGGTAGGGACAATTTCAGGATTTAAAAACTGGTCTTTTTAACTTCAATTAAATCCCATAAATTTCACAAAAATTTGTTCTTGTATTATCTTTGAAATACAAACATGTGTGATGAAAATTCAACACATATTTCAAACTATTCGAACCATTTTTGTGACTTGGAAAATTTACTTTAAACTAAATTCTATATTTTCTAAAACTTGTATTTGAAATGGAAATCCGATTTTTCCAAAATACATGTAAATACAAAAACATGATATTTAAACAACTTTGAAACATATAGTATATGGATAGAATCCAATATACATGAAAGAAATATATATCAATATTTTTGACATTAAATCCGAAAATAAGTTTTGTTTAAATACAAAACCTAAATACATGAATAAATTATCAAAATGAGTTTTTCTAAGAATATGAAGCATACATGTATATAGATCAAATCTAATATACATAAAACCATGTAAACTTGTTTTGATACAATTCTATTCATGAAAACCAAGATCGGTTAAACCAAAAACAAAACATGAAACGTGTGTGTTGTGAACTTGAGCATACCACACTATCTAATCTTTAACAATGGATCTAAACTAACTATACTAAAACAAACCGAGGTCTTCTTGTAGAGCGCCGTCTCTAAGTCGACTCGATCCAAACGTGATCCACCGAGCTTGACTCCAAATGAGAGCTAGATATGAACTTGACGCTCGGGCTCTTAAATCACCATGTGAAAGCTCCAAAACACCTTTGTTGAAGCTAATCACCTACTAAAATCTTGGTTAAATATCTGAAACTAAATATCACAAGATTATTAGTAAACTATAACTACATGAGTTAATAATCATCAAAACTAGAGTGGAAGGCCTTTGGGTCAACATGCCCTGTGGATCGAAAATTAATTTTGTTTGAATTTTTTATTTCATATTTTATCAAAAATTAATTTCTTATTTTTTATATCTAGACATAGTAAAGATGGATTGAAAATGGATTCGTGCTGATCAGTTAAGTACCAAATATGAGAAAGGTGTAGAGGAGTTTATCAACTTTATTGTTGAGCATGCAGACAATCCTAAACATATTATTTGTCGAACATAAAATGTGGTTGTCTTGATAAAGTTACAATTGAAGTATTAAGGGACCATTTATTTATTACTGGGTTTGATACAAAATATACAAGATGGATATAGCATGATGAGAGTAGAAGAGAAGATAGATCTATTAATTCAAGTGATAGAAGATGTGATTAAAGGGGAGAAGTCGAATGTGATGAAGGTGATAAATTAGAAGACAGATGCATGATATAGATGAATACTTTGAGAGCTTGAAGAATGAAAAAGAAAAACCTTAATATGTTGGTTCTAAATTCGCTAAGTTGTCTGCAGTGTTGAGATTATATAATTTGAAAGCGGGAAATAGGTGGAGCGGATAAGAGTTTTACATCCTTATTCAAACTCTTAAAAGATATACTTCCTAGAGAATATGAACTTTCAGATCGCATGTATGAGGTCAAGAAATCATGCGCTCTATGAGTATGGATCATGAAAAGATACATGCTTTCCCTAATGATTATATTTTGTATACCAAAAGGAATATGAACATTTAGAGAAATGTCTGGTGTATGGAAGGTCACGGTACAAAACAAATGACAAATCTCTGGCTAAGGTATTATGCTATTTTTCGATAATACCTAGATTTAAACGTATGATTGAGAATACAGAACATGGGAAGAGCTTGACGTGGCATTCAGATGAGAGGATTATTGATAGAATATTGCGGTATCTGACTGATTCTTTGTAATAGAATATGATTAATGGAAAGTTTTTTGAATTTGGGAGTGTTGCAAGGAATCTCAAGTTAGGTCTTTCGACTGATGGAATGAATTCACATGGTAACATGAGTGTTGACACTCTAAAAAAGATAAGATTCCTGACTAGCCTGAACAATGCCTAAACTTGTTGACATTTACAAAAGACAAGTAACAGACAAGCTGACGACCAGTTCTGTACCCATCTCCGAGGGACAAAGCAGCAACTTGGATTCTACTGATCCAGTGAAGCAGACAGTGAGCCCAGATTGTATTTGAAGAGACCTAAGCAGGTCTAAGATGCTAGGTTAGCTCAACGCTTAGCATCACATGAGCCCAAGGGGATAGCCTCACCTGAGAGGCTAAGTTTATTCAACTTCGCCTTGAAGCTATTCAAAGCTCTATCAGTGAGTTAACTCACAGTTTCACCTGAAGTGCTCGGTTAACTCCACAAAAAGTTAACTTCGCTCGAAGCCACACGCAACCTCGCAGAAGGATGTTTAGTAGCTTCGCCACAGATGTTATCTAGCTCCGCTGAAGAGCTTTCTTCTGACTTCGCCAGATGCTTCTTTCAGCTCCGCTGCGAGCTCAACGCGGCAACTCCGCTGTGGGTCTTTCATGGTCCACCTTTGACCAATTAAATCTCCAGATGAGATCAAATCAAATCTAATCAAGATCAAATCTGAGATCAAATTTGGCAGTTGTTTGCCATAATCTCTTGACTCTCCTAAAATAAGTAAGAGGATCAAGGGAGATCTTTCAATTATTTGGAAAGGATCAAAACAGATCAGGAGATCGACGCTACCTGCTATTCCTAGCGTCGTAGAAGCTGATTTTAGCCTCGCAGTAAGGCTACTTTTCAGATTTAAACAGATTGACTCAATCTATTTCCAGATTTTCAAGGGACAATTATACCCCTGCTCTCCCTATAAATAGCCCACCAGAGGCACAAGAAGAAGGAGGACGCGCACAGGCAAAAGAGACGCACAGAGAGAGGCGGCTAAACAGAGATCTATTCTCTTACTTCAAAGAATTCAGAGAATTCAGAGAACTGCTTTTCTATTCAGGGTGTTGATACCCTAAGATCTTCCTCTCAAGGAATCTCCGGAACCAGGCGAGAAGGAATTCCCAAGTGGAGGCAGTTTGAGAAGTAACAAGAGGGTTTTACCAACCTTCTGTTCTCCGATTCCCCGAACCAGGCGAGAAGGGAATCCCATCGATCGCATCGTCAAAGGGACAAAGTGGTCGCGCGCTGACCAGACTCCTATCGGCACACTTCTCCAGAATCTCAGAGGAGATCTACTTGTAATCTTTTGTGTTACTTGTAATTTACTTCCTCGACACTTTTTTTGTAAGTTTTCCCCTTTGCTAAATCAATGGAAAACAAGATGGCGACTCCGCTGGGGACTGATTTCTCCACTGTTGAGAATCAAGTGTCGCAATGCGACGAACAGACCTTTGGGTCTATCTCTGAATTCAAGGAAGCCGGTGTGGCCAGAGCCCCTCTGGCTAAATCTTCGAAGAAAGTCTTTGTGGAGACAGACGAGGCTCTCTGCGAGCCTACCGCGGTCCTCTGGCGCAACAAGGAAGCAGGCCCGCAATACAAAGATCAAAATCTTCAAACTGTCACCTTCGAAACCTAGTCGTTCACTTTGACCAAGGAAAATTCGAAGAACTCCTCTCTGGGGGTGGCCCAATGCTCCATGCATGGAAGCATAGAAAGGTCTCCATGGCCAAGGTTTCAGAGTAGAAACCGGAAGCAGAATCCTTCCAACACCTCCCAGCCTCGCGTGTGGCTAGTCAGGTTCCTTGCGAACCTAAGTCTTCTCTTTCAAAGCAAGTGTGGAGGCCAAAGCAGAAGGCTCTATATGAAGCCTCTGGTGTAACTACGCCACAAATTCATCTCTCTCGCGAAGAAAAAGCCAAGATGCCTACTTGTTTCGACAAGACTGCTAGCCGCGAAGTCACAATGACGACCATGCCTTCGCCTAATTCAGGAGCAGTAACTCCTCGCACCAGCCTCGTTCTCGTGAGCGAAGCTACCGATGGTGTGCCGAGCACAGTACCTCAAGGTACGCATGATGTTCACAGCCGTTGCTGGAACCAAAGCACCACAACGTGCTTCGTTCCTCAGTTCTTCAAGTACTAAGCTCGCTCTTTGCAGCGAAGCTAAGGGATTGCCCCTAAGTACTGATAGCGGTGCTTATGCAGCTTTAGTGCCCAAGGGCATTTCCAAAGCTTTTAGCCGCAAAGTTAGAGCCAAAGCACTATCCAAGGCTAATCACCTTGCAGCAACATAGCGGATAAAGCACCACAGCGTGCTTTGCTCCCCAGTTCATCATGCACTAAGCTCGCCCTTCGTAGCGGAGCTAAGGGATCGTCCCTAAGTGTTGAAAGCAGTGCTTATGTAGCTTCAGCACCCAAGGACATTCCCAAGGTTCTTAGCCGTGAAGTTAGGGCTAAAATACTATTTAGTGCTAATTATCTCTGTGGTGATGAAAAGAACAGGATATCATTCTATGTGCAATCCAACATAGCCTCTGTGTTGGATCGTCTAGGCCCAACTCGGTCTGACTTGCGGGAATTCTTGACAAGCAAACGGAAGTCAGAATCTTTCCAAACTTCTCCCTCCTATTGTCAACAAGTGGGATGTCAGTTGGTGACAGTCCACTTAGTCCATTGCGGTTAGGACCAATCCCCGCCACTCCTCCAGGTCGACGATCAGTTTTTGATCGACTGTCGGTGCAAGCTCCGGTGAAACATCGCAAAAGAAGCGTATCGCGAGATCTACCCTCTGCATCTGTTAACATGATCGGAAGAGGACGAGAGCTGCGTAGGGGCAGACGAGCGTCCCACGACACTCCCTACAGTTCCCCAGATCCGGATTATGGCCAGGCTTGGGCGAAGTCTTAGTACATGAAGAAGGTGTCTTCCGAAATACCAGATCTAGGATTGCAATACCCTATAGTTATGAATAGCCATCTTCCTCAACTGCAGTAACCTTACCAGAACCAATGAAAGGATTAGTCCAATGGTCTGATGAAGAGGACGAAGACAGTGGGTATGCCTCTTCGGTGACGGTCAGCTCCGTGCGAACAGACAGAGTATCAGTGAATATGGCTGATAACGGTAATGATAACCTTCATCGACGCTTGGAAGCTCAGGAACAAACTTCCAAGATCCAGCAAGAAGCTTTGGACAACATTCAACAGATGCTCGCTCAACTCCTCAATAACCGGAGTAATAATGATACCGGGAGTAACCATGATGAGGAAGAACATCTTAGCAATGAACAGCCAAGGACGACGAAGTCGAAGGAGGGTTCTTCTTTGGACGCTGAAGTCCTTAAAGGCATCCAAGCTCAAATCGCATCCCTAGCTCAGAGGGATGAATTAAAGAAAGTAGGAGCAGTCCGTCCTCACCCGCTGGAGTGGGATTCAGTATTATACCCACCAATGTTCAAACCACCAACGTTACATATGTACGATGGTAGAGCTCGCCAAACCAGCACATCTACTATTTCGATCTCAGACCGGTAATGTTATAGACAATGATGCTATTATGGCTAGGCTGTTCATTGGCACCTTAAAGGGGTAGCATTTGACTGGTTCCGAAGTCTCCCTCCGGGCTCCGTCAGTTCCTGGATCGACCTGGAAACCCGATTCCTTTCTCGTTTCTATGAGGACGATACCGAGGTAACCATGGACAAACTCCTCTCTACCGTACAGAAGAAGGGCGAATCTGTCCGTGACTACATTGAGCGGTTCAGAAACTTGTCTTTGATGTGCTCAGCAGGGATGCCATTACCTATGCTCTTACAGACGTGCATGCACAACTTCTTAGACCAAGTAGAGGTTCGCATAGGGGCTGTCAAAGCCCATACCTGAAAAGAACTGGTCGAGCAAGCTGAGATAGCCGAAAAGTCGGCTAAAAAGTTTGAACCATCCACCCCTAAAAGCAAATAGGGTATGAATAATAAAGGACATGGCGATATGGCACAATCTTCTCAAGCCAAAGGGAAAGAGACTATGTCCGTAGAATTGTCAGGAAATGTTCAGTCAAAAGCCCAGAAGAGCGGCTTCGATAATCAGGAGTCTAAGTTTCCTCCAAAACAATACTCCTTCAAAGACGATCAGGTGGTCACAATATTTCATTTACTCCACAAAGGGAATAAATTGAAGCTGCCGGATGCTCGACGTCCCAATGAAATAGGACGCACGAATGATCCTAAATACTGTCTCTTTCACAGGATGATTCACCATCCTACCGACTAGTGCTTTGTCCTCAAGGACAGAATTTAAGTTCTAGTCGACGCCGGAGTCCTGACACTGAAGTCAGAGCAAAACAAAGTCACTGCAAATATGGTGACCCTCTCGAGTTCGGCAAAACCCCAAAGGTTACAGTTCCTGACGGGACTTATCCAATCTTGTACCACGGTTGGAAGTCAAACATCCGGCAGCTAAAACTCAAGATAATAGGGGTCTGGTTCCCTTGACATTGGAGACAGGAGAAATCATGTGGACACACCCAGACCTTGTTCGAGACGAACAATGGGATTCAAAGAAGTCCAAGTCAAAGGGCAAATCTTGCAATGTCATCTCCATACTGCCAGACGATGACAATCTTACATCAGCTTCTCTAGAAATTCTGAAGGGGAAAAGCACACTTGCACGACGCAGGCTGATGTACCTCAGCCAACAGGTACTCGATCTGAAAAATCATACTTAAAACAGTATGAGAAAGCTACTGACGAGACACAATAGTAGACGATGTCAGTACAAATACCAGCACCCGCTTCAGTTCTAACCAAGGAAAGGAGAAGCCAAAGGAAGTCCGGTTCGACCATATCCTGAAGAAGCCTTCAAGTTTAGGGCTTGACATGCCCTTTCGTTTTGACATACTGGCCCAGCTGGCTAATATCCTGGCTCGTATTACCATACAAGAGCTCCTTCGTCTCTCAAAAGAGACAAGAGAAGCACTTAGAGGTGCACTGGATAATTCAGAAGCATTCCTGACATATATGTCAGAAATCTCTAACGATGACGCTCAGTCTTCTTACCCTGAATGTCATCATGTCCAATCAAAGGTACCCGCTATTACCTTCACAGCGGAAGATATGCTTCTTAAGGATAACAAGTATGATCGACCTTTGTACTACATTGGATACATCGGTTCAATATGCATTGAAAGGGTACAGGTTGATCCAGGGTCTGCACTCAGCATCATCCCCAAAAGGCTCCTCTACTTTCTCGGTATACCACTATATAGGTTGTCCGCAACCACTACAACAATATACGGTTTTAATGCCGGAAGTAGTCATCCACTTGGGAAAATTCGACTTCATTGCCGAATCGGGAGCCTGAAGTCAGAAGTGACGTGCTATGTCATTGACGCTGACACGTCATACAACTTGCTACTAGGATGACCGTGGATCCATGCCAACTGGATCGTTCCCTCCACTTTGCACCAGTGCTTCAAATATGTTGAAGATGATGCAACAGTACGAACTGTCTTCGCTGAGAAGCAACCATTCAAAAGGGTGGAAAATTACTTTACTAACACTCTCCTGTATCAAGAGACTGGTGAAACATCGAAAGAATCATTGTCGGATGATGATGATAGTGGCAATGAGGTGGATTTAGAATCTGAAGCAGACATACTAGCATTTTGATTGGTGAACCAATTATAGCATGTCTTAATAATCCCAATGTAACGCTCCTTCTGAAGATGAGGGCGAATGGGTAATTAATGATAATATTTCTTTTGATTATCCTATGAGTGTTAGGTTATTTGAATCCATTACGGATAGCTCTCTGCACATGCCTTTACCTAGACCAAGTGCATCCGGCACACCCATGTAATCTGTGGAAGGGGCCTTTTTAGTGATCCCTCCATCCAAAGAAAGTCAGTTACCCATAATATTCGGTGAAGCCCAACCACGAGGGTCCACAGCCATACATTCAAGTTCAGACTCAGATACCCCACAATTTTTTTACTATGCGCGACTAGCGCACCATATGATGAAGAAAATGGGGTACAACCTAAAACATGGAGAGGGCCTGAATTTCAGAAAAGAAGGCGTAGTTTGCTGCATAACTTTGTGCCGAAAGGGAAACCTGCAAATTACTATGATAACACATGCAGGGGGTTTGGATACGTTACACCCACACCGTCAGCAATGTTTCAATTTAGGGATGGCGAACTGATTCCATCACATTCTGCCTCTTCCTCCGAGTGGGACTCAGATGTCAGTGTGGGAATGATGTTCGAGAATCTCACCATTAATATGACTTCAAGCAGTCAATTGGAGCCAGTGGGAGCTACTAATGAGGAACCATGGGTTCAATAATTGGATCTCCAATGGGAAAAGCGATTTGAACTGCGCGAACCACCTACTGAAGACAAGGTGATGCAGGTCAACTTGGGTAGTCAAGATCATCCTAAACCCATCTTTATAAGTGAGAGCTTATCACTTATGGAAAAAGAAGAATTAATAATACTCGTAAAGGAGTATATAGACGCCTTCGCATGGAACTACGAAGACATGCCCGGACTTGATCCACAAGTAGCCATGCATCGTCTAAATATCAAACCTGACGTTAAGCCAGTCAAGCAGCAACAACGTCAGTTTCGCCCGAACATTATGGAGGGTATTGAAGTCGAAGTTCATAAGCTCATTGCATGTGGCTTCATACGGGAGGAACAACATCCAGATTGGGTTGCTAATATCGTTCCCGTCCTCAAGAAGAATGGAAAATACGGATTTGCATCGACTACCGTGATCTCAATACAGCTTGTCCTAAAGATGAATTCCCACTGCCCATCACTGATGTCATGATTGACAATACCTATGGATTCGAAGAATGTCTTTCATGGATGACTTTTCAGGATACAATCAGATTAAGATGTATCCCGATGACGAGAAGCATACTTCGTTCCGAACACCCTTGGGGTATACTGTTACACTGTGATGCCCTTCAGGCTAAAGAACGCCGGAGCAACCTATCAGCGGGCAATGAATACAATCTTCCGCGATCATCTCCGAAAAAACGGTAGAGTGCTATGTCGACAACATTGCTGTCAAAAGCCGCAATAAGAATGACCATCTTCGTGACTTGAGAACAATGTTCGACATAATGCGGGCTCATCAACTGAAGATGAATCCGACAAAATCCTTCTTGGGAGTTTCGAGTGGCAAGTTCCTTGGGTTCATTGTTACATCAAAAGGAATTCATCTTGACCCGGACAAAGTCAAAGCCATTCAGAACATGCATCCACCTAGGAATCTCAAAGAGCTTAGAGGCTTGCAAGGTAGACTGGCTTATATTAGAAGATTCATCGCAAATCTCTCAGGCCGCTGTCAACCGTTCACCCGATTCATGAAAAAGGGTGCTTCCTTTGTATGGGATCAAGCTTGTCAGGAAGCTTATGAGGATATCAAGAGATATCTCACAAAACCTCCAGTCTTAGTGGCTCCCACATCAGGGAAACGATTCTTACTTTATGTGAAAGTTATGACCATTCTCTTAGTGCCCTGCTTGCCCAAAAAGACGACAATGGTCACGAACAGGCCATTATTATCTGAGCAGGACTCTGATAGGGGCGGAATCTCGCTATAATCCTATTGAGAAGGAGTGCTTAGCTCTTGTCTTTGCCGTTCAGAAGACACGACATTATTTGGTCGGCCAAACCATAGATGTCGTCTCTAGAGTGAATCCTTTGCGTCTTCTCATGACGAAGCCAGGATCATTGAATTCAAGATTATCTAAATGGGCGCTTCTTTTGTCTCAATACGACATGCTCTTTATCCCTCAAAAGGCGGTTAAAGGCTAGGCCCTCGCAGAGTTCTTGGCTGCTCATCCAGTTTCGGAATACTCAAAACTTCACGAAGACATTCCAGATGAAGTCTTTGAATCTAATATAACTTCAGAAGACGAAGTATGGTAGATGTTCTTCGATGGAGCATCACGAATAGGCCCTAAAGGCAGGATCATTGCCGGCGTGGGGGTTTGTTTATCTCTCCACAAAATCACGTCCTTTCTAGAGCATTTTCTCTGACGGAATCATGCTCCAACAATGTAGCGGAATATAATGCTCTACTCATTGGTCTTCAGCTTACCCACGGAATGGGGTACGCTATCTTAAAGCTTACGGTGATTCAAACTGATTATCAATCAGGTTAAAGGTGAATATGAGGTCCGTCACGAGGATTTGGTGCCTTATTATCACACATTCATCGAATTGGCTAATCTGTTTGATGGCTTTTACATCGGGCACGTATCTCGATCTCAGAATACTAAGGCGGACGCTCTTGCTGCATTAGTAACAACGCTAGCCTTGCCAGTCGACACCGAGTATCACCTTACAGTGGCGACTCGACACCTTATCTGCTCTAAACATATGTTAAGAACCAGAGAGGTTTATAATATCTCGACGGATCTTGAGCCGAGAGATTGGCAATTTTCTTTCATCGACTATGCTCTACATGGTCTGCTGCCAGACAATCCTAAAGAAGCGGAATCTATCAGACGAAGGTCTCTCAATTTTTACTATGATCCAACTCTGAAGACACTTTATCGTCGTTCATATGACTGTATCCTTCTCCGTTGCCTTTCTAATTCAGAGGCACAGGAAGTGCTTAAAGAAGCACACGACGGCATATGCGGAGCACATCAGCCAGGTCCAAAACTTAAAGACAGATTGCATAGGCTTGAATATTATTGGCCAACCATGATAGCCGATGCTATCCAATATGCACGAAGGAGTAAAGCATGCCAAGTTCATGAGGACTTCATACACCAGCCTCCAGAGTTGCTCCACCCAACTGTTGCTTCATGACCATTTGAAGCATGGGGAATCGATGTCATAGGGCCAATCAGCCCCTCTTCAACAAAAGGTCACCGTTTATCTTAGCAATAACCGATTACTTTTCAAAGTGGGCAGAAGCCATACCACTTGTTGAAGTCAAAACTTCCAACGTGGTTAATTTCATCAAACACCACGTCATTCATTGGCTTGGTGTCCCTAGGCGGATCATCCATGATAAAGGTCCCCAATTCATAAGCCAGGTATTCTATCAATTTTGTGATAAATACCGAATATAGAATGTGGCTTCAACTCCTATAATCCTGCCGCTAATGGCTTCGCGGAAGCATTCAACAAGACAATCATTAAGTTACTTAAGAAGTTCGTTTCCTCGAATAAGCGAGATTGGAATGAAAAGCTTAATGAATGTCTTTGGGCCTACCGAACCACGGTTCGGACCCCGACAGGCAATACGCCTTTTTCCCTGGTATACGAGTGTGAATCAGTCATACCGTTAGAAATCCAGATGCCGTTATTACGAGTCGCTCTGATCACTAAGATCACATCAGAGGACAATGATCGGTTGCGTCTTCAAGAGCTCGAAGCCCTCGATGAGAAGCGGTTACAAGCTCAGCAGCACATTGAGTTATATCAAGCTCGGATCTCAAAAGCCTTCAATAAAAAGGTCAAACAAAGAGTCTTCCGGAAAGGAGATTTAGTTTTAGCCGTCAGACGACCAATGATCATGACGCACAAAACCAAAGGCAAATTTCAGCCCAAATGGGAGGGACCGTTTGTAATAGAAACAGTCTATTCAAACAGAGCATATCGCCTTATGACTTCAGATGGTGATTTACTCATGATGCCGATCAATGGCAAGTTCTTAAAGAAGTATTATCCTTGATTAAGGATCCTTCTCATGATCAAGTTAACATTACACCTCTGATCAAGACCTTCAAATCCAAGATATGCAGAAGGAGCGCCCCTCTCTTCCTCCAAATGAGATCATACAACCATAAACCAGTAGGAAGCTGATTATACACTGGTTGTCTCAAAGAAGAATCAAGGTTACACATGCACTAATCAAATGATCCAACACCTTAACGATTAAGGATAGAGGAAAATGTTGGCCTTTAAGCCCAACATAAGTCCTCGATAACTCATCATGCTGAGGGGAATAGCATGGCTAGCCCGACTCAAACTGTAGTTGGTAAAGACATATCAAACTCGTTGACAGCTGAGGATTTACTAAAAATCCTAAGGGACCTGTTCCCATTTGATCCCCTCTTCAAAATCACTTACCAATTTCATCCATAGAATGGTAAGATCACATATAAAGAATGACCAATCCACTCGAATTACTGCTATGTTCAAACACCTCTAATAGTAAATGAATCTCTCGGTAAGGTTAATACCACACTTTCGACCAAAGTTGCTCATATCGCAAATCCATTTCGCTGTTAAGTTAACATTAAACCTATGACAGTGATCTCCTCATTTTTCTCTGTGAGAACGAGACATTTTCATGCTATTTTTAACACTACACCTCTGGCATCCATTCGCTGTTAAGTTAACATTAAACCTATGACAGTGATCTCCTCGTTTCTCTCAATAAGAACGAGACCTTTTCATGCTATGTTGAACACTACACCTCTGGCATCCACTTCGCTGTTAAGTTAACATTAAACCTATGACAGTGATCTCCTCATTTCTCTCAATAAGAATGAGACCTTTTCATGCTATATTTAACACTACACCTCTGGCATCCATTTCGCTGTTAAGTTAACATTAAACCTATGACAGTGATCTCCTCATTTTTCTCTGTGAGAAAGAGACCTTTTCATGCTATGTTTAACACTACACCTCTAGCATCCATTTTGCTGTTAAGTTAACATTAAACCTATCACAGTGATCTTCTCATTTTTCTCTGTGAGAACGAGACCTTTTCATGCTACGTTTAACACTACACCTCTGGCATCCATTTCGCTGTTAAGTTAACATTAAACCTATGACAGTGATCTCCTCATTTTTCTCTGTGAGAACGAGACCTTTTCATGCTATGTTTAACACTACACCTCTGGCATCCATTTCGCTGTTAAGTTAACATTAAACCTATGACAGTGATCTCCTCATTTTTTCTCAGTAAGAACGAGACCTTTTCATGCTATGTTTAACATTACACTTCTGGCATCCATTTCGCTGTTAAGTTAACATTAAACCTATGACAGTGATCTCCTCGTTTCTCTCAATAAGAACGAGACCTTTTCATGCTATGTTTAACACTACACCTCTGGCATCTATTTCGCTATTAAGTTAACATTAAACCTATGACAGTGATCTCCTCATTTCTCTCAATAAGAACGAGACTTTTTTATGCTATGTTTAACACTACACCTCTGGCATCCATTTTGCTGTTAAGTTAACATTAAACCTATGACAGTGATCCCCTCGATTTCCGCAATGAAAACGAGATCTTTCCGTGCTATGTTTAACATTATACCTCTAGCATGCATATCTTTTTGTCAAGTTAACATTACACCTCTGACAAATTGCTTTCTGAATTCCTGCGAAGTTCTTTTTGTCACGTTAACATTACACCTCTGACATATGATCTTCTATGGAATTCATTTCCTAGCTCCCCAGCAAGTTTTTGAGTCCCACTCAGTCTTTAATGGACTTCTCTGGTTGTCACGTTAACAATATACCTCTGACAATACCTTCCAAATCCCAGCTAAATTTTGAGCTTGGTGGCTTCTCAATCGGTTATGTCATTGCGACCTTTGAATCGGCTGTTTTCCATTATGTTTGCAAAGGGGAAAACTTACAAATAAAAGTTTGAGGAGCTAAATTACAAGTATTCTCAAAAGATTACAAGTAGATCTCCTCAGAGATTCTGGGAAAATGTGCCGATAGGAGTCTGGTCAGCGCGCCACCACTTTGTCCCTTTGACGATGCGAGCGATGAGATTCCCTTCTCGCCTGGTTCGGGGAATCAGAGAACAGAAGGTTGGTAGAACCCTCTTGCTGCTTCTCAAAATCGCCTTCGATAAGGAATTCCTTCTCGCCTGGTTCCGGAGATTCCTTGAGAGGAAGGACGACGTTAGGGTATCAACACCCTGATTAGAGAAAGCAATTCTCTAAAAAGTCTCTGAATTCGAGAGCGCGCGGTGCGTCGTGAAAAAGCCTCTGCTTGTGGAGTCTTCTCTCTCTTTTTTTTTTATCGATCGATCTCTCTTGCGTCCGTCTGCGTGTATGCCCCCCTCCTCCTTTTTTTTTTTGTACCCTTGATGGGCTATTTATAGGGAGAGCAAGGGTATAACCGTCCCTTGAAGATATGGAAACAGATTGAATCAAATCTGTTTAAATCTGGAAAGTAGCCTTACTGCGAGGCTAGGATTGGCAGGTCGGTTGATCTGTTTTGATCCTTTCCATATTGTTAGGAGATTCTCCTTGATCCTCTTACTCGTTTCAAGAGAGTCAAGAGATTGCGGCAATCACCTGCCATATTTGAATCCCGATTGGATTTGATTAGATTGAATCCGATCTCATCAGGAGATTTTGATTGGTCAAAGGTTGACCATAGCAGGCTGATAGCGGAGCTGCCCGCTTTGAAGCTCATAGCGGAGCTAGAGGCAATCCTTAGCGAAGTCCGAAAAGAGGCTTTTCGGCGAAGCTATCAGTTAGCTTCCTGGCGATGCTCTAGATGATGCTAGCCTCTCAAACGAGGCTATCTCCTTGGGCTAATGCAATGCTAAATGCTAGCATCTTAGACCTGCTGAGGTCTGTTTAGAAACGTCCTGGGCTCACTGCTCTGCTTGCTGGATCAGTGGAGTCCAAACCGCTCCCTTGTCCCTTGGAGGTGGGTGAAAACTGGTCTTCAGCTCGTCTGTCCCTTGTCTTTTGTAAATGTCAACAAGTTTAGACATCGTTCGGACCAATGAGAATCTTGTCTTTTTTAAGTGTCAACAAGACCCCCTTCAAAGTTTTCGAGAGTCTGCAATAGCCCAGACTTCGAAATACTTTGAACTGCTGTGATGGTGGTGTGGAGTATGAACGTCGCCATGATGGTTGAGTTCAGCTTCGCCTTCAATCCTGCTTTGGGATGAATTCGCCGAAGAATTGCACTGGTTCGCGAGTAGCTTCGCGTCGGGGTAGCTCCGCATCTGGGCTTCCAAGAAATAAGTTCGCTTTGGAACTCCTGTTGCCTTTTCAAAGCCAACTACCGTGGGGCGGTTACGAGGAGGATCATTCCTTCTTTCGCGCCAATCGAGAGAGATGTTCTCCGATTTGCACGTTTCCAAGGGAGGATATTCCCTTTATTCAAGGCGCCATAAATGCCTTTTATGAGGGAGACGTTTTCTCCCTTTGCACGGTTCTAAGGGAAAACCGTCCCTTCCATCAAGGCGCAATAAATGCCTTGAATGCGCTCGTGCTTCCACGCTTGAGGTGGTTGCGCTCAGGCCATGGGGCCTATAAATAGGACACTCGAGGTCCTCTGAAGAGAAGTGCCTTGCCTTTCTTCTTCTCTTCTCTTGGTTGAGAGAGATACTCAGGTCTCTGAATTAGTGGGAAAACCCACTCTGGTTGTTTAACCGGCCAAGGACCAGTAAGTCTTGATCGTTCAACGACTTCACCGATTTTAGGGAATTCATCTCCCTTAGTTTAGCTTTGACAGCTGCTTTAGGGATTAACTTCCCTCGATCTTCATCTTGCACTTGGCTGATCTGCAGAGAAAGATTTTAGCATAGCTTCCTGTGAAGCTATCATCTTGATTTGATCAGAGAAAGATCACTGTATGTTAAGTCCGCTACACAGGCAGAACTTAGGACTTGGTCTCTTCAAAGGTTGAGCCAGTCTTGCCATATTGGTGAATGTTGAGACTGTGTCTGACTTTGCCATAGAGGTGAGGCTAGGACTTGGCGTTTGCTGAGCTAGTCCATTAGTTGGTGTGCAGGCGGAGCTTGTCCTCTGCTGAAGTCGGATCGCTTTGCCGCCCAAGAATCTGACTTAATATCTTTGCAGCTTTTTCTGTGCTTAACTGTTAACTTGCTCCAATTTGCCTTGCAGTGAGCTATGCTTGCCAGTCTGGTCACTTGATGAAAGAAACCATGAAATCGCCTTATGCTTCCCCGGTTGAAGCTTTACTTTTAAGCAGGAGGAACAATTCGGGGCAGCGAATGCGCGTCCCAGGGGCTGTTGGCAGCCTCTTATCCGAGATGATTCGTTCTGAGGTGAGGCTGGCCGCCGCCTTTATCGGAGAGGATCCGCTTCAAGATGATGGGCGTCGCCTGTGGGATCGCCGGCATCATTGCCGACTTTCAACTTTGGTGGCCTTTGATGGCGATCCACTTCGAGAAAGTGGGCATCGCGCCTGTTAGATCACTGGTATCACTGCCGATTCCCATTATACGTGATCTATCGTGTTGGCGGCGATAGGTTTTTTTATTGCCAGGCTTCAAAAAATGGCCTGGCAAGATCTGCCATTTTGTGGAGAAAAATGACCGTGTCCTTGCGGCACCACTGGTTACGGCCTTATGCAGGAGGAGGGCCCTTCCTGTCCCGTTGGTCTGGCCTGGGAGCAGATAAAACCGCTTGTATGCCTTTTATGCAAATGACCTTGTTAGGCAACTCGGTGTGTTATATGAAACACAGCTTTGATGTAATATCAAATGTACCCTTGCTTTTGAATCAATGAAAGTTCATCGTCTGATCATCTGATTTTTGTTTACTTTCACTGAGAGTTTGGCCATAGCTGGGATAAACTGTGTGCGGAGCTAAGGACATAGTCCTTCCTTCGAATGATCTTCGCGAGACTGGCATGTCAGCGCGAGCAGCACGCTCTTTTTTTTTTTTAGAGGGCTAAGGTAGGCCTTTCAGCGAAGCCCTTGAAGGATTGTGCGAAGTCCGCACTTTTGCACTAGTGCGAAGTTAACTCTTAGTAGAGTTGAACCGGCGCTTCTCGGGAAGGCGCTTCGGGCGCTGTTTCGAATTAATTCGAAACGGCGGCATGGGCCTTTTTTCGAGGCCTCATTTCAGGCGCTGATTGGCCTATAAAAGCCTGATCGGGCTGAATATGGAAAGGTCTCTCTTTTTTCAGAGAACTTTCTATCTCTTCCTCTTCTTCTTCCCTTTCATTCAGAGATCTTTGAGGACTCTAGCAGCTCTTCAATGGCGCCCAAGAGACGAGCGGGAAAAGAAGTGGCGACTTCTGCGGCGGAGGGCGTTCCTCCTCCGGTCATCGAGCGACCTGTCGCTGGTAAGGAACTTTCCGATCTGATTAGAGAGTGGTCTCCATCCTTTGGAGCCGATACTCGGCCATTAGGACGATCAAATATGATCTGTCCTTATCAGGGAACTCGTTTCCCTTCAACTTCCCTATTTTGCTTGCACCAGGGAGGTAAGAACTGAACAGTTCTTCTTTGGGCTTTCGCACGAAGCCATAACTTGGGCCATCTCCGTACTGTTTGAGGAAAAGGACTTGAATAAGTCCTCTCAGTCATAATGACTTTTGACCATAATGCCCCTTTGATGACGTCAGCCCTTAGGGCTATGTCACTTCCTGCTTGAAGCTGGCGCTTTGGATATTTTCTGCAAAGATGCAGTCTTATCCATGAAGTGAAGCTTTTTCAAAGCTATCGCCTTGCAGGCCCTGCTTGCTGGGCGAGGCTATGCCTTAGTGAATTTTTATGCTTTCGCATCCACTTGATTGGTGAACTAATCATAGCTCATTTCTGTTTTTGCAGTACATTACGCCTCCGGCCTTCAGAACAGTCTGTTCGGTGTAGCCAGTCGAGCAGGCGGAAGCATCAGCTTGCAGTTCTATGGGCAGGCTTCATTGTTCAGTGAGCCGAGCTCCCTTGTACGGGATACGCTCATCCAGGAGGGTCGTCCGCAGGCCATGCGGAGCATCTTGACTACGGCTCCACTTGAAGATATCGACCGTCAGGCTTACAGAAAGCCTGACTTCATGTTCGGGGATGCTGCACCAGATCCCGATCGCCAGCTGCAGGCCGGTGAAGGCCAATGGATCTTCCAGTTGGACGGCGAGAGATTCTATCTCCCGTCCTCTAAGCGGCATTTTGCTTTGTCTTCCTTCGCGAGCGCGACTCAGGCTCGGAAGATGGCGTGGGGCGTGAGCCTAAACGCCGAGTCTGTAAGTGTCGGGAGGTTGACATTCCAGTCCGGCTACTCGAGGGCGGGCCATCCTCGTAGCATAATGGGGCTATACCCTGGGAAGGTATCGCGGGACCTTCCAGTAGGAGAGAACCCAGCTGCGGCGCCGACCTTTGGCACTCAGTTCTGCGAAGTTGACGGGAACTACCCCGCCACCGATTTCAGGACTCCCGGTTGGGTCCACCCTCCTAGATCGTGGTGGGCGGAGTTGACCAACTATATCCTCACCCATTTTGAGGGGGACTTAGAGAGGTTAAACCTCCATGAGGCCGTCAGGGCGACCTGCTACGGCATCGAGATGAAGGTGGCGTGCTTCTACGCCATCCTTGAGTTGTATTGCCCGGCCTCGGGGACTTTCTTCACCCCAGTTGGTGAGTTGGGTATGGCCCTGCACGAGATGCGGGAGATCTCTGCTTTGCCCTTCGGGTCTCTTCCATACGAAGAGTACTTTCCCTGTGAGGCGGAGCTGGCTATTCTGGAGAAGCAGGAGCCTGCTCTGCTCGAGACATACCGGGAATTGATGTGCCATTTGCACATTTGCTCCAGCATCCACACCGGTGGCAAAGGTAGCTCGAAGAGCTTGAAGAGCTGGGGGAACTACTTGTTCCCGGATATGACTAGTGCACCTGAGGCAGCTCATTGCGGAGTTGCTGAAGAAGACATCTTGGCAAGGATGGAGGTGCATGCTGAAAAGGACATCGTCGTGGCAGAAGATGATGGTCCTCTCGGGAAAGGTGATGTTCTTCGGAGCTTTCACCATCAGGCCCGTCGGCCTATGTCTCGCAAGGCGTTGCTGGCGGCTTCTTAACCATCTGGTTAAAGAAATGTGTCGTGCCTTCTTCTTCGGGTGACATCGTCCATCCGACTGTGCTGCTGCCTGCCGTCCGCTTGGTTCATGGCCACCGTCTGGGTCTTCTCCCGGCCATGGTGTGTTGTATTCAGAGGGGCCTTCGTGCATTGACGGAGGCTTTCTGCAGGCCAATGGCGTCAAGGCGGGGGAAGGGTGCCGTCCTGCCTTGTGATGGACCCAATCCTAGGGTAGGTTTACCGTACACCTACTTGATGGCGTGGTTCGCCTTGCACTGCCCCAGTTTAATTGGAGCTGGGGAAGACCCTCCGCAGGGTGTTCAAACGGCGCTTCTCCGTCGCTTTGAAGGCCGTTCGTGGCAGAAAACTTATGTGGCCGAGGCCCGTAAGTTAGTGCGTCGTTATGACGCTTATAGCCTGTTCCGTTGTTTTCCTCGCCTGCGGGGTGCAGGGTACAACGAGGAATTCCATGATGTGGAGTCAGGTCGGTCTCCCATGAGTCGGGGTGTTTTCGAGTGGCTGGTCTGTATCCGGCCCTCGCATTTGCTGTACAGGAGTGGGGATACCTGCTACCTGGAGCCCTACGTCCCGAGCCGGTTTGCCCGCCAATTTGGGTATGACCAGTTGTATGTGGGCAACCCCAATCCGGACCTGGCTTTCATGGGGAGCCTCATTGATGGGGCTCGTGCTTGGCGGTTTTTTACCGCGGATGACACTGGAGCGTGGCTACGCACGCCGCCGAGGGATCCCGGCCTTTGGACGACCCTGTGTTTCTGCCAATGGTATGCGGCTTCGAACTCCACACCTGCTAGGTTTAATGCCAACCGTTCGGGTGTGAAGTTAATTTCTCATCGGATGAGGCAGAAGGCTTCTGATAAGATGGAGGGCAAACGAGTCCGTGTTCCTGGCATAGAGGAGTTCATCGCTGTAGATGACAGCGGGGCTTCTGATGCGGGGAGCCCTTATTTCGAGGCAGAGACAAGGGCTGATGCCCACGAAGCTGATATTCGTGAAGCCGGGTCTGGTGTAGTGGGGACAGCTCCCTCACAACATGTGGAGGAAGTGGAAGAAGAGGACTCTGATGTCCACTTCAAAAGGAAGCGTGGGAGTGGATCCCGTAGGAAGTCGTCGGCGAAGAGGCCCCGTCGCCAGACTCCTACCATCGTGGTAGAGGGTGAGCTCTCTGCTGCGCCTCCTTCTGCTGCTCCATTAGTGGCTGAGCCGTCGGTTGCTGAACCGACTACTGGTAAGATTGGCCCCCATCTAATATGCCTTCAGCGCACTTTAAATAACTCATCATTTGCTTTTGTTGCAGGAGCTGAGGAGCAAGGGGAGCAAGGGGACCAGTATGATCCTCTATTTGCTTATGGAGCTGCTGCTGGTTCCTTTACTCGCTCGAAGGAATCTGGAGGTGATGCGGCCGACATTGGCCCGTCGGGCGCTGGGACTTCTAAAGGAAGTCCTATGGCATCCAGCTCTACCGGGTGGTCTGCGGAGGAATCGGCGAGCAGGTCGGCTATCCGCGTTGATTCTGGCAAGAACTTCGCGATGGAACCCCTAGAGACTGATGAGGCTGACGAAGTAACATCAGCCTTTGGTAAAATGATGACCTTTTGATCTCCTCTTGTTTACTGCATCCGCTTTTTTGACCATGGCTTTGTTGCAGGTGTTCGGCCTCAAGATGCGTCGGCTTCGAAGGAAGCGGAGGGCCCTCCTAAGAGGTTAGAGGGCGAGTCGAGTGCTTCGACCGCGGCGGATGCTGCTGTGTTGGACGCGCTGTATGGCGACCTCCCCTCTTATCAGCCCATGACAACTGAGAGGTCGGGGGTTGTGGAGACGGCAGTCCCGGAGGTATCCTCACCCCCAATCACATCACCGAGTGAGGTGCCGGCAATTTTGCCCAGTGCGGGGCTGAGGGTGATCGCGGACCCTAGTTCCCCGACTTTGATTGTCGAGCCTGCTGTTCAGGAGGTGGTTGCCAGTCCTTCCTCCACGGTGGCTGGCGTGCTGGTGTCGCTGAGGACTCCGCCGAGGTCACCTTTGGCTTGCCCTGCTGCTGTCAATGTTCCCGCTTCTTCTTCTGCGGCGGTGTCGACTGGGTTGGTAGATTGCTCCGAGGTTGTCTCAAGGGTTGATGAAGCTGAGAATGACTTCATCGGTAATCTGGTCGACAGCTTCTATAACAGTTTGGAGCAGACTATCGGTCTAGTTTTGAAGGGCTCGCCTGTGCCATTTTCGAAGCTGAAGATGGTCCTCTCCCGTGGCATTGAGTGTATCCGGGACTTTGAGGGGTACCATCAAGCTGCTGCTCTAGAGCTCCTGGTAGATGACCTTGAGAAGGACGTGGAGGAATGGCGCCATTTCCATCGTTCCGACGCAGCGTCTTTGGCTGATGAACGGCTCACACGTCTTGTCGCCCAGAGGCGCGAGGCTCAGCTCGCCGCTCAAGAGGCTGCTGAGGCTATCTCCTCTGACTTGAGGTCCTTGGAGACAGAGGAAGCAGAGGTTGGGAGTGCAATTGACGCTTCCAACAGTGCTCTTCTTGATGCTGAAGATAAGGTTAAGAGGGCTGAAGAGATGATCCGGAAGGCAAATCTCCTCTTATCCAAGGCTACACAGATGCGTCATGAAGAGTCTGCGCGGCTTAAGCAGCTCAGGGCTCGAAGTGAGGAACTGGCGGAGCGGAAGTCATCACAGAGGGCGACTTTGGCGGAGGTCGAGGCTCGTCTGGCTCAGGCGGTGGACTTCGATGAGGCTGAGCTAAGATCACAGGCGCTGGCCCAGGCTGCTGATGACAGGAGGACGAGGCTAGCTTCGCTCGGAGATCGGATCCGATCTTATCATGTACGCCTATAGGCTCCTCCATGTATCCCATCCCTTTTGGAATTTAATAAAAATTCTTTCTTTTGTCGTCTGCTGTTTGGATAATGAGACATGACTGTCTGTTGGTTCAGAGGTCGCAATGACATAACCAATTGAGATGTTGTCAGTTCTCGAGGTCAGCCCTTTGCGGGGCTAAAAGGGGAGATACTTGCCTTTTGTAAATGTCAGCAAGCATCGAGATTAAGACTTAGCTGTCTGCTGGTTCAGAGGTCGCGATGACGTAACCAATTGAGACGCCACTAAGCTCAATGATATATGAAACTTGGCTATCTGCCAGTTCAGAGGTCGCAATGACGTAACTGGTTGAGAAGCCACCAAGCTTCGAAATAGGTGATACTCGTCTTTTGTAAATGTCAACGAGTATCGAGACCTGTCTTTTGTAAATGTCAACAGGACTCGGGATTGAGACTTAGCTGTCTGCTGGTTCAGAGGTCGCAATGACGTAACCAATTGAGACGCCACTAAGCTCAATGGTAGATGAGACTTGGCTATCTGCCAGTTCAGAGGTCGCAATGACGTAACTGGTTGAGAAGCCACCAAGCTCAAAATAGGTGATACTCGTCTTTTGTAAATGTCAACGAGTATCGAGACCTGTCTTTTGTAAATGTCAACAGGACTCGGGATTGAGACTTAGCTGTCTGCTGGTTCAGAGGTCGCAATGACGTAACCAATTGAGACGCCACTAAGCTCAATGGTAGATGAGACTTGGCTATCTGCCAGTTCAGAGGTCGCAATGACGTAACTGGTTGAGAAGCCACCAAGCTCAAAATAGGTGATACTCGTCTTTTGTAAATGTCAACGAGTATCGAGACCTGTCTTTTGTAAATGTCAACAGGACTCGGGATTGAGACTTAGCTGTCTGCTGGTTCAGAGGTCGCAATGACGTAACCAATTGAGACGCCACTAAGCTCAATATTGCAATGGAGTTTGGGAAAAGTCTCGTTTTCGCGGGGAGAAACGAGAGAATCACTGTCATAGGTTTAATGTTAACGTAACAGCGGAATATGTATGGTCCTACCATTCTATGGATGAGAATTGGTAAGTGACTTTGGAGGTCTCGCTCTCATGAGGAGAAATGAGGGGACTGCTGTCATAGGTTTAATGTTAACGTAACAGCGGAATATATGGTCTTACCATTCTATGGATGAGAATTGGTAAGTGACTCTGGAGAGGGAATCAAGTGGGAGCAGGTCCCTTGGGATTTTAAGCAAACCCCCAGCTACCAACAGGTTTGATATGCTTGGAGAAAGAGAGAGGCTCTCTTTGTGCGTATTCCGGACGCGCGGGTCTCGATCAGAGGTGTAATGTTAACATGATCGAGAGCAAGATCCTTGATTAAGGATAATACTTCTTTAAGAATTTGCCATTGATCGGCATCATGAGGAGGTCGCCATCTGCAGTTGTAAGGCGGTATGCTCCGTTTGAATAGACTGTCTCTATCACAAACGGTCCTTCCCATTTAGGTTGAAATTTGCCTTTGGTCTTGTGCGTCATAATCATCGGTCGTCTGACGGCTAAGACCAAATCTCCTTTCTGGAAGATTCTTTGCTTAACCTTCTTATTGAAGGCTTTTGACATCCGAGCCTGATATAGCTCGATGTGTTGCTGAGCTTGCAGCCGCTTCTCGTCCAGGGCTTCGAGCTCTTGAAGACGCAAGCGATCATTGTCTTCTGATGTCATCTTAGTAGTCAAGGCTACCCGCAATGATGGCACCTGGATTTCCAATGGGATGACCGCTTCGCACCCATATACCAGGGAGAAAGGCGTATTGCCTGTCGGTGTCCGAACCGTAGTCCGGTAGGCCCAAAGGCATTCACCGAGCTTTTCGTCCCAATCTCGCTTGTTCGAGGAGACAAACTTCTTGAGCAGCTTGATGATTGTCTTGTTAAATGCCTCTGCCAAGCCGTTGGCGGCAGGATTGTAGGCGGTTGAAGCCACATTCTGAATTCGGTATTTATCGCAGAACCGATAGAACCCTTGGCTTACGAATTGGGGACCATTGTCATGGATGATCCGTCTGGGTACACCAAATCGATGGATGACATGGTGTTTGATGAAGGTAACCAGATTGGAGGTTTTAACTTCGGCCAACGGTGTGGCCTCTGCCCATTTTGAGAAGTAATCGGTTATTGCCAGGATAAACCGGTGACCTTTTGCTGAAGAGGGACTGATTGGCCCTACGACATCGATTCCCCATGCTTCAAATGGCCATGAAGCAGCAGTAGGGTGGAGCAATTCCGAAGGTTGGTGTATGAAGTCTGCATGGACCTGGCACGCCTTGCACCTTCGTGCATATTGGGTGGCATCGGCCATCATGGTCGGCCAGTAGTACCCAAGTCTGTGCAGCCTGTCTTTAAGCTTTGGACCCGGCTGGTGAGCTCCGCAAATGCCATCATGTGCTTCTTTAAGCACTTCCTGTGCCTCTGAATGAGAGAGACAACGGAGGAGGACACCGTCATATGAACGACGGTAGAGTGTCTTCGAAGTAGGATCATAGTGGAAACGGAGCGACCTTCGTCTGATGGACGCCGCTTCTTTGGGATCGTCTGGAAGCAGACCGTGCAGAGCGTAGTCAATGAGAGGGAAGCGCCAATCCCTCGGCTCAAGACCCACGGAGGTATTATGGACCTCTTGGATCCTTAGCATATGCTTGGAACATACGAGATGCCGGGTTGCGACTGTGAGGTGATACTCGGTGTCGGCCGGTAAGGCTAGCGTTGTCGCTAATGCAGCGAGAGCATCCGCCTTGGTATTTTGGGATCGGGACACATGCCCGATGTAGAAGCCTTCAAATAAGCTAGCCAATTCGATGGCTGTATGATAATAAGGCACCAAGTCCTCATGGCGGACTTCATATTGGCCTTTGACTTGACTGATGACCAGCTTTGAATCGCCGTAAGCTTCGAGGTAGCGTACCCCCATTCCCCGGGCGAGCTGGAGGCCAATGAGCAGAGCATTATATTCCGCTACATTATTAGAGCATGATTCTGTCAAGGAGAATGCTCTGGGAAGGATATGATCCTGTGGGGAGATGAACACAACCCCCACTCCGGCAATAATCTTCCCTTTGTGGCCCATCCGCGATGCTCCGTCGAAGAACATCTGCCACACTTCCTCTGCTGAGGTTGCATTAGACTCGAAAACTTCATCAGGGATGTCTTCGTGAAGTTTTGAATGTTCTGGAACTGGATGAGCAGCTAAGAACTCTGCAAGGGCCTGGCCTTTAACTGCCTTCTGAGGAGTAAAGGTCATGTCGTATTGAGACAACAGAAGTGCCCATTTAGCCAACCTTGAATTCAGCGACCCTGGCTTCGTCATGAGAAGACGTAAAGGGTTCACCCTGGAGATGACATGTATGGTTTGGCCAACCAAATAATGTCGTGTCTTCTGGACAGCGAAGACGAGAGCTAAACACTCTTTCTCAATAGGATTGTAGCGAGATTCCGCTCCTATGAGAGTCCTGCTCAGATAATAAATGGCCTGCTCATGGCCATTGTCGTCCTTCTGAGCGAGGAGGGCACCGAGGGAATAGTCCAGAGCTTTTACATAAAGCAAGAATGGTTTCCCTGATGTAGGGGCCACTAAGACCGGAGGTTTTGTGAGATACCTCTTAATGTCTTCATAAGCTTCTTGACAGGCTTGGTCCCATATGAAGGCAGTACCCTTTTTCATGAGACGGGTAAAGGGCTGGCAACGGCCCGAAAGATTTGCTATGAATCTTCTGATGTAGGCTAATCTGCCTTGCAAGCCTCGGAGCTCTTTGAGGTTCCTCGGTGGATGCATGTCCTGTATGGCTTTGACTTTGTCTGGGTCCAGGTGGATCCCTTTTGATGTGACAATGAACCCAAGGAATTTGCCGCTGGACACTCCCAAGAAGGATTTTGTCGGGTTCATTTTCAGCTGATGAGCCCGCATTATGTCGAACATCGTTCTCAGATCGCGAAGATGTTCATCTTTGCTGCGGCTTTTGACGGCAATGTCGTCAACATAGCATTCCACCGTCTTTCGGAGATGGTCGCGGAAGATCATGCTCATCGCCCGCTGGTAGGTTGCTCCGGCGTTCTTCAGTCCGAAGGGCATTACAGTGTAGCAGTATACCCCCAATGGCGTTCGGAAAGAAGTATGCTTCTCGTCATCAGGATACATCTTGATCTGGTTGTACCCTGAGAAGCCGTCCATGAAAGACATCCTTTCGAACCCGCATGTGTTGTCGATCATGACATCAGTGATCGGCAGTGGGAATTCATCCTTGGGACAGGCCGTATTGAGATCACGGTAGTCGATGCAGATCCGTATTTTCCCATTCTTCTTGAGGACGGGGACTATGTTAGCCACCCAATCTGGATGTTGTTCCTCCCGGATGAAGCCACAAGCAATGAGCTTATGAACTTCGGCTTCAATAGCCTCCATGATGTTTGGGCGGAACCGACGTTGTTGCTGCTTGACTGGCTTAACGTCGGGCTTGATGTTTAGACGGTGCATAGCGACCTGTGGATCAAGTCCAGGCATGTCTTCATAGCTCCAGGCGAAGACATCTATATACTCTTTTACGAGCATTATCAATTCTTCCTTTTCGATAAGTGATAGGCTTTCACTTATGAAAATCGGTTTGGGATGATCTTGACTGCCCAAGTTGACCTGGATCACCTTGTCTTCGGTAGGTGGCTCGCACAGCTCAAACCGCTTTTCCCATTGAAGGCTCAATTGCTGGGCCCATGATTCCTCATCGGCAACCTCTGCGGGTTCCAACTGACTGCTTGAAGTCATGAGGCTTTCGAATATCCCTCCTATGCTGACATCAGAATCCCATTCGGAGGATGAGGCCGACTGTGATGGGATCGATCCATCGCCTTTGACCTGAACTGTTGTTGATGATGTGGGTGTGACATACCCTAACCCCCTGCGTGTACTATCATAGTAATTTGCAGGTTTCCCTCTTGGGACGGAGTTACGCATCAGGCCGCGTCTTCCTTTTCCGAAGTTTAGGCCCGCTCCCTGCTTCAGGTTGTAACCCATCTTCTTCATAATATGGCGTGCTGATGGCGCGTAATGAAAGAACTGTGGAGCATCCGACTCTGAGCTTGAGTCTGTGGTTGAGAATCTCCCTGGCCGGGCTCTGCCGAAGATTATCGGCGCCTGACCTTGCTTGGACGGAGGGACTACCAGCGTGGCCCCTTCTACGGCTTCCACAGATGTGCTAGCCACACTCGGCTCATGTACGGGCATATGAAGAGAGCCATCCATCATGGATTTAATCGACTCGATGCTCGCAGGATAATCAAAAGAAATATTATCATTAATTATCCATTCGCCTTCCTCCTCAGGAGGGATCTTACATCGGGGATCATTAAAGCATGCTACAATTGGCTCGCCAATCAGAATGGCTGGCATGCCCGTTTCGGATTCCGAATCCGCCTCATTGCCACTTTCATCATCGTCTGGCAATGTTTCTCCCGGCGTTCCACTAGCCTCTTGATATAGGAGAGCATCAGTGAAGTAGTTTTCCACCCCCTTGAAGGGTTGCTTCTCAGCGAAGACAGTTCGTACTGTCGCATCATCCTCAACATACTTGAAGCACTGATGGAGAGTGGAAGGAACGATCCAGTTGGCATGGATCCATGGTCGTCCCAGTAGCAGGTTGTATGATGTGTCAGCATCAATGACATAGCACGTCACTTCTGACTTCAAGCTTCCGATTCTGCAGCGGAGCCGAATCTTTCCAAGCGGATGGCTGCTCCCGGCGTTGAAACCATATATTGTAGTGGTGGTTGCGGACAACCTGTACAATGGTATGCCGAGGAAATAGAGGAGCCTTTTGGGGATGATGCTGAGTGCAGACCCCGGATCTACTTGTACTCTTTCAATGCATGTTGAACCGATATATCCGGTATAGTACAGAGGTCGATCATGCTTGTTGTCTTTGAGAAGCATATCTTCCGCCGTAAAGGTAATAGCAGGCACCTTGGATTGTGCGTGATGGCACTCTGAGCAGGAAGGCCGCATCTCATCACCAGGAACCTCAGGCATGCATGTCAGAAAGGACTCCGAGTTGGCCAGCGCATCTCTGAGTGCCTCTCTTGTCTCTTTAGAGAGACGAAGGAGCTCGTGTATTGTGATACGAGCCGGGATATTGGCTAAGTGGGCCAATATATCAAAGCGAAAGGGCGTGGCTAACCCTTGGCCTGGCGGTTTCTTCAACACATGGTCGAACCGCACTTCCTTAGGCTTCTCTTTCCCTTTGGTCAGAACTGGAGCGGATGTCGGCATTGGTACTGACGTCGTTTGCTGTTGTATCTCGTCAGTAGACTTGTCATACTGCCTTAAGTATGACTTTCCAGACCGGGTGCCCGTCTGTTGAGGTGCATCTGCCTGCGCTGTACAGGCATGCTTCTCTTCTTCTGAATCGCTGAGGGAAGCCGAAGTAAGATTACCATCATCTGGCAGGACAGAGATGACATTGCAGGACTTGCCCTTTTTGCTGGAGTCCTTCGACGTCCGCTGTACGTCTTGGACGAGGTCAGGGTGTATCCACATAACTTCCCCTGTCTCCAATGTCAAGGGGACGAGACCCTTGTCATCTTTAGCTATGGTTGAAGAATGCTTGACTTCCAACCGTGGTGTGGGGGCTGGATAGGTCCCGTCGGGAACTGTGACCTTCTGAGCAGTGCCGAACTCAAGAGTCACCATATTGGCAGTGACTTTCTTCTGTTCCGTCTTCAATGTGAGGACTCCGGCGTCGACCAAAGCTTGAATTCTATCCTTGAGAACATAGCACTTGTCAGTAGGATGGTGGATCATCCTGTGGTAGAGGCAGTATTTAGGGTCGTTTGTACGCCCTATCTCATTGGGACGCCGAGCATCCGGTAGCTTCATTTTGTTCCCTTTGTGGAGCAGATGGAATATCGTGACCACCTGATCATCTCTGAAGGAGTACTGCTTCGGAGGAAACTTGGGCTCTTGGCTGTTGACGCCGCTCTTCTTGGCCTTTGACTGCATGTCCCCGGTCAGCTCGACGGACATAATTTCCTTCCCTTTAGCTTGGGAAGACTGCGGGAGATCGCTACGCCCTTTGTTGTTCGCGCCCCATTTGCTTCTAGGGGCGGATGGCTCGAACTTCTTAGCCGATTTCTCGGCTATCTCAGCTTGTTCGACCAATTCCTTCCAAGTATGGGCTTTGACAGCCCCCATGCGGACTTCTACTTGATCCAAGAAGTTGTGCCTGCATGTCTGTAAGAGCATAGGTAATGGCATCCCTGCTGGGCACATCAGAGATAGATTTCTGAACCGCTCAATGTATTCACGGACAGATTCGCCTTTCCTCTGCACAGTGGAAAGGAGCTTGTCCATGGTTACTTCGGTGTCATCCTCATAGAAGCGAGAGAGGAACCGAGTTTCCAGGTCGACCCAGGAGTTGATAGAGCCCTGAGGAAGGCTTCGGAACCAGTCGAATGCCACCCCTTTCAAGGTGCCGATGAACAACCTAGCCAAGATGGCGTCGTTGCTTAGAACATTACCGGTCTGGGACCGGAAATAGTAGATGTGCTGATTGGGCGAGCTCTTACCATCATACGTATGCAACGTTGGTGGTTTGAACTTTGGCGGATATGGCACCGAATCCCACTCCAGCGGATAAGGACGGACTGCCCCTACCTTCTTTAATTCATCCCTCTGAGCTAGGGATGCGATTTGAGCTTGAAGGCCTTTAAGGACTTCGGCATCCAGGGAAGAGCCTCCCTTAGATTTCTCCGTCTTGGGCGGATCATTGCTGAGATGTCCCTCCTCGTCATGATTACTCCCGGTATCATCATTCCGGTTGCTGAGGAGCTGAGCGAGCATCTGTTGAATATTGTCCAGGGCCTCTTGCTGAGTTCTAGAGGTCTGCTCCTGAGCTTCCAAACGCTGACGAAGATCGTCATTGGCGTTATCGGCCATATTAACCGATGCTTTGTCCGTTCGCACAGAACTGACTGTTGCTGAAGAGGCATACCCGCTGTCTTCATCTTCTCCATCAGATGATTGGGGTGATCGCCTGGACTGTGGCGAGATCAGGGCCTTTGAGGAAGAAGGCTGCTCATAATTATAGGGTATCGCTACCCTGGATCTGGTGTTTCGGAAAACACCTTCTTCGCGCACCAAGACTTCACCTAAGCCCGGGCTATAATCTGGATCTGGGGAGCCGAAAGGGGTATCATCAGATGTATGACCTTCCCTGTGTCGCTCTCGTCCTCTTCCGGTCATGTTGACGGACGCGAAGGCTGGGCCTCGTGAAGCGCTCCTTTCATGATGCTTCTTTATGGCACGTGCGGACAACCGGTCAAACACCGATTGACGGTGCGGAGGTGCCACCTTGATTGGATATTGCCGACAATGGGCTGAATGGATTGTCACAAGTCGGCATCCTCTTTGACAACAAGGGGAAGTGGTTTGGAGAGACTCCAATTCCCACTTGTTTGCCAAGAATTGTCGCAGGTTAGGCTCAACAGAGCCTGAACAACCCCGTGGAGAGGCCTTTCTGGAGCGTACAAGGGATGATGCTCCGTTCTTCTTATCCCTGCAGAAGGGATTAGTACTGAATAGTACTTTGGCGCTAGCTTCGCCGACAGGTGCGAGCTTAGTGCCTGATGAATTGGGGAGCGGAGCACGCTGTGGTGCTTTGCCCGCTATTCTGCTGCGAAGGGGATCAACCTCAGATAACACTGCGGTCTTAGCCTTGCGGCCGCGAACCCAGTGAATTTGTTGTGGTACAATAGCTTCGCTTGTGCGAGCGAGGCTAACAGGAGGCTTTGCTGCCCTTGATTCAGGTGACGGTATGATTGCCGTCGTGACTTCATGGCTGGCAGCATCGTCAGGGCAGATGGGCATCTTACCCTTTTCTTCGCGGGAGAGGCGCAGTCTCGGCATGACTACTCCGGGAGCTTTGGTTGAAGACTCCTGTTTAGGCTTCCATATCAGCCTTGACAGGGGACGCCTAGGTTCGCAAGGAACCTGAATAGCCACAAGCGGGGCTGTGGGGTGCTGGCAAGATTCTGCCTCTGGTTTCTGATTTGAAACCTTGGTCGTGAAGACCTTCCTGTGCTTCCGTGCTCGAAGCGTCAGGCCACCCCCAGAGAGGACTTCTTCAAATCTTCCTTGATCGATCTGGATAACCAGGTTCTCAAAAGTGCAGGATCTGGGCTGCGGGCATGTTTCCTTGTTGCGCCAGAGAACTGCGGCAGGTTTGCAGAGAACCTTTTCCGTCTCCGCAGAGACTTTGCTTGAAGATTTAGCCAGAGAAGATCTGGCTGCACCGGCTTTTCTGAATTCAGAGATAGACCCGAAGGTCTGTTCGTCGCATTGCGACACTTGATTCTCAGCAGAGGAGAATACAGTCCCCAGCGGAGTCGCCATCTTGTTTTCCATTATGTTTGCAAAGGGGGAAAACTTACAAATAAAAGTTTGAGGAGCTAAATTACAAGTATTCTCAAAAGATTACAAGTAGATCTCCTCAGAGATTCTGGGAAAATGTGCCGATAGGAGTCTGGTCAGCGCGCGACCACTTTGTCCCTTTGACGATGCGAGCGATGAGATTCCCTTCTCGCCTGGTTCGGGGAATCAGAGAACAGAAGGTTGGTAGAACCCTCTTGCTGCTTCTCAAAATCGCCTTCGATAAGGAATTCCTTCTCGCCTGGTTCCGGAGATTCCTTGAGAGGAAGGACGACGTTAGGGTATCAACACCCTGATTAGAGAAAGCAATTCTCTAAAAAGTCTCTGAATTCGAGAGCGCGCGGTGCGTCGTGAAAAAGCCTCTGCTTGTGGAGTCTTCTCTCTCTTTTTTTTATCGATCGATCTCTCTTGCGTCCGTCTGCGTGTATGCCCCCCTCCTCCTTTTTTTTTTGTACCCTTGATGGGCTATTTATAGGGAGAGCAAGGGTATAACCGTCCCTTGAAGATATGAAACAGATTGAATCAAATCTGTTTAAATCTGGAAAGTAGCCTTACTGCGAGGCTAGGATTGGCAGGTCGGTTGATCTGTTTTGATCCTTTCCATATTGTTAGGAGATTCTCCTTGATCCTCTTACTCGTTTCAAGAGAGTCAAGAGATTGCGGCAATCACCTGCCATATTTGAATCCCGATTGGATTTGATTAGATTGAATCCGATCTCATCAGGAGATTTTGATTGGTCAAAGGTTGACCATAGCAGGCTGATAGCGGAGCTGCCCGCTTTGAAGCTCATAGCGGAGCTAGAGGCAATCCTTAGCGAAGTCCGAAAAGAGGCTTTTGGCGAAGCTATCAGTTAGCTTCCTGGCGATGCTCTAGATGATGCTAGCCTCTCAAACGAGGCTATCTCCTTGGGCTAATGCAATGCTAAATGCTAGCATCTTAGACCTGCTGAGGTCTGTTTAGAAACGTCCTGGGCTCACTGCTCTGCTTGCTGGATCAGTGGAGTCCAAACCGCTCCCTTGTCCCTTGGAGGTGGGTGAAAACTGGTCTTCAGCTCGTCTGTCCCTTGTCTTTTGTAAATGTCAACAAGTTTAGACATCGTTCGGACCAATGAGAATCTTGTCTTTTTAAGTGTCAACACCGGCAGATAGCCAAGTCTCATCTTTCAGTCCGACAAGGACTATTTCTTTGTCATCATACGATAAAATTTTGAGCTTGGTGGCTTCTCAATCGGTTACGTCATGCGACCTCTGAACCGGTAGATAGCTAAGTCTCATCTTTCAGTCCGACAAGGACTATTTTTTTATCATCATACGATAAAATTTTGAGCTTGGTGGCTTCTCAATCGGTTATGTCATTGCGACCTCTGAACCGGCAGATAGCCAAGTCTCATCCTTCAGTCCGACAATGACTATTTCTTTGTCATCATATGACAATTTTGAGCTTGATGGCTTCTCAATTGGTTACGTTATTGTGACCTCTGAACCGGCAGATAGCCAGGTCTAATCTTTTAGTCCAGTAAGAACTATTTTCTCAAATGACTGCAATACAACTTGAAAGCGAGAATTCAAAAGCTAAAACAAGTTGGAAATACAACAGGGAAGTCAAAATAAAATCACTTTTTATTGATTCCAAAAGAGGGATACATGAATGCACATATTACAAGCTATGACGGTGCTTCATAGGACTTAATCCGTTCTTCAAGAGTGGCCAGCCTAGTCTTCCTCTCTTCAGAGCGCCTGCGACTTCAACTCGGCCTCATTAAAGCTCGCTGTTTGGGCCAAGCGAGCTTCAATTTCAACCAAGGTTGCCCTCTGTGCTAGCTCCTGCCGCAAGACTTCGTCATTCTGGGCATTAAGCTGCTCAAGCCGGGCAGTCTCTTCAAGACGCACTGGTTCAGCCTTGGACAAAAGGAGATTAGCCTTCCTGATCATTTCCTTGGCTTTTTCAATTTATCTTCAACATCAAGAAGAGCACTACTATAAGCATCTATGGCATCCCCGAGCTCTACTTTCCTTGTCTCCAAGATTTCAAATCAGAAGAAATGGCCTTGCAGCTTCTTGAGTGGCGAGATGAGCTTCATGCATCTGAGCAACAAGGTGCGCAAGCTGATCGTTAACTGAAGACTCCAGATCTGAATGACTAAGACAGCGCCATTCGTCCACATCCCTCTCGAGTTTGTCCACCAGAAGCTCCAATGTGGCAGCCTGATCATCACCTCTAAAGTCCCAGATACTGTCAATGCTTTGGGAGAGGACCACCTTTAAAGCAGAGAACGAGGTAGTCGAGCCCTTCAAGACCAAAGCAATGGATCGCTTCAAGCTCTTATAAAAGCTGTCGACTAACTCAGCCACGAATTCGTTCTCGGCCTCAATTACTCCTGGCAAACGAGCAGCCCCTGAAGACAGAGTTTCCACTGATTTCACTGGCGTAACTATGGAGGAAATAATAGAAGCACTGGCTGCAGCAACACGAGGGTCGTTGGTGATCTCGAGGAGTCCTCATCGAGACCAATACACCAGCCACAATAAGGTAGGACTAGTGACTATTTCTGAGAGGGCCGGCTCAACCACCAATGTTGGAGAAGTAGGACTGGTAATCACTTTCAGCTCTGCGCTTGGCAAGATAGGCGGCACTGGCAAAACCGATGGCATCTCACTCACCGATATAGTTGGAAGTGAGATTGGTTCCATGACTACCGTTCCCTCAATTTCATTCCCGCTGGCGGGTTCAGGCTGATAAGAGGGCAACCCGTGATACAAAGCATCTAACTCGGCAGCATCCGCCGCGGTCGAAGTACTTACTTCACCCCTGGTTCCCTCAGGAAGATTGGTTGGCTCTTTTGAAGTCGATGCACCCAGAGGCGGAACACCTACAACAAGGCTTTATTTAAGCAAGGCATAATAAATAACAGGAGTCAGAAGGTCAAAACACTACCAAAGATGATGTCGCCTCAATCGTCTTGATAGCTGCATCAGTCCCTACAGGCTCTATTGGAAAATCTTTGGCAGAATCAACACGGACGGCCGGCTCACCTTCACTTGCCGAACCCTCTGTGGTCCACCCAAAGAGCTAGAGGCTACGGGACTTCCTTTTGAAGTCCCAGCACCCGAAGGACCTACACCGGCCACGTCACCTCCAGACTCTTCCGAGATGGCAAAATAGCTAGCTTCATCGCCTTCTCTATAGTGAACAGGGGATCATAATGCTCCCCCTGTTCTCCGACAGCCTCAGCTCTCGGGCTTCTCACCGCCTCAGTTCCTGAATCATAAAGTAAACAATGAGCTATATGGAACACACAAGAAGTATATTACAAGAACGGAGCTGATCTTACCCGGGTCTGGAGCAGCTTTACCAATAGTCTGCCTAGGAGCCGACAATCTAATGATCAATGGAGCAGGAGGAGGAGGCACTGCAGATGATTCGCCCTCTGCAATAACCGTAGGAGCGTAGCGACGAGGCTTCTTCACTACCATCTTCCTACGAGATCCACCTTCCCGCTTTCGCTTGAAGTGGACGTCAGGATCTTCTTCCTCCACTTCTTCCACATCAACATGTTCCATAGGGGTCGTGCCTACCCCACCAGAAGCAGTTGTTGGAGCCTCAGCACCTGTATCTGCTTCAAAGCGAGGACTTCCTGCATCCGAGGCTTCGCTATCATCAACGGCAATGAATTCTCCGAGGCCTGGAACACGGACCCTCTTACTCTCGCTCTTCTCAGTGACCTTCCGCTTCAGCCGCTGAGAGATTAACATCACACCAAAGGAATTAATAGAAAATTCAGTGGGTGTGGAGTTCGAAGTTCTATACCACTGGCAGAATCCCAGGGTCGTCAGAAGGTTCGGAGTCCTAGCGGCATGCACACTCGCGCCTCAGTACAGCCAGCAATGAAGAACCGCTAGGCACGAGCTCCATTGATGAGACTCCCCATGAAGGTCAGACTGCTGTTTGGATTGCCTACATACAGTTGGTCATACCCAAACCGGCGGGCAAGCCAACTCGAAAATAGGGCTTCAGGTAACAGGTGTCCCCACTTCTATGCAACAAGTGTAATGGCCGGATGCTAACCAGCCACTCAAAGATTCCCCGACTCAATGATGTCTGCCCTTCTCCCACATCCTTGAATTCTTCACCATAGCCTGCATCGCGAATGTAGGGGAAGCATCGGAAAAGGCTATAGACGTCATGATGGCACAGCAGCTTATGGACTGCAGCCACATAAGTCTTTGACCATGAACACCCCTTGAATCGACGGAGAAGCGCCATTCGAACACCTTCTGGGGGCTCCTCTCCGGCTTGGATGATGGAAGGGCAGTGAAGGGCGAACCATGCCATTAAATAAGTATATGGCAAACCTATTCTGGGGTTTGGCCCGTCGCGAGGCAAGATAGTCCCCTTTCCCCACTTCGTTGTTGGTGGTCTACAGAAAGCCTCCATCAATACACGAAAGCCTCTTTGAATACAGCACACCATGGCTAGAAGAAGTCCAAGAGAACGACCATGGACTAAAAGAACGACAGGCAATAAGACAGTCGGATGAATGACATCGCCAAACGAAGACGGCACCACACATCTCTTCAACCAGACCGTTAAGAAACCAGCTAGAAGTGCCTTCCAGGACGTCGGTCGATGAGCTTGGTGGTGGAAACTCCGAAGAATATTGTCTTTCTCATATGGTCCGTCATCTTCTTCCAGAATCAAATCCCCTTGAGAGTGCTCTTGTATCCGGCGAAAGATGTCTTCATCTGCAACTCCACAATGAGCCGCCTCAGGAGTACCTTCCAAGTCGGAGAACAAATAATTTTCCCGTCTCTTCAAACTGCATTAAGCTCCCTTACTGCTCCCATGCATGCTGGAGCAAATGCACAGGTGACACATCAATTCCCGGTAGGTCTCAAGCAAAGCGGGCTCCTGCTTCTCCAGAAGTGCCAATTCCGCCTCGCGCGGGAAATATTCTTCATATGGTATAGACCCCAAAGGCAGAGCAGAGACTTCCCACATCTCGTGTAGAGCCATACACAATTCGCCAATAGGGGTGAAGAAGGTCCCTGTAGCCGGGTAGTATAACTCAAAGATGGCGTAGAAGTTCGCTACGCTCATCTGAATGCCATAACAGGTCGCCCTGACGGCCTCATAAAGTCCTAGCCTCTCCAGATCCTCCTCAAAATGAGCAAGGACATATAGAGTCAGGTCCCCTCATCATGCCTTGGGAGGGTGAATCCACCCTAGAGTCCTGAAATCAGTGGCTGGATAATTGCCACAAACTTTAAAGAACTGATTTCCAAAGGTCTGAGCCACTGCTGTTGACACTTAAAAAAGACAAGATTCTTATTGGTCCGAACAATGTTTAAACTTGTTGACATTTACAAAAGACAAGTGACAGACGAGCTGAAGACCAGTTTTCACCCATCTCCGAGGGACAAGGAAGCAACTTGGACTCCACTGATCCAGCAAGCAGACAGTGAACCCGAATTGTTTCTAAACAGACCTCAGCAGGTCTAAATGCTAGCACTTAGCATCGCATGAGCCCAAAGGGATAGCCTCGCTTGAGAGGCTAATATCACCCGACTTCACCTCGAAGCCATCCAAAGCCTCGCCAGGAAGCTAACTCGCAACTTCGCCACGGAGGACTTCCAGCTCCGCCAAAGGGTTTCTTTCGGACTTTGCCAGAACCGTCTCTAGCTCCGCTGTGAGTTCAAAGCGGGCATCGCCGCTATGGTCTGCTATGGTCAACCTTTGACCAATCAAATCTCCGGATGAGATCGGATCCAATCAGATCAAATCCAATCAAGATCAAATCAGAGATCAAATTTGGCAGTTGATTGCCACAATCTCTTGACTCTCCTAAAACGAGTAAGAAGATCAGGGAAAATCCTCCAACGATATGGAAAGGATCAAGAAGATCAACCGACCTGCCAATTCTAGCTTCGCAGAAGCTGATCCTAGCCTCGCAGTAAGGCTACTTTCCAGATTTAAACAGATTTGATTCAATCTGTTTCCATACTTTCAAGGGACGATTATACCCTTGCTCTCTTTATAAATAGCCCACCAGGGGTACAAGGAGAGACACGCATACGTACGCACGAGACAAGAGAGAGGACTCCACAAGCAGAGGCTTCTTCACAACGCACCGTGCGCTCTCAAATTCAGAGACCTTTTAGAGAATTGCTTTCTCTATCTAGGGTGTTGATACCCTAACATCGTCCTTCTTCTCAAGGAATCTCCGGAACCAGGCGAGAAGGAATTCCTAATTGAAGGCGATTTTGAGAAGCAGCAAGAGGGTTCTACCAACCTTCTGTTCTCTGATTCCCAGAACCAGGCGAGAAGGGAATCTCATCGCTCGCATCGTCAAAGGGACAAAGTGGTCGCGCGCTGACCAGACTCCTATCGGCACACTTCTCCAGAATCTCTGAGGAGATCTACTTGTAATCTTTTTAAGAATACTTGTAATTTAGCTCCTCAACCCTTTTATTGTAAGTTTTCCCCCTTTGCAAATACAATGGAAAACAAGATGGCGACTCCGCTGGGGACGAAATTCTCCACTGCTGAGAATCAAGTGTCGCAATGCGATGAACAGACCTTCGGGTCTAACTCTGAATTCAGAAAAGACGGTGCAGCCATAGCCTTTCTGGCTAAATCTTCCAGGAAAGTCTCTGCGGAGACTGAAAAGGTTCTCTACGAACCTACTGCGGTTATTTGGCGCAACAAGGAAGCACGTCCGCAGTCTGATTCCTTTACTTGTGAGAACTTGGTGGTTCAGTTCGATCAAGGAAGATTTGAAGAAGTCCTCTCTGGGTGTGGCCCAATGCTTCGAGCACGGAAGCATAGGAGGGTTTCCACGACCAAGGTTTCAAATCAGAAACCGAAAGCAGAATTCTGCTAACACCCCTCAGCCTCGTGTGTGGCTAATCAGGTTCCTTGCGAACCTAAGTCTCCTCTGCCAAGGCGGATATGGAAGCCTAAACAGAAGTCTCCGACCGAAGCTTCAGGCGTAGCTACGCCTAAACCGCGCCTCTCTCGCGAAGAAAAAGGCAAGATGCCTATCTGCTCCAATCATAAAATCAAGACGACAATCATACCGTCACCCAATTCAAGAGCAGCAATGCCTCGCGCCGGCCTCGTTCTCATGAGCGAAGCTACTGTACCACAGCGTACGCGCATGGTTCGTGACCGCGAAGCTAAAGCCAAAGTACCATCTAAGGCCAATTGCCCCCGCAGCAGCATAGCGGGTAAAGCACCGCAGCGTGCTCCGCTCTCCAGTTCGTCAAGCACTAAGCTCACGCCCGATGGCGAAGCTAGAACCAAAGCACTATTCAGTGCTAATCCATCTGCAGGGATAAAAGAAGCATGACGTCATCCTATGTGCGACCCAAAAGAGCCTTTGCGCTCGATTGCAGAGACCCAACCGGGTCGGATCTGAGGAAATTGTTGACGGATAGACAAATCGCTTCCCCCTGTTGTCGACAAGTGGGATGTCAGCTGGTGACACTCCACTCGGTCCATTGCCGGCTGGGACCAATCCCCGCCACGCCTCTAAGACGACGGTCAGTTTTTGATCGACTATCGGTACAGGCCCCGATGAAGCATCGCAGAAGGAGTATCTTGCGAGATCTCCCCTCCGCATCCGTCAACATGACTGAGAGAGGGCGGGAGCTGCGCAGGGGAAGACAAACATCTGACGACACCCCTTACAGCTCCCCAGATCCAGATTACAGCCCAGGCTTAGGCGAAGTCTTGGTGCATGAAGAAGGTGTTTTCCGGAACACCAGATCCAGGGCGGCGATACCCTACACTTATGAACAGCCTTCTTCCTCGACGGCCCTAGCCTCATCACAGCCCAGGAGATCACTCCAATCATCGGACGAAGAAGATGAAAATAGTAGGTATGCCTCTTCGGCGACAGTTAGCTCGGTGCGAACAAACAGAGCATCAGTCAATATGGCTGATAACGTCAACGACGATCTTCGTTGGCGCCTGGAAGCTCAGGAGCAAACTTCCAAGACTCAGCAAGAGGCTCTGGACAATATTTAACAGATGCTCGCTCAACTCCTCAGTAAACGGAATAACAATGATGCCGGGAGCAATCACGATGAGGAGGAACACTTCAGCAATGAGCAGCCAAAGACGAAGAAATCCAAGGAGGGTTCTTCCTTAGACGCCGAAGTCCTTAAGGGCCTCCAAGCTCAAATCGCATCCCTAGCTCAGAGGGATGAATTAAAGAAGGAAGGGGCAATCCGTCCTTATCTGCTGGAGTGGGATTCGGTGCCATATCCACCGAAGTTCAAACCGCTAACACTGCATACCTATGATGGAAAGAGCTCGCCAAATCAGCACATCTACTATTTCCGGTCTCAGACTGGTAATGTTATAAGCAATGATGCCATCATGGCTAGGCTATTCATTGGCACCTTAAAGGGGGTGGCATTTGACTGGTTCCGAAGTCTCCCTCCGGGCTCTATCAACTCCTGGATCGACCTGGAAACTCGGTTCCTCTCTCGTTTCTATGAGGATGATACCGAAGTAACCATGGACAAGCTCCTCTCCACTGTGCAGAGGAAGGGCGAATCTGTCCGTGACTACATTGAACGGTTCAGAAACTTATCCTTGACGTGCCCAGCAGGGATGCCATTACCTATGCTCTTACAGACATGCAGACACAACTTCCTAGACCAAGTGGAAGTTCGCATGGGGGCTGTTAAAGCCCACACTTGGAAAGATTGGTCGAACAAGCTGAGATAGCCGAGAAGTCGGCTAAAAAGTTCGAACCATCCGCACCTAGAGGCAAGTGGGGGATGAACAACAAAGGGCGCGGCGACCTACCGCAATCTTCTCAAGCTAAAGGCAAAGAGACTATGTCTGTGGAGTTATCCGGAGATATGCAATCAAAAGCCAAGAAGAGCGGCTTCAACAATCAGGAGCCTAAGTTCCCTCCAAAGCAGTACTCTTTCAAAGACGATCAGGTGGTCACGATATTCCATCTGCTCCATAAAGGGAACAAAATGAAACTGCCAGATGCTCGGCGCCCCAATGAGATAGGGCGCACAAACGACCCTAAATACTGCCTCTACCACAGGATGATTCACCATCCTACTGACAAGTGTTATGTCCTCAAGGACAGAATACAAGCCCTGGTCGATGCGGGGTTCTGACATTGAAGATGGAGCAGAAGAAAGTCACTGCCAATATGGTGACTCTTGAGTTCGGCAAAGCTCCGAAGGTCACAGTTCCTGACGGGACTTATTCCATCCCTGCGCCACGGTTGGAAGTCAAGCATCTTCCAGCTACAGCTCAAAACAATAAGGGTCTTGTTTCCTTAACATTGGAGACAGGAGAAGTCATGTGGATACATCCAGACCTCGTCCAAGACGTACAGCGGGATCCAAAGCAGCTCAACTCAAAGGGCAAGTCTTGCAATGTCATCTCCATCCTGCCAGACGACGACAATCTTACATCGGCTTCCCTCAGTGATTCCGAAGGAGAAAAACTTGCTTGCACGGCGCAAGCCGATGCGCCTCAACAGACAGGCACCCGATCCAGAAAATCATACTTGAGGCAGTATGAAAAGTCTACTGACGAAACACAACAGCAAACGACGTCAGCACAAATACCAGCATCCACTCCAATCCCAACCAAGGGAAAAGAGAACCTAAGGAGGTACGATTCGACCACGTGTTGAAGAAACCACCAGGCCAAGGGTTTGATACGCCCTTTCGCTTTGACATATTGGCTCAGCTGGCCAATATCCCAGCTCGTATCACTATACACGAGCTCCTTCGCCTCTCGAAAGAAACAAGAGAAGCACTCAGGGATGCGCTAGCCAATTCAGAATCCTTTCTGACATGCATGCCTGAAATTCCTAACGACGACGTTCAGTCTCCTTGCCCAGAATGTCATCATGCACAATCAAAGGTGCTCGCTATTACATTCACAGCGGAAGATATGCTTCTCAAATACAACAAGCACGATCGACCTCTGTACTACACCGGATATATCGGTTCAACGTGCATCGAGAGAATACAAGTCGATCCGGGATCTGCACTCAGCATCATCCCCAAAAGGCTTCTCTACTTCCTCGGCATACCATTGTACAGGTTGTCCGCAATCACTACTACAATATACGGTTTTAACGCCGGAAGCAGTCATCCACTGGGGAAAATTCGACTCCGTTGTAGAATCGGGAGCTTGAAGTCAGAAGTGACATGCTATGTCATTGATGCTGACACATCATATAATCTGCTGCTGGGGCGGCCATGGATCCATGCTAACTGGATCGTTTCCTCTACTCTGCACCAATGCTTCAAATATGTTGAAGATGACACGACAGTACGAACTGTCTTTGCTGAGAGGCAACCATTCAAAAGGGTAGAAAATTACTTCACTGACGCTCTCCTATATCAAGAGGCCGGTGGAGCACTTAAAGAATCGTTGCCGGACGATGATGAAAGTGGCAACGAGGCGGATTCAGAATCCGAAACAGGCATGCCAGCCATTCTGATTGATCAACCAATTATAGCATGTCTCAATAATCCCCTATGTAATACTCCTTCAGAGGATGAAGGTGAATGGGTAATTAATGATAATATTTCTTTTGATTATCCTGTGAGTATTGGGTCGATTAAATCCATTACGGATGGCTCTCTGCATGTGCCCGTACATGAGCCAAGTGTGGCCAGCACACCTGTGGAAGCTATAGAGGGGGCCACACTGGTGATCCCTCCGTCCAAACAAGGTCAGTCGCCGATAATCTTCGATAGAACCCAGCCACGGGGACCCACAACTGCAGATTCGAGCTCAGACTCAGACGCCCCACAGTTCTTCCATTATGCGCGGCCAGCGCGCCACATTATGAAGAAAATGGGGTACGACTTGAAGCATAGAGCAGGCCTGAATTTCGGAAAAGGAAGGCGCGGTTTAATGCGGAACCTTGTGCCTAAAGGGAAGCCTGCAAACTACTATGATAGTACACGCAGGGGGTTGGGTTACGTCACGCCCACATCATCAGTAACAGTTCAAGTCAAAGACGACGGGCCAGTTCCATCACATTCGGCTTCATCCTCCGAGTGGGACTCCGATATCAGTATAGGAGGAATGTTCAAAGACCTCACTGTTAATATGACGTCGAGCAGTCAGTTGGAACCTGCGGAGGCTACTGATGAAGAACCGTGGGCCCAGCAATTAAACATCCAATGGGAAAAGCGGTTCGAACTGCGCGAGCCACCTACTAAAGACAAGGTGATGCAGGTCAATCTAGGAAGTCAAAACCACCCTAAGCCCATCTTTATAAGTGAAAGCCTATCACTTACAGAAAGGGAAGAATTGATAATACTCATAAAGGAGTATATAGATGTCTTCGCATGGAGCTACGAAGATATGCCCGGACTTGATCCACAGGTCGCTATGCACCGTCTAAACATCAAGCCTGACGTCAAGCCAGTCAAGCAGCAACAACGTCGGTTTCGCTCAAACATCATGGAGGCTATTGAAGCCGACGTTCACAAGCTCATTGCATGTGGCTTCATCCGGAGGAGCAACATCCAGATTGGGTAGCTAATATCGTCCCCGTCCTCAAGAAGAACGGGAAAATACGGATCTGCATCGACTACCGTGATCTCAATACAGCCTGTCCTAAAGACGAATTCTCACTGCCCATCACCGACGTCATGATTGACAACACATGCGGTTCAAAAGGATGTCTTTCATGGACGGCTTTTCAGGGTACAACCAGATTAAGATGTATCCCGATGACGAGAAGCATACTTCGTTCCGAACACCATTGGGGTATACTGCTACACTGTGATGCCCTTCGGACTGAAGAACGCCGGAGCAACCTACCAACGGGCAATGAGTATGATCTTCCGCGATCATCTCCGAAAAACGGTGGAGTGCTATGTCGACGACATTGCCGTCAAAAGCCGCAACAAGAATGAACATCTTCATGACTTGAGAATGATGTTCGACATAATGCGGGCTCATCAGCTGAAAATGAATCCAACAAAGTCCTTTTGGGAGTGTCTAGTGGCAAGTTCCTTGGGTTTATTGTCACATCAAAAGGGATTCATCTTGACCCAGACAAGGTCAAAGCTATTCGAGCATGCATCCACCAAGGAACCTCAAGGAGCTTAGAGGCCTGCAAGGCAGGCTGGCTTATATTAGGAGATTCATCGCAAATCTCTCAGGCCGCTGTCAGCCGTTCACCCGACTCATGAAAAAGGGTGCTTCCTTCGTATGGGATCAAGCTTGCCAGGAAGCTTATGAAGACATCAAGAGGTAACTCACAAAACCTCCAGTCTTAGTGGCCCCTACATCAGGGAAACCGTTCTTACTTTATGTAAAAGCTCTGGACTACTCCCTCGGTGCCCTCCTCGCTCAAAAGGACGACAATGGCCACGAGCAGGCCATTTATTATCTGAGCAGAACTCTCATAGGAGCATAATCTCACTACAACCCTATTGAGAAAGAGTGTTTAGCTCTCGTCTTCGCTGTTCAGAAGACACGGCATTATTTGGTCGGCCAGACCATACATGTCATCTCCAGAGTAAACCCATTGCGTCTTCTTATGACGAAGCCAGGATCACTGAATTCAAGATTGGCTAAGTGGGCACTTTTATTGTCTCAATACGACATGATCTTCACGCCTCAGAAGGCGGTTAAAGGCCAGGCCCTTGCAGAGTTCTTGGCTGCTCATCCAGTTCCGGAACACTCAAAGCTCCACGAAGATATCCCTGATGAGGTCTTTGAGTCTAATGCGACCTCAGAAGAGGAAGTATGGCAGATGTTCTTTGATGGAGCATCGCGAATGGGCCCTAAAGGCAAGATTATTGCTGGAGTGGGGGTTGTGTTTATCTCCCCACAGAATCATGTCTTGCCCAGAGCATTTTCTCTGACAGAATCGTGCTCCAACAATGAATGGGGGTACGCTACCTCGAAGCTTATGGCGATTCAAAACTGATCATCAATTAGGTTAAAGGCGAATACGAAGTCTGCCATGAGGACTTGATGCCTTACTACCATACAGCCATCGAATTGGCTAACCTATTTGAAGGTTTCTACATCGGGCACGTGTCCCGATCTCAGAATACCAAGGCGGACGCTCTTGCTGCATTAGCAACAACACTAGCCTTGCCAGCCGACACCGAGTATCACCTCACAGTCGCAACTCGACATCTTGTATGCTCCAAGCACATACTAAGAACTCGAGAAGTCTATAATGTCTCCACGGATCTCGAACCAAGAGACTGGCGCTTTCCTCTCATCGACTATGCTTTGCACGGTCTGCTTCCAGACGATCCCAAGGAAGCGGCGTCCATCAGACGAAGGTCTCTCCGGTTCTATTACGATCCGACTTTGAAGACGCTTTACCGTCGCTCGTATGACGGTGTTCTCCTCCGTTGCCTTTCCAACTCAGAGGCACAGGAAGCGCTCCAAGAAGCGCATGATGGCATTTGCGGAGCTCATCAGCCAGGTCCAAAGCTCAAAGACAGGTTGCACAGACTTGGATACTATTGGCCAACTATGATAGCCGATGCCATCCAATACGCACGAAGGTATAAAGCATGCCAGATTCATGCGGACTTCATACACCAGCCTTCGGAGCTGCTCCACCCAACTGTTGCTTCATGGCCATTTGAAGCATGGGGAATCGACGTCGTAGGGTCAATCAGCCCCTCTTCGACAAGAGGTCACCGGTTCATCCTGGCAATAACCGATTACTTCTCAAAGTGGGCAGAAGCTATACCACTGCTTGAAGTCAAAACCCCTAATGTGGTTAGCTTCATCAAGCACCATATCATTCATCGATTTGGTGTCCCTAGGCAGATCATCCATGACAATGGTCCCCAATTCATAAGTCAGGTATTCTATCGATTCTGCGATAAATACCGAATTCAGAATGTGGCTTCAACTGCCTATAATCCCGCCGCTAACGGCTTGGCGGAAGCATTCAACAAAACGATCATCAAGCTACTCAAGAAATTCGTCTCCTCGAACAAGCGAGATTGGGACGAAAAGCTTGGTGAATGTCTTTGGGCCTACCGAACCACGGTTCGGACACCGACAGGCAATACGCCTTTTTCCCTGGTATATGGTTGCGAAGCAGTCCTCCCATTGAAAATCCAGATGCCATCGTTGCGAGTAGCTCTGATTACTAAAACCACATCAGAGGACAATGACCGCCTACGTCTTCAAGAGCTCGAAGCCCTAGAAGAGAAGCGACTCCAAGCGCAGCAGCACATTGAGCTGTATCAAGCTCGAATGTCAAAAGCCTTCAATAAGAAGGTCAAGCAGAGAATCTTCCAGAAAGGAGACCTGGTCTTAGCCGTCAGACGACCGATGATTATGACGCACAAGACCAAAGGCAAATTTCAGCCTAAATGGGAAGGACCGTTTGTGATAGAAACAGTCTATTCAAACGGAGCATACCGCCTCACGACTGCAGAGGGCGACCTACTCATGATGCCGATCAATGGCAAGTTCTTAAAGATGTATTATCCTTAATCAAGGATCCTTCTCATGATCAAGTTAACACTACACCTCTGATCAAGACCTTCGTGTGCAAAGTACACACAAACAGAGCCTTTCTCTTCCTCCAAGTGAGATCATACAACCATAAACCAATAGGAACCCGGCCGTGCACCGGTTATCCTAAAGGAGAATCAGGGTTATGCAGGCATTAACCCGATAATCCAATATCCTTTAACGATTAAGGATAGAGGAAAATGTTGGCCTTTAAGCCCAACATAAGTCCTCGACAACTCATCATGCTGAGGGGAATAGCATGGCTAGCCCGGCTCAAACGGTAGTTGGTAAAGGCGTATCAAACCCGTTGACAGCTGGGGGTTTGCTAAAAATCCTAAGGGACCTGTTCCCGTTTGATTCCCTCGTTTCTCCCCGTGAGAGCGAGACCTCCAAAGTCACTTACCAATTCTCATCCATAGAATGGTAAGACCACATATACATTTCGCTGTTACGTTAACATTAAACCTATGACAGTGATTCCCTCATTTCTCCCCGTGAAAACGAGACTTCTCCCAAATTCCACTACAAACTCAATACTCGTTGACATTTACAAAAGACGAGTATCACCAATTTTTGAAGCTTGGTGGCGTCTCATCCGGTTATGTCATTGCGACCTCTGAACCAGCAGACAGCCGAGTCTCAATTCCGAGCCCTGTTGACATCTACAAAAGACAGGTCTCGATACTCGTTGACATTTACAAAAGACGAGTATCACCAATTTTTGAAGCTTGGTGGCGTCTCATCCGGTTATGTCATTGCGACTTCTGAACCAGCAGACAGCTAAGTCTCAATTCCGAGCCCTGTTGACATTTACAAAAGACAGGTCTCGATACTCGTTGACATTTACAAAAGACGAGTATCACCAATTTTTGAAGCTTGGTGGCGTCTCATCCGGTTATGTCATTGCGACCTCTGAACCAACAGACAGCCGAGTCTCAATTCTGAGCCCTGTTGACATTTACAAAAGACAGGTCTCGATACTCGTTGACATTTACAAAAGACGAGTATCACCAATTTTTGAAGCTTGGTGGCGTCTCATCCGGTTATGGCATTGCGACCTCTGAACCAGCAGACAGCCGAGTCTCAATTCCGAGCCCTATTGACATTTACAAAAGACAGGTCTCGATACTCGTTGACATTTACAAAAGACGAGTATCACCAATTTTTGAAGCTTGGTGGCGTCTCATCCGGTTATGTCATTGCGACTTCTGAACCAGCAGACAGCCGAGTCTCAATTCCGAGCCCTGTTGACATCTACAAAAGACAGGTCTCGATACTCGTTGACATTTACAAAAGACGAGTATCACCAATTTTTGAAGCTTGGTGGCGTCTCATCCAGTTATGTCATTGCGACCTCTGAACCAGCAGACAGCCGAGTCTCAACCCCGAGCTCTGTTGACATCTACAAAAGACAGTCTCGATACTCGTTGACATTTACAAAAGACGAGTATCACCAATTTTTGAAGCTTGGTGGCGTCTCATCCGGTTATGTCATTGCGACCTCTGAACCAGCAGACAGCCGAGTCTCAACCCCGAGCTCTGTTGACATCTACAAAAGACAGGTCTCGATACTCGTTGACATTTACAAAAAACGAGTATCACCAATTTTTGAAGCTTGGTGGCGTCTCATCCGGTTATGTCATTATGACCTCTGAACCAGCAGACAACCGAGTCTCAATTCCGAGCCCTGTTGACATTTACAAAAGACAGGTCTCGATACTTGTTGACATTTACAAAAGACAAGTATCACCAATTTTTGAAGCTTGGTGGCGTCTCATACGGTTATGTCATTGCGACCTCTGAACCAGCAGACAGCTAAGTCTCAACTCTGAGCCCTGTTGACATTTACAAAAGACAGGTCTCGATACTCGTTGACATTTACAAAAGACGAGTATCACAAATTTTGAAGCTTGGTGACGTCTCAACCAGTTATGTTATCGCGACCTCTGAACTGACAGATAGCCAAGTCTCATTATCCAACCCAACAAGAACTATGTTCTCAAGAAAATTGCACTACGATTCGGAATCGCAATTCAAAAAGAAGAACAAGATTGAAGATTCGACAAAAGAAGAAAGAATTTTCATTCATTTCAAGAGGATAAAGTACATGGAGCTACAAGCGCACACTGTACGATCTAAGCCGCTCTCCGAGGGTGTTTAGCCTCGTCTTCCTGTCATCAGCAGCCTGGGCAAGCGCTTGTGACCTCAGCTCAGCCTCATCGAAATCTTCCGCCTGAGCCAGACGAGCTTCGGCCTCCGCCAAAGTTGCCTTCTGTGACAACTCCTGCCGCGCAAGCTCTTCACTCTGAGCTTTGAGTTGTTCAAGTCGCGCAGTTTCCTCAAGACGCACCGGTATGGCCTTGGATAAGAGGAGATTTGCTTTCCTGATCATCTCCTCAGCCTTCGCAATCTTATCCTCAGCGCCGAGAAGAGCACTAGTGGAGGCGTCAATTGCACTTCCAACCTCCGCTTTCCTTGTCTCTAAGGATTTCAAGTCGGAAGAGATAGCCTTAGCAGCCTCTTGAGCGGCAAGCCGGGTCTCGTGCTTTTGAGCAATGAGAAGCACGAGCCAGTCATCAACTAAAGACTCCGGGTCCGAACGGTGGAGGCGACGCCATTCCTCCGCATCCTTCTCAAATTCATCCACCAGGAGCTCCAAAGCAGTGGCCTGGTGATACCCCTCAAAGTCCCGAATACTCTCAATATCACGGGAGAGGACCCCCTTTAACCTTGAGAATGGCATAGTCGAGCCCTTTAGAACCAGGTCGATAGTTCGCCCTAAGCCTTTATAAAAGTTATCGACCAGGTCACCGATGTAATCGTTCTCGACCTCAGCCACTTCCGGTAAAGAGGCAACCTCGGAATAGTCCACCAGCCTGGTCGACGCCGTCGCAGAAGAAGCAGCGGGGGCACTGACAGCAGCCGGACAAGCCGAGGGCGATCTCGACGGAGTCCTCACCGAGACCAGAACGCCAGCCACCGCGGAAGAAGGACTAGCAACCACCTCCTGAGCAGCAGACTCGACCACCAGGGTTGGAGAAGTAGGGCTTGTGATCACCCTCGGCTCCGCACCTGGCAAAATTATCGGCATCTCACTCGTTGATACAGTTGGGAGTGAGGACACCTCCGAGACTGCCGCCTCCGCAACTTCTGACCTTTCGGCTGATTTGGGCCGATAAGAAGGCAGGCCGCCATACAGCGCGTCCAACATAGCAGCATCCGCCGCGGTCGAAGCGCTCGTGTCACCCCTTGGCCCTTCGGGGGGATCTTTCGGCTCTCTTAAAGCTGATGCACCTTGAGGTCGAGCACCTGTAACAAAACTACGGTTAGTCGGGACACTACATGCAAAAGAAGCCAAGAGGTTAGGACAATACCAAAGGATGATATTGCCTCGAACATCTCGTCAGCCGCATCAGTCTCCAGGGGCTCCATTGGAAAATTTTTGCCAGAATCAGCACGAACAGCCAGCTCGCTTTCGCTTGCCGAGTATCCTGTGGACCACCCAATAGAGCTCGATGCCTCAGGACTTCCTTTAGAAGTTCCAGCGCCCGAGGGGACCAATGTCGGCTGCATCACCTCCGGACTCCTCCGCGTGAGTAAAGGAACCAACAGCAGTCCCATAAGCGAATAGGGGATCATAATGTTCCCCTTGCTCCCCAACCGCCTCAGCTCCTGCAACAAGAAGCAAATAATGAGTTATTTGGGATACACCAAAGGCGTATTATATGGATGGGGTTAATCTTACCCAGACCCGGAGCAAATTCACCGCTAGTCGGTTCAGCGACTGACGGTTCAGCCGCTAATGGGGCAGCAAGAGGAATCATTGCAGAGGGACGTTCCTCCGCCACAATTGTAGGAGCCTGGCGACGGGGCTTCTTCGCCAACGACCTCCTGCGGGATTCACTCCCACGCTTCCTCTTGAAGTAGACGTCAGAATCCTCTTCTTCCACTTCTCCCGCACGTCGTGGGGAAGATGTCCCCAGCACACCAGAGCCAGCCGCATGAGTATCAGCTCCCGTCCCCGCCTCAAAGCGAGGACTCCCTGCATCAGAAGCCTCGCTATCATCTACAGCGATGAACTCCTCCAAGCCAGGGACACGAACCCGTTTGCCTTCCTTTCTCTCAGAAGCCTTCCGCTTCAGTCGATGAGAGATTAACTTCACACCCGAACGGTTGGCATTGAACCCAGGAGGTGTGGAGTTGGAAGCCGCATACCACTGGCAAAAGCATAGGGCCGTCAGAAGGTTGGGATCCTTCAATGGCGTGCGTAGCCACGCCCCAATGTCGCCCGCAGTAAAGAATCGCCAGGCACGGGCCCCATCGATGAGACTCCCCATGAAGGCTAAATCGAGATTGGGGTTGCCCACATACAGCTGGTCGTACCCAAATTGTCGAGCAAACCGGCTTGGGATGTAAGGTTCTAAATAGCAGACATCCCCGCTTCTATACAATAAATGTGAGGGCCGGATGCTGACCAGCCACTCAAAAACCCCCCGACTCATGGGAGACCGTCCTGACTCCGCATCTCGGAATTCCTCGTCGTATCCTGCGCCCGAATGCGAGGAAAACAGCGGAATAGGTTGTAAGCGTCATGACGACGCACTAACTTGCGGGCCTCGGCCACGTAGGTCTTCAGCCAGGAGCATCCTTCGAATCAGCGGAGAAGAGCCATCCGAACACCTTGCGGAGGGTCCTCTCCAGCTTCAATCAAAGAAGGGCAGTGCAAGGAAAACCACGCCATTAAGTAAGTGTTGGCAGACCCACCCTAGGATTGGGTCCATCACAAGGCAGGATGACACTCTTCCTACGCCTCGTCGCCGGTGGCCTGCAGAAAGCCTCCGTTAATGCGCAAAGGCCTCTTTGAATACAGTACACCATGGCCGGAAGGAGACCCAGACGGTGGCCATGGACCAAGCGAACGGCAGGCAGCAAAACATTCGGGTGGACGATGTCACCCGAGGAGGATGGCACTACGCATTTCTTCAACCAGACGGTTAAGAAACCGGCCAACAGTGCCTTCCGGGACATCGGCTGATGAGCCTGATGGTGAAAGCTCCGAAGGACATCACCCTTCTTATAGGGACCATCGTCTTCTGTCATGACAATATCCCTTTGGAGGCATACCTCCATCCGTTCAAAAATGTCACCATCTGCAACTCCACAATGAGCTGCCTCAGGAGCATTCTTCATATCTGGGAATAGGTAACTCCCCCAGTTCTTCAAGCTCTTCGAGCTACCCTTGCTGCCACCATGGATGCTAGAACAAATGTTCAAATGGCACATTAACTCCCGATAAGTCTCAAATAAAGCAGGCTCCTGCTTCTCTAGCAGAGCCAACTCTGTCTCGCATGGAAAGTACTGTTCATACGGGAGAGACCCGAAAGGCAGGGCAGAGATTTCCCTCATCTCGGGCAAGGTCATGCCCAACTCGCCAACTGGGGTGAAGAAAGTCCCCGAAGCTGGGCAATACAACTCAAGGATGGCGTAGAAGCACGCCACCTTCATGTTAATGCCGTAGCATGTCGCCCTTACGGCCTCATAGAGGTTCAACCTCTCCAAGTCCTCCTCGAAGTGAGCGAGGATATAGTTGGTCAAATCCGCCCACCATGTCTTTGGGGGATGAACCCAATCAGGAGTCCTGAAGTCAGTGGCGGGATAATTCCCGTCAACTGCGTAGAATTGGGTGCCAAAGGTCTGCGCCACAGCCGAATTCTCTCCTACCGGAAGCTCCCGCGACACGTTTCCAGGATATAGGCCTATTATGTTGTGAGGAGGGCCCGCCCTTGAAAAACCAGGAGACTGAGATTTCAATCTCCCGACGTGGACGGACTCGACACTTCGGCTCACGCCCCATGCCATCTTCCGAGCCTGAGTTACACACTCAAAAGAAGACAAAGTGCCGCTTGTTAGACGGAAGATAAAACTTCTCGCCATCCAACTCGAAGATCCACTGTCCCTCGCCTGCCTGCAATTGGCGATCAGGATCGGACGCGGCATCTCCGAACATGAAATTGGGCTTTTTATAAGTCCGACGGTCGATGTCTTCGAGAGGAGCGGTGGTTAGAATACTCCTCATGGTGAGCGGGTCACCACCATGGATAAGCGTGTCCCGGACGACGGAACTCCGCTCACTAAAGAGAGAAGCCTGGCCATAGAATTGAAGGCTGATGCTGCCATCCGCTCGGCTGGTCATCCCAAACAGACTATTCAAGGGACCAGGGGTGTAGGGCACTGCAAAGAAAGAAAAAGGAAAAGAACTATGATTAGTTCAACAGTCAAGCGGACATGGAGATATAAGATTCGCTAAGGCATAGCCTCGCCCCGTGAGCAAGGCCAGTAAAGCGACAGCCTCGACAAAGCTTGATCTCGCAGACAAATCTGCATTTTGCAGAAAACGTCCAAATACCAACTTTGCTTAAGCAGGAAGTGGTATAGCCCTAAGGGCTAACGTCATCAAGAGGGCATTATGGTCAAGAGTCATCCTTCGTGGCCATGACTGAAAAGACAGACCCGAGTCCTGTTCCTCAAACAAGACGAAAACAGCCCAAGTAATGGCTTCATACGGAAACCCAAAGAAGAACTGTTCAGTTCTTAATTCCCTGTACAAAGAAGGTAGGGAAATTCAGGGAAATGAGTTCCCTAACGAGGACAGATCATATTCGATCGTCCTGATAAGCCAAATACCAGCTTTAAAAGAAAGAGACCGCAGTCTCTAATTAGGAGAGAAAGTCTCTTACCGGCGATTGGTCGCTCGATGACCAGAGGAGGAGGACCCCCCGTTGCAGAAGTCGCCACTTCTTTCCCCGCTCGTCTTTTAGACGCCATTGAAGAGCTGCAAGAGTTCTCAAAGTTCTCTGAACGAAGAAGGAAGAGGGAGAGGGAAAGTCAAGAAATTTCTCTGAAAAAGGAAATCTTTTCCTGTTCAGCCCGATCGGGCTTTTATAGGCCAAGCAGCGCCTGAAACGAGGCCTCGAAAAGGGCGTACGCAGCCGTTTCGAATTAATTCGAAACGCCACCCGAAGCGCCTTCCCGAGAAGCGCTGCTTCGATCCCACTAAGGGTCAACTTCGCCCTGGATTAAAATGCGGGCTTCGCACAATCCTTCAGGGACTTCGCCGAAAGGCTTATCTTAGCCCCTTAAAAAGGCGCTTAACTCCGCATAAAGTTTAGCCCCACTATGGCCAAATTCTCAATGAAAGTAAGCAAAAATCAGAGGATCAGAAGATGAACTTTCATTGATTTAAAAGGAAGGGTACATTGATATTACATCAAAGTTGTGTTTCATACAACACATTCAGTGGCTCGACAGGGTCATTTGCGCAAAAGACATACAAGCGGTTTTATCTGCTTCTAAGTCAGACCGGCTGGACACGAAAGGCCTTCCTCCTGCACAAGGCTGTAACCAGTTGTGTCACGGAGACACGGCCATAATTCTCCACAAAAATGGCAGATTTTGCCACCAGAAAGCGAGGTCATCTTTGTTAAAGCCTGGCAATAAAACTTATCGCCGCCAACACGTCAGACCACCTATAATGGGAATTGGCAGTGATGTCAGTGGTCCGACAGGCATGATGCCTGCTCTCCCGAAGTGGATCGTCCCCAACAAAGACCACCAAAGTTGAAAGTTGGCAATGATGCCAGTGATCTCACAGGTGACGCCCACTACCCCGAAGCGGATCGTCTCCGACAAAGTGGCCACCAACCTCACCTCAGAACGAATCATCTCGGGTAAGAGGCTGCCAACGGCCTCTGGGACACGCACCCGCTGCCCCAAATTGTTCCTCCTGCTTAAAAGTAAAGCTTCAACCGGGGAAGCATAAGGCAATTTTATGGTTCCTTCCATCAAGTCACAAGATTGGCGAACATAGCCCACTGCAAGGCAAATCAGAACAGATTAGCAACTAAGCACAGGAGAGGCTACAAAAGAATTAAGCCAAATCTTTTGGGTCGAAGCGATCCAGTTTCAGTAAAGCAGAGGGTAAGCCTCGCTTGCACAATGATGATGGGCTGGCTCAGCAAACGCCAAGTCCTAGCCTCGCCTATATGGCTAAGCCAGACTGATCCTATGGGACACAGTCTTAGCTTCACCTATATGGCAAGACTGGCTCAACCTTGAAGATACCAAGTCCCAAGTTCTGCCTGTGCAGCGGACTTAACATGCAGTGATCTTTTTCTGATCAAGTCAAGATGATAGCTTCACTGGTAAGCTATGCCAAAATCCTTCTCTGTAGATCGGTTAAATAGAGAACAAGGGAAGCTAATCCCTGAAGCAGCTGCTAAAGATGAATCAAGGGAGATGAATTCCCTAAAATTCGGTGAAGTCGTTGAACGATCAAGACTTACCGGTCCTTGGTCGGATAATGACCAGAGTGGGCATTCCCACTAATTCAAAGATCTGAGTATCTCTTTCTAAACCAAGAGAAGAGAAGAGAGGCAAAGCACTTCTCTTCAGAGGACCTCAAGTGTCCTATTTATAGGCCCCATGGCCTGAGCGCTACCGCCTCAAGCGTGAAAGCACGAGCGCATTTAAGGCATTTACTACGCCTTGAGAAAAGGGACGGTTTCCCTTGGAACTGCGCAAAAGGAGAAAACGTTTACCTCATAAAAGGCACTTATGGCGCCTTGAAGAAAGGGAATATCCTCCCTTGGAAACGTGCAAATCGGAGAATATCTTCCCCGGTCAGCGCAAGAGAAGGAGAAAATCTTCCTTGAAAATCGACCCACGGCAGTGGTCTCGGGAAAGCGACATGCGCTCCCAAGCGAACTTATCTAGCTGCGAAACTACCCAGACGCGAGTCTACATGATTCCTCGGCGAATCTACATCCCAAAGCAGGATTCAAAGTGAAGCTGAACTCAATCATTACGGCGACATTCATACTCCACACACTACCGATCAAAGCAGTTCAAAGTATTTCAAAGTCTGAGCCATTGCAGACTTTCGAAAACTTTGAAGGGGGTCTTGTTGACACTTAAAAAGACAAGATTCTTATTGGTCCGAACAATGTCTAAACTTGTTGACATTTACAAAAGACAAGTGACAGACGAGCTGAAGACCAGTTTTCACCCATCTCCGAGGGACAAGGAAGCAACTTGGACTCCACTGATCCAGCAAGCAGACAGTGAACCCGGATTGTTTCTAAACAGATCTCAGCAGGTCTAAAATGCTAGCACTTAGCATCGCATGAGCCCAAAGGGATAGCCTCGCTTGAGAGGCTAATATCACCCGACTTCGCCTCGAAGCCATCCAAAGCCTCGCCAGGAAGCTAACTCGCAACTTCACCACGGAGGACTTTCAGCTCCGCCAAAGAGTTTCTTTCAGACTTCGCCAGAACCGTCTCTAGCTCCGCTGTGAGTTCAAAGCGGGCATCGCCGCTATTGGTCTGCTATGGTCAACCTTTGACCAATCAAATCTCCGGATGAGATCGGATCCAATCAGATCAAATCCAATCAAGATCAAATCAGAGATCAAATTTGGCAGTTGATTGCTACAATCTCTTGACTCTCCTAAAAACGAGTAAGAAGATCAGGGGAAATCCTCCAACGATATGGAAAGGATCAAGAAGATCAACCGACCTGCCAATTCTAGCTTCGCAGAAGCTGATCCTAGCCTCGCAGCAAGGCTACTTTCCAGATTTAAACAGCTTTGATTCAATCTGTTTCCATACTTTCAAGGGACGATTATACTCTTGCTCTCCCTATAAATAGCCCACCAGGGGTACAAGGAGAGACACGCATATGGACGCACGAGACAAGAGAGAGGACTCCACAAGCAGAGGCTTCTTCACAACGCACCGTGCGCTCTCGAATTCAGAGACCTTTTAGAGAATTGCTTTCTCTATCTAGGGTGTTGATACCCTAACATCGTCCTTCTTCTCAAGGAATCTCCGGAACCAGGTGAGAAGAAATTCCTAATTGAAGGCGATTTTGAGAAGCAGCAAGAGGGTTCTACCAACCTTCTGTTCTCTGATTCCCGGAACCAGGCAAGAAGGGAATCTCATCGCTCGCATCGTCAAAGGGACAAAGTGGTCGCGCGCTGACCAGACTCCTATCGGCACACTTCTCCAGAATCTCTGAGGAGATCTACTTGTAATCTTTTTAAGAATACTTGTAATTTAGCTCCTCAATCCTTTTATTGTAAGTTTTCTCCCTTTGCAAATACAATGGAAAACAACTACGGGGTTTTCTCCCACAGGGATGTCTGGAAGTACATTCCCAGGGTGGAGACCCAATATGCAGCGAGGAGGACCCGCCCTTGTGTAACCGGGAGACGAAAATATCAAGTTCCTACGTGAACGGAGTTAGTAGTCCGAGTTACTTGCCACTGCATCTTTCGAGCCCTCGTCACGCATTGAAAGAAGGACAAGGGAAAATGCTGCTTGCTAGATGGGAGATAGTACTTCTCACCATCCAATTTAAAAATCCACTGCCCTTCTCCGGCTAGCAACTGGTGATCGTTGTCTGGCGCTGCATCTCCAAACATGAAGCTGGGCTTTCGATAGATTCTTCGGTCAGAATCTTCAAGGGGCAGTAGTTAAGATGCTCCTCATGGTGCGCTGATCCCCACTATGAATAAGTGCATCCGGTGCGGAGCGCTTCGCTCGCTGAACAGTGAAGCCTGCCCTTGAAACTGCAGGCTGACGTTGCCATCTAGCCCCTGACTATGCCAAAGAGACTGTTCAGAGGACCAGGGGTATAGTACACTGTAAGAACAAGGAGAAACTATGATTAGTTCATCAACCAAATAAGAGCTAAAACAAGAATGCAATTTAAGTTAAGGCATAGCCTCGCTCTCCGAGCAAAGATGGCCTAATGATAGCTTCGCCCCGAAGCTTAGCTTCGCAGTTGCAGCGTAACTCCGCATTCCACACGAAAGCAGGATGCAGAAAAATATCCAAGTGTTAGCTTCGCTCTGGAAGCTTGACCTCGAACAACAGAATGCGACAAAGCCCCAGGGGCTAACTTTGTCAGAAAGATATTATTGCCTAAAGATTATTTTAAGGGCATTAAGGTCCTTTTAAGTTACACTCCAAAGGTTAGCTTCGTACCCTATCATTCAATACGATGTGAACCGCCTAAGGGATAGCTTCGCCTGGAAGCTTGAAGAAGAGACCCTTCGATTCTAAGATTCCCAATCAAGAAATCAAGGGAAATTCAGGGAATGGAATTCCCTAAGATCACGAGATCATGATTGATCGCTCTGGATCCATCGGAAGATAGCCAGAAATTTGCTTTAAAAGAGAGATGTAAATCTCTCATCAAAAGGGAAAGATCCCTATCCGCAATAGGTCGTTCAATGACCGGAGGAGGAGAAGGACCCTCCGTCATAGAGGTTGCTACCTCTTTTCCTGCCCGTCTTTTAGGAACCATCGAGAACTGAAAAAGTTCTTGAATTCCAAACGAAGAAGGAAGAAGAAGAAAAGAGTCAGAGTGCTCTGAAAATTCAAAGAGAAGTGGTACCTTCTCTTTCAGCCCGATCAGGCTTTTATAGGCTGATGACTGCCTAAAGCTCCGCCTCCTCGAAAGGAGCGCAGGCAGTCGTTTCAAATTAATTTGAAACGGCGCCTAAAGCGCCTTCCCAAGAAGCGTTACTTCAGCCCCACTAAGGGCTAACTCCGTCGTGAGTTCAGCATCGACTTTATGCAACGTTTGAGTCACTTCACCGAAAGATGAACCTTAACCCCGCCGAGAGCTCAAACTTCGCAGAAAATTCATGCCAGCTTCACTGGAAGCTCGTTCCTGATTCAGATAGGATTCTGTCTTTAACTTCGCAGGAAGTTTAGCTCCGTCGGTCCACTCCAGGTGTTCTCGGGTCAAAAAGAAGGAGAAATAAAGCAGATAAATAGCACAAAATATACTTTTATTGATTCAAAAGGGAAGATACATTGACGCTACATCAAATTGGTCTTTCATACAACCAAATCATTGCTCCAAAGGCATACAAGTGGTCCTATCTACTTCCAAGCCAAACCAACTGGACACGAAAGGCCTTCCTCCTGCACAAGGCCGTAATCCTTCGCTTAATGGCAGATTTTGCCATCAAAAAACTGGATCTTCTTTGATGAAAATTGGCAAAGGACCAGTTGCCACCAGAAAGCTGGATCTTCCTTAAATTGGCAAAGAAAGGATCCGACACCTTACAGGTGACGTCCGCTTTCCCGAAGTGGATCATCTCGGATAAGCGACTGCCAACCTCTTCTGGGAACACACATCAGCTGCCCCAGTTTGTTCCTCCTGCTTAGAATTTAAAGTTTCAACTGGAAAAGCAAGATGTAACTTTCTGGTCTCTTTCATCAAAACAAAAGACTGGCGAGCATAGCTCACTGCAATGCAAACTGAAAACAGGTTAGCAGTAAAACGAAGAAAAAATGCAAGCATGGCACGCTAAGGCAAATTCTTTGGGGCGAAGTAATTTATATCCGATTCAGTTGCAATTTAAGGATGGATTTCAATTAAGCAGAAGATAGCCTCGCTTGCACAGTAATGACGGGCTAGCTCAGCGTAAGCCAAGTCTTAGCTCCGCCTAAGACAGTTATACTGAAGGAGCATTAAAAAGAGCTAAGTCCTAGCCTCGCCTATACGGCTAAGCCAGACTGATCCAGAGGGACGCAGTCTTAGCCCCACCTATATGGCAAGACTGGCTCAAAGTTGAAAAGACTAAGTCCCAATTCTTGCCTATATGGCGAACTTAGCAGACACGCATGCAATGTTCTTTCTTTGATCAAGTGAAAATGATAGCTTCGCCGGGAAGCTGGAAAATAGGGTTGAAACCCTTCTCTACATATCAGTCAGATACAAAATGGAGAACAAGGAAAATCAATCCCTGAGGCAGCTAATAAAGTTAAATTAAGGGAGATAAACTCTCTAAAGTCATTAGTTCATTGGTAAAGTCTCTGGATGACCGAGACTCACCAGTTCTTGGCCGGTTAATGACCAGAGTGGGCACCCCCACTATTTCAGAGATCTGAGTATACTTCTCTGAACAACCAGGAGATGTCATGAACAGACTGCTTCTCTGTAGAGGACTTCAAGTGTCCTATTTATAGGCCTCATGGCCTGATCGCACCGCTACTGCTTCAAGCTTAGAAGCACGAGCGAATTTAAGGCATTTACTGAGCCTTGAGAAAGGGAATAGTCTCCCTCAGAAGTGCACGCAGAAGGAATGATCTCCCTCGTTAATGCAAGAGAAGTTATTTCAACTTCGGGAAAGGAAATAATCCTTCTCGTAACTAGCTGAAAGCAGTTAGTTTCGGGAAAAGAACGACGTTCTAAGACCAATTGGAAGCGAATCTACTCCGGGAGGCTCAGACGCGGAGCTACCCAGACGCGGAGCTATCCAGAATTGCGAATCTACACGATTCCTCGGCGAAACTTATTCCAATCTGGAAGCAGGGTTGAAAGCAAAGCTGAACTCAACCACCATGGCGACGTTCGTACTTCACATACCATCAATCAAAGCAATTCAAAGTATTTCGAAGCCTGAACCATTCCATTGCAGACTTTCAAAAACTTTGAAGGGGGGTCTTGTTGACACTCTAAACAAGACAAGATTCTTGACTGGCCTAAACAATGCCTAAACTTGTTGACATTTATAAAAGATAAGTAACAGACAAGCTGACGACCAGTTCTGTACCCATTTCTGAGGGACAAAGCAGCAACTTGGACTCTACTGATCCAGTGAAGCAGACAGTGATCCCGGATTGTCTTTAAAGAGAGCTAAGCAGGTCTAAGATGCTAGGTTAGCTCATCGCTTAGCATCACATGAGCCCAAGGGGATAGCCTCACCTGAGAGGCTAAGTTTATTCAACTTCGCCTTGAAGCTATTCAAAGCTCTATCAGTGAGCTAACTCACAGTTTCGCCTGAAGTGCTCAGTTAACTCCGCAAAGAGTTAACTTCGCTCGAAGCCACACGCAGCCGCGTAGAAGGATGTTCGGTAGCTTCGCCACAGATGTTATCTAGCTCCGCTGAAGAGCTTTCTTCTGACTTCGCCAGATGCTTCTTTTAGCTCCACTGTGAGCTCGACGCGGCAGCTCCGCTGCGGGTCTTTCTTGGTCAACCTTTTACCAATTAAATCTCCAGATGAGATCAAATCAAATCTAATTAAGATCAAATCTGAGATCAAATTTGGCAGTTGTTTGCCATAATCTCTTGACACTTCTAAAACAAGTAAGAGGATCAAGGGAGATCTTTTAATTATTTAGAAAGGATCAAAATAGATCAGGAGATCGAAGCTACCTACTATTCGTAGCTTCGCAGAAGCTGGTTTTAGCCTCGCAGTAAGGCTACTTTCCAGATTTAAACAGATTGACTCAATCTGTTTTCAGATTTTCAAGGGACAATTATACCCCTGCTCTCCCTATAAATAGCCCACCAGAGGCACAAGAAGAAGGAGGACGCGCACATGCAAAAGAGACGTACAGAGAGAGGCGGCTAAACAGAGATCTATTCTCTTGCTTCCAAGAATTCAGAGAATTCAGAGAACTGCTTCTCTAATCAGGGTGCTGATACCCTAAGATCTTCCTCTCAAGAAATCTCTGAAACCAGGCGAGAAGGAATTCCCAAGTGGAGACAGTTTGAGAAGTAATAAGAGGGTTCTACCAACCTTCTGTTCTCTGATTCCCCGAACCAGGCGAGAAGGGAATCCCACCGATCGCATCGTCAAAGGGACAAAGTGGCTGCGCGCTGACCAGACTCCTATCGACACACTTTGCCAGAATCTCAGAGGAGATCTACTTGTAATCTTTTGTGTTACTTGTAATTTAGCTCCTCGACACTTTTTTTGTAAGTTTTCCCCTTTGCTAAATAAATGGAAAACAATGAGCTGCACACACAGTACAAGGTCAGTTATGTTGACGATTATAATCTTCCTCCATGATTGTGTATGAAGCACAAGTTTCTTATGATGATATCGAGGCCCAGACAGCTGGAATGATATAGATGTTTATTTGGCACATATTATTGAGGACCTAAAGATAATGTAGGAGGAAGGGATAGAAGTCTTTGATGCATACGTCAAGAACTTTTCACACTTTGAGTTATATTATTTTGGACAATCAATGATTTTCCAGCATACGGTAACTTGTCGAGGTACAATGTGAAAGAACACAAAGCATGTCCTATATGTGCAGAAGACACATTTTCTGTTCAATTAAGGCATAAGAGAAAGATAGTATATTTTGGTACCTGGAGGTTCTTGCCCGTGTCACACCATTATCGGAGACTGTAGAAAGCATTTAATGGGTCTACAAAAGAAGAAAGAGCTCCAATTGAACAATGAACAAGTATATAAAAGGGTGAAACATCTTATGCCAAGTTGTTAAAAAGTGAAGAAAGATATAATTGAAAAGAATACATGAAAGAAGCGATCAATATATTTTAACCTCCCATATAGAAAGTGTTTCTTTGTAAGATACTGCCTTGATGTTATGCATATTGAGAAAAATATGTGTGATAGTATTATTGGAACATTACTCAATATACCTGGTAAGACTAAGGATAGGTTTAAAGTAGACTAGATTTGGTTGAAATGAGTATACGTGAGCAATTAGCACCTGAGTAGAAGGGAAAAAAATACATATTTACCACCAGCATGTTATACTTTGTCTAGAAAGGAGAAGATAGAATTTTGTCAGCGTTTTACTGAGATTAAAATCCCAAGCGGTTACTCATCAAATATTCGAAGTCTCATATCAATGAAAGAATTAAACCTTGTTGGCTTGAAATCTCAAGATTGTCATGCATTGATACAACAGTTGCTGCCTGTAGCTATACGTTCTATACTTCCGAAATAAGTTTTCCATGTCATTACCCAATTATGCTTTTTCTTCAATGCAGTATGTAGCAGGGAATTTCCGGAAAAACTGGATGAGTTGCAGAAAAATATTGTAGTTACGTTGTGTCAGTTTGAGATGTATTTTTCATCTTCATTTTTTGATATTAAAGCACATCTAACTGTTTACTTGATTAGAGAGATTAAACTATGTGATCTAGTCTTCTTAAAGGGGATGTATCCATTTGAGCGATACATGAAAATATTAAAAGGATATGTGAAGAATCGTAATCTACCTGAAGGATACATTGCTGAAGGTTACATGTATGAGGAGGCGATTGAATTTTGCAATAAATACTTAATCAATGTTGAATCCATAGGACTTCCTGACTCTCACTTTATTAAGAGAAAAGATGACTACAATAAAACTGGGCATATCAGTCAAGATTTATTGTGTCAAGTATATAAATATATCTTGAATAACAATGATAAAGTACAACCTGTTGGCCCAAAGGCCTATCACCCTAGTTTTGATGATGATCAACTCATGAAGTTATGTTTACTAATGATCTTGTGTTTAATTAGTGACAGATTCATTATCAAGATCTTAGTAGGTGCATAGCTCAACAAAGGATAAAATATCTAGATTTGGAGCTAGCACGGTGTGATCCAAGGAGCTTTTGGATCAAGCTTGGACCAAGTCAAGAAGATGAGAAGACTTCAAGGGAAGACTTCAAGATCGATACTTGTGTCTAGGTATAAGATTTTGTTTTTTGTTTTAGATAAAATGTAAAAGTGATTCTTTGAGTTTTCCTCCACCTTTCTCATCCTTGTTTTTCTCACACCACACTTGAGCTATCCATTGATTATTCATCCTATAGGTGTGTTGTAGTGAGATTGTTTTTAGGTGATCAAAAGTGTAGTGATCAGCAAAGACTTCATTTGTTCTTTGAGGAGACGGGCAAGTGTGCTCGTGGTTGTTTAGGGTCAGGTGCGAACTCTTGTTGATTGAGGTGCGGCCTCGGCGAGCCGGTGGGCTTGCGGTGTGTAAGGGACTAGAGAGTCCGAGGGCTTGTAGGTGTTGCGGCACCGAGGAGAGATCCATTGGGATCTTGCATAGTGGAAATCCTTCGTGTGTTGAAGGCGGGGATGTAGAGCAAGTGTGCTCGAACCTCGAAACAAACCCTTTGTGTTTGCGATTGCTCTCTCTCTCTCTCTCTATCCCCTTTATATCTTACATTCAATTATTGTCTTTACATTTACATGCTTGATATATTGTGCTCATATTGTTATATACTTACGTGGGATTGTTGCTAACACTTGTATTCAACCAAGAGAGCCAACGCGGCACCTCAACCCATTCAAGGATAATCTAGAGGAGTTTGTCCAGAGCCCTTCACGGGGAATTCGGCAACACTCTTTGGTTATACGTGGTGTTTAGTGTAAAAGATTTAATTAGGTCATAATTGTTTTAGCTTCCGCATTATTAGGCATTAATTGACCATTAGATTAGCCATCACCTATTCACCCTCCCTCTAGGTGAACCTTCAATTGGTATCAGAGCTAGTGCTCTTGATATTGGGTCTAACAACCTAAGAGTTAAAGATCCTCATTTTAAGCTAATCACAATATTTGTACACACACCATGGACTTCATGTCACCACCCACCTTTGACATTCTTAACATCCACATTTGGAAGGTTAAGATGTCATTGTACCTCAAGGCCTTAGGCATTCATGTTTTCTTGCTACTACTAATGATTCATATGTTAATAATAGCAAGTACTTTGAGGCTAATGCAAAAGCCCTTCATGCTCTTAAATGTACCCTAAATGATGAATATTTTTCTAGGGTTGCTAATGTTGAATCGGCTTTTGTAGCTTGGAACATCATCACCTCCCTCGACGAAAAAGATCTATATTATGCCGGGAGCGATTCGGACGTTGGAAGCGACATCTCCAACGTGTGCTACATGGTCCAAGGGGATAACCCCCTTGAGGTAAACTCCGAATCCGATGATGAAGACATGTCATATGATGAGCTTACTACCTTTTGTCATCTTGTGCTTGAAAAATATGACATGCTTAAAAAGAAGAATAATAATTTGAAAAGGAACATTGCTTGCATGCATGTAGAACATGATACATTTAGATCTAACATTGCATGTTTAGAAAAGATAACAAAAATTTGAAAAAGAATTTTGATGCCATGCTTAATGAAAAAGATTCATTAGAAAATAAAATGGCATGCTTAGAAAAAGAAAACAAAGATTTGAAAAATGAGAATGTTTCCTTGCTTGCAAATTTGAATGATTTATGTGAAGAAAACACTATTTTGAAAAATAAAGCTGATTTGGTGGAAAAACAAAAAGAAGTTGTTTTTCAAGAAAATAAATCTTTGAAAAGAAAATTTGTGAAAAAGAAAAAGATTTTGTTTCACAAAAGAAAAAGAAAGATGATTCTTTATCTCATCATGCTTTTCATGCCACCACTAATGAGATTAAAGATTTGAAAAATAAAATGGATGGTTTGAGTTCATCTTTGAACTCTTGTGCTTTTAATCATTCTAGGTTGGAGTCATTGTTTTCAAAGAAACAAACTCCACACATTCATGCACATCATAACCATGCATTTGCTTATGTTGCACAACATGATCACACTCCTACACATAAGCATACTAAGGTGTACGTATGTACACATTGTGGCCGCAAAGGCCATTTAGCAAAGTTTTGTTATGATAATATTAATTCTCTAAATTTTGCTAATTATAAAAGATTTTGGGTTCCTTACAAGTCTAACCCCAAAGGACCCAAGCAAAAATGGGTACCAAAACCCCCACCCTATGTTTTTGATGTAGGTGAGGGATCTCTCAAGACGTGAGAGATTTGGTGCCTTGGTAGTGGATGCAATAGACTTGATGGACATACTTTTGGATGCATCGCTATCAAGGAGTTTTGGTGGGACAACCACCATGTTAGGAGCTTTGGAGTTGGTAACAATCTCTAAACTCTTACTTTTTATGTTCATGCTTGTTCATTCCTAATATTTATAGCATGTTCATGTTTTATGATTTATTGTGCTTCATGTGGTATGAACTAGTTTAAATGTAGATTTTATCAAAACTTGCATGTATACATATACAAATAGTGAATTACATTTGATTCATATATAATTAAACTTCATGCTCATTTGTATCCACTATATGCATATGTATAGACTAGCTTTGATGATTCTCTTTTATACATGTTTTACCTACTTTATGTTTTACTTCATGTATATGTATCTTTATTCAAATCTAATAAATATATATGTATACCCGTGAGTCTCTTGCCTTCATGCAAACATCATTAATAGACTCTTTTAATATTTGGGATATGTATAAATATTGTTAGGATTGGATTAATCATACATATACCATGAAAATTAGTGTTTTTATGAAAAATGATTTTGAGTTGAATTGTTAAAAATGTGACTTATGATCTTTTTGAGCTTCATTGACTATTTTCATAAAAATGCTAGTTACATGATCGTTTAACACTCACACATATTAAAATCATTTTTGAGCCTTATAGACCATGAGTCTTAAATTTTTGTGTGTCTAGTTATGTTTATGAAAAACATAAGATTTGATATATTTGAAGGATCTTTAACTAGTTTTTCAAAAACAATTTATACTAGTTATTTATTCTTCAAATAGTTTTTGAGATTGTCACATGATTCTATTGTTCTCAAAATTTTATTTGATGCTTCATGATTTGAATATTAGTTTATATGTTAGTTTTTGTCAACACTAGGATTTATACTTGTACATATCATGGGCCACAAATAAATCTATTTATATTTGTGCTTGAATGCTTATTTGAACCCATGAAATGTGCTTGTATTGCTTGGTTTTGATGATCCATACATCTTTAAACTTTTATTCCCACTTTTTGGATTTGATTTATGATCATGTGTTTTCATTTCATGTATATGTGTATTTTGCCAAACTTTAAGATATACATGTATACCTCTTGAGTCATTTGCCTTTAATGCAAATCTATTTATATGGACTCAATTGTGTTTAAGAGATATGTATGTATACTTATTGTGTTGTCAAAACATACATATATCTTGAAATATAAATTTTGTTTTTAATAAAAAAAATGTGTGATGATTTAAAGGAATATTGAGATTAATTGACATTTTTGCTTTATTCCTTGCTTGAAGGATTTCGTACTAGTTTTAAAACATTTTCATATTAACTAGTGCAAATTCTTCATATGGTAGAGTATATGATAAGCTTACTCTTCAATTGGTATCATTGGATCATTTCAATTGGTATCAATATGATTCTTATATACTCATATTTTGATTATATGTATGTATGCTTTCAAATTCAAATTATATCAATTTCTATTGGTATTCTCTTTTCATACATATATGTGTTATTTGTGCTTAGTTAAAATTGTCTTACATATTTAAAGCACAATGTATATGCTAAGCTAAATTCAACTTTCTATTGGTAATCGTTAAAGCTTATGCAATATGTTTTCAAAATTGATATCAAAATAAAAATATGTTGATTTGATATCTCAAAATGTGTTTTATTAAGAAAGTTAAAAATTTTAAAGAAATATTCAAAATTTTTGATTTGTATTTCCTATATGCAAGGAGAGCTTAACATCTCTCTTACATATGGATTCATGTTGAGTATATTATAAATTGAGGAGCTTGACAACTCTTCTTTATATGATATACGTGTGTAGGGGGAGCTTCACATCTCCTCTTATGCATTACATAATATGTGTTATGTGAGTTAGGGCTTGTCATCCCTTCTTCATGTAATGCATATGTGTAGGGAAGCTAACTTAGCGTCTTCCTCTTCATGAATGTATATCGCATATAAATTTTATTGATTGATTTGTATTACCCCTTCTTGATCTCTTTGTTTTTGACAAAAAGGGGGAGAAAAATTTGTTTGATTTGATTTTACTTTGAACCCTTTGTTGATGAGTGACAAAAAGGGGGAGAAGTATTTGAGTTCATAGGTTTATATGCATGTTTTCATTGCTTAAGGGGGAGAAGTATTTGTCTTCCTTGTTATTTATGCATATATGTTTTGTATTGCAAATAGGAGAAAAAGATTTTGATTTATGCTTGTTGCATGTTTTATCTCCATACTTGCATACATACTCATGTGCCTCATTGCCATATCTATTATTTCTTGTGATGCATGAGTTAAGGGGAGCTTCTTTGAAGCTTTACTTTAATCCATGCATATATAACCTCATGAGTTTTGTCATCATCAAAAAGGGGGAGATTGTTAGCCCAAAGGCCTATCACCCTAGTTTTGATGATGATCAACTCATGAAGTTATGTTTACTAATGATCTTGTGTTTAATTAGTGACAGATTCATTATCAAGATCTTAGTAGGTGCATAGCTCAACAAAGGATAAAATGTCTAGATTTGGAGCTAGCACGGTGTGATCCAAGGAGCTTTTGGATCAAGCTTGGACCAAGTCAAGAAGATGAGAAGACTTCAAGGGAAGACTTCAAGATCAAGACTTGTGTCTAGGTATAAGATTTTGTTTTTTGTTTTAGATAAAATGTAAAAGTGATTCTTTGAGTTTTCCTCCACCTTTCTCATCCTTATTTTTCTCACACCACACTTGAACTATCCATTGATTATTCATCCTATAGGTGTGTTGTAGTGAGATTGTTTTTAGGTGATCAAAAGTGTAGTGATCACCAAAGACTTCATTTGTTCTTTGGGGAGACGGGCAAGTGTGCTCGTGGTTGTTTAGGGTTCGGTGCGAACTCTTGTTGATTGAGGTGCGGCCTCGGTGAGTCGGTGGGCTTGCGGTGTGTAAGGGACTAGAGAATCCGAGGGCTTGTAGGTGTTGCGGCACCGAGGAAAGATCCATTGGGATCTTGCATAGTGGAAATCCTTCGTGTGTCGAAGGCGGAGATGTAGAGCAAGTGTGCTCGAACCTCGAAACAAACCCTTTGTGTTTGCGATTGCTCACTCTCTCTCTCTCTATCCCCTTTATATCTTGCATTCAATTATTGTCTTTACATTTACATGCTTGATATATTGTGCTCATATTGTTATATACTTGCGTGGGATTGTTGCTAACACTTGTATTCAACCAAGAGAGCCAACGCGGCACCTCAACCCATTCAAGGGGAATCTAGAGGAGTTTGTCCAGAGCCCTTCACGGGGAATTCGGCAACACTCTTTGGTTATACGTGGGTTTAGTGTAAAAGATTTAATTAGGTCATAATTGTTTTAGCTTCCGCATTATTAGGCATTAATTGACCATTAGATTAGCCATCACCTATTCACCCCCCCTCTAGGTGAACCTTCACAACCTTATATAAAGGAGCATATGGACTATATAAGACACATCAATCCAGTTAGATCAAGGAGGGAGAAGTAGGTAGCAGATGAACACAATAAGTCATTCATTAATCGGTTTAGAAATCGAATTGATGTCAATTAACAAATTCATCAAATTCTGTTTCTAATATTTTGAGATAGTTAGCACATGGACCTCACATGATTGTGTCATCTTACCGTGGGTATTCTATAAATGTTTATTGTTTTTATACAAAAACACACGAGTGTACCGTACAAAACAGTGGCATGACTTTAGTGGCCCAAGCAATGCATATTTCCAGCGCAAAAAAACAAAAATTCAGTATTTGCAAGCATGTTATACTATGGGGTGATTCAGGATATATGGGAGCTAGACTACATAATATTTCGTGTTCCTGTATTTCGATGTAATTGGGTAGAGAATAATCATGATGTGAAAGTCAATGAGTCAGGATTCATTCTAGTTGATTTTAACATAGTGGGTCATAAAGAGGACACATTCATATTGGCACACAAGCAAAACAAGTTTTTTACATTACAGATCTTGAAAATAAAAGGTGGTCCATTATTCTCTCAACAAAACCAAAAAATGCTAATGATGGTGATGATGAGAATAATATTGGAGATAACATTGATGAGGTTCCATCTTTTTCTATTGGATTAACAGCCGGGAATAATATTGATATTACTGAGGGTGATGTCAAGAAAGAAATCTACATGCGAGAAGATCATTTTGAAAGAATTTTGGTTGAGAAAACTAGTAACAAGAAGAAAACATAAAGGTAAATTTATTTAAACTCAAATTGTTTTAATATCTTGCATATTTGATTTTAATTTTTATGGTCATTAGTTATTTATTTTTTTTGTTAATAGCTTGCATTTTTAATACTTGTTTATTTTTTTAAAGTTGTTATTTTTTTAATTCTGTTTTTAACAGGCATATGGCTTCATCGGCTCAAGCAATGAAAAATCTCAAAAGATGACTTGAGGCCCCACATACATGATTGAGATACTCTCATTGAGATCACAGGGTGTATGACTTGTAGTGAAATTCGACAATGCAAATATTCCTTTTGGTAAGAATAGGGAGAAATTAGAGAGCTATATTGGATGTGTAGCTCATGAGAAAGTCCATATTAACATTTTTAATTGGCGTTCGGTTCCCAAGGAGTTGAAGAATAAGCTTTAGGATGATATTTTGGTAAAAAATTTTATAACTGCAATCTTTTAATAGGCTAAATTTACTATTTTATTTTTTTTCTTTTCTAATATTTTGTTACTTATTGCAGGCTATATTTAAAATAGAAGATCACCATGAGAAAAATATATTCAAAGACACCGAAAAAAATGGAATAATTTCAAAAATAGTTTGACAAGGCGTTACATTGGTAAATGTTTAATTGAGAGTCCACCACCAAAATATGATATCGTTGAGCAAGGAGTTTGGGATGACTTTGTAGCATCACGTACAACTACAAAGTTTCAGGTTAACACAAAATAGTTTCTAACACAAAATAATTTAGAATTATATTTGGATAACTTCTTAAATGATTTTTTAATAGGCCGAAAGTCAAAAGAAAAGGGAACTTTAAAAGAAATTTAAATACCCGCATTTGATGTCAACAAAGGATATGAGCGCCTGGAACAAGATCTGATAAGCATGTAATTTTTTGTTATTTTTAATATTTACATATCGTTTATTTGTCACGCCCCGCTTCCCGAAATACGTGAAAATAGAATCAAGACGAGAGTCGGCGACGTATATACGCAGAAGAATACCCCACGTATACACGCTAAGCCTAACGTAGACTGAACAAGCTATAAAAGAAACTATAATAAATTATGATGACTGCAATACACATATAAATGTCCGCACAAGATAACAATAAATACAGAAAAGGAATAATGACTGATAGCAATGTATAGAGGATCAAGAAAACTACAAAATTAAAAGGAATAAAAAAGAAGATAAGAATACCAGAATAGGTAGAGGAAACTCTAACTCCTCCCAACATGTTCATTCTCATTGAACACCTGATCAATAAAACAAAATATCCAGTATCTGGACGTGCAAATCCAGGGTCATCAGAAGCAACCTAATGAGTATGTGAGAAAAAGGAGAAGTGCTCATGCATTAAACAGTGTGTACATAATGATAAACTGTAAATAAAAGATAACTAATAGTTAATATCTTGAAGAAAACAAAGAAAATAAATACTGAAATAAGACTAGAATAACATGCTGAATAATAATAAAGGTAGTCAGTACTAGCATCAGATGTCTGAATCAAGTGGCATGTGTATAGTCAGGTGAATACAGTTAGTCATCATACACTATGAACAGTTCATTATTATTTATTATGTCAGCGAACACCAATTGTCACATGCAGTGATGCATCCCATACTATGCCTATCACACGTATCAATCGAAGTCCTAAGTTATTGAAATTGATCGATTGGAGACATTGTCCATACTTTAGGTGGGTCCCGTACATGCCCGAGACCACGACCTCAGTTTCTTGGCGCTAAACCAAGCCGTACTGCTAGGTATTCAGAAACAGTAACAGTAATCTCACTGTGAAAACAGTGGAACAATAACAGTACATATGGGATGTCAGCCATCCCCTGAGAACCCTGCAGCCTATATTCTAGGTCCACCCAAAATACAGACGTTGTCTCCTCCATCAATTTTTCAATCTCAGTGTAAGTTGTCCACTTACATTATTATTTAATTCAATTAAACAGTCAATATTCATGTTACTAGAATACTGGTACGATGCAGTGACAGTAATAGTAACAGTACAGTAACAGTAATCTATACACGATGAACAGTAACAAGAATAGTGAACATAACAGTAACCGTGTATACGATGACTAGTAGAACTGTACAGGGTATTACGGTCGAACTATACTTTCCCAGTGACTTTCAGTAACATGAAAAATTACTGTAACAGGCCTAGACACTGATTTGTTACAATATAGTCCCATCTAGAATCGGTTAAATCTCATCCATTTGTACCTAAGCGATATCAATAACTGATCCATCAACTCATAGTCTCAAATATCATCATGAACATTAAATATTAGGTCTGTAATAGAGTATCCGGTACCGTAAACCACAAGTCTAATAAACAATAACCAATTCTCTTATTGTTACCAATTTGTTCTAATTCTCTAAATCACTAATAACCGAGATCAAATAATAACTCCTATCAACTCTAAATATATGTTATCACCGATGTCAATTAAATCACTCTCACAATAACTCTATCTCTAAAACTGAATAACAACAATAAGAATCAATCATGAAGAGCAGTCTACTGATATCTTCGAGATCAACTAAGTCAACAGATACTGAATCATAAATAAGGAGTAGAACACCCTCGAATAACCAAAGTAGTCTACATCAGATGCTCAGCATCAAAAGTGAACCATCAATATTCTTACAACCTAACACGTAGATAAATTCAGAAATAATTACTCCTAATAGTCCAAGATCAGTCTTATCGTACATCTCCATATCAACTATAGGATATTCATACATCTGATCATACTCCAACCATTATTAATATCATCAAATTACTAATTAGTATCTGATATAAAGAATATAAATCCCAAATTAACTTCAACTCTAAATGAGTCCATCTACCGATCCAAGCATCAAGAATTCTAATCCTTTAATCAGGTAAGATCATAACTAAACCGTCCTCAATATCCAAATTAATTCTTATCCGAATAATCGCCAATTAAATATCAAGTCTGATAAATACTCTACATAAAATATACATTTCTAATCACAGTCACAAACCAATCATCTCAAGATCAATCCTATAGACAAACTATCATAACTAGATCTGAATCTAAAAATGGTAATCATTTACACATGAAGTGGCTTAAGTCTAATATCTCAATATCAAATACAAGGTAAATATGTGTTTAATGCTCAAATATGAATTCGTCTAGTCAGTCAATAGATCGAATCAAGTCACAGTTTAAGGTATTCTAATACTAGGCCTAAGCCCACAGTGACAACTACCAACACATGAAATGACGCTGATAGTTACTCTAATCAACTAAATAAAATAAGGTGTACGGTCACGGATGTCATATGACATGGTACAGTTAAACATACTGATTAAATATATTAGACAATCAAATGAAATGAAATAAGTAACATATATATATATATATATATAAATGACAACGATAATTAAGAAAATGATACAAGTAATATATAGATGCCTACCGACAACGATAAATAAAAAATACATAAGAACAAACACTCACATAAAATGACACGATTTTGGAACCGAATTACCGTCTGGTCTTCACTGCACGAACTAGTACGAATCTCTGGATCATCCCATGAATCGGTCTTTGCATCGCAAGTATATCGGGTCCATAACGAGCACAAATCTGAATCTCCCGTAACAGGTCCAGATCTCACCAAACGGGTTGCATCGCTGTAGCACGCAACCAACACACATCACATATATTCATACACGTTTGTACATATACATACATGTACTCATGCATACACCCAAGCATACATACATATACAAATATACATACTTACATACTATATGCTTACATATATAAATTCATAAATACACATAATATGACATATACACTTATTGTTACAATGTACATGAATTAACACACACCCATGCAAACTCACCTAAATATTTATTACATACACAGCAACACTCAAACACACACACACACACATACACACATATAATTAAAACACACACATAATATAACATAATATATAACATAAACTCACACACACACACACACACCACACACACACACACACACACACGAGGTGTTTAAGCACTAGCATCCATGCATGCAAAAATTATAAGAGAGAGGGAAAAGGCTAACAGAAAGGGTGAAGAAATGGTTGTTGATGGCCGGTGAACGGTAGAGACGGAAGCCGCGGAGAGTGTTTACAGTTCGAGGATCTCGCAGGGAAGGGTATGAGCGTGCTCGCGCTCGCTGACGGCGATCGACGGCCACTTACAGAGAGATGGAAGATGGCTCCATAGAAGATGTCTCATGGAGTTGCTTGGTGAAGGGGTGTTCAGCCTGTGGGTAGCCTGTGCACGCATAGAGACTGCAAGTGTGGTGGGGGGTGGGTGCTGAGTCGTTGGCTCGGTGGTGGAGGCAGCTAGGAGAGGGAAGGAGATGCAGTGGAGGGGCTTTAGCTGGTTGGAGGAAGGAGTGCAGGGCTGTTGGAGGGTTGGGGGCTGTTTGCCTGGGAGGAGAGGATAGCAGCCGGGCAAAAGGGGAAAAGGAGATGGAAGTGCGCCGGGGTTGGTTGTGCGCTCACAGGGAGGGAAGGAGTTACGGGCTCCGGTGATGCGGAGGTGCGCCGTGAAGAGGGTGGCCATATAGAAGGCTAGGAGGGGGCGCTGCCAATGGGGGGATGACTAGAGGTCGAGGGGTTTCGGTCTGGAAAAGGAGATGGGGAGATTAGAGTTAAGTTAGGATTAAAGGAGATTATAAGGGATTTAGTTAGTTAAGATATGATATGGATTATATGGATCAGATTATAAGGGAAGTGGGTTGGGTTTCTCAATGGGCTAACGGGTTAGATTGGGAATAAATTAGGAGGTAGGATTAAATAGGGAGAGTAATATAGGGTTATTGGGTTTCAGGTCATATAATGGTTAATGGTAATGGGTAAAGGGATTGGGCGAATGGGGTTTAGGATCAAGGGAAAAATAAAGATATTAATGGTAATGAGAAAAATAATAATACAAGGTAATAAAATAACAAGAACAATAACAAAAAAATAATATCCTATAATAATGATAATAATAAATACGATAATAGTACCAATTGCAATAACTCTTACAAAAAACTAAATTATAATGATAATAACAATAATATAAACAACATCATTAGCATAATAGTAATAATAATAACAATATAAATATTAACACAAGTAATAATAATAAGTATAAATCAAGTTAAAAAAATAATATAATCAGTAAAACAAAATAAACACCTAGAAAATAAAAATACTGTATTATTAGATAGGAGATATTATATTATTGCTGATATCTTGCATGTTATTTGCACAACAGATTGCTCATAATCATCAGAAGGTGATTCAATAGTCAGGTCAATTTCTTGGCATGAATTGTGAAAAGCTGCTTTCTTAAAAAAGATGGTTCATATATCAATCAATGAAGAAGCAGAACAAATTGCAAATAGAATTGTAACTGCTTTAATTTAAAATGAGTTATCAGGATACAATTGTCAATACAATTTTATCACTTTTCTAAATGTTAGCATTATAAAAATTTTTTCTTAGGATTCTCTTACCGAGTCGGTGTCGTGGGGAAAAATTCATCCACAAGGGATGAATGACATATTAGGCATGTCGCTGGGTCTCAAGCACCCCGCTCGTGTTCGAGGCACCGGATATCGGGCCACTATTACAAGCTACTTCCATCAACCTCATAGACGACGATCATCTGCATCAAGCGATGAGGTGAAAAGGTTATGGATGCCTGAGTGAAGGAAATGCTCTTAGAGCTTACAGAGATAGTGAGGTAACAGTTTCAAAGGTCATCTCAGCCTCCACTGACCTATTATAAACAGTATAGTTCTTCACCCTATTATGAGCAACTTGCTTATCCTTCGCTGTATAGCGGGCACGATTCTTGCTCGGTGTCAATAAATTTATCCCAAATTTTAAAGGTAATATTAATTTGTAATTTATTTTGTTATTGACTCTTTTTAGTAATATCATGCTTATTATTATATATGTTATAGGATGGATTTCTTTTCTATGATTTGGCCACTGGAGTTAATGGGGATGAAACTGTTGGACTCGCAGAAGAGCGTACAAAACTAACGGTGATAATCAAGTGCTTCATGGTCATGCACTTGGATCTGATAATGTTAAAGTAAGCATTATAGAGCCATTGGATATTAATACATATCTATCATATCCAACCGAAGAGATGAAAATCGTTGGTGATGCTGTTGGTTCTTTTATTGTGTGGCCAATAGAACTTGTTTCTTTGCATGCCTAGATATGTTATCAAAATGAAAGTACAAGTTCTATTTTTAAATTAAGAATTACAAATGATTAATAGTAATATGGTATCGTGACATGAAATGCTAAAGGGAAGGCGTGGCACATCCAGCAACGAGCCATCTCACAAACAGTCAGTCAAACCGCCATTTCAAAAGGCAAAAAATGAAAGCATCTGCAAGCAAATAAGGACAGTGCGTATTTTAGGGAGGAGGATGAGAATTGACGACATCATCGATATAGAAATGCATCCTGTTATCTTTGGATACAGTCCTCCCGTAAGTCTCGAACGTAGTGATTTTTTTACAGTCACAGGCAAGGAGGAGATAAGCACGATATGCCATCACTGTATATATTAAGTGAGTAATTATTTTTTTAATTTATGTGAATTAAATATTTTTTGTTTTAATTGTTATTTTAATTTTTGTTTTAGGTTTTTATATCAAATGTGTGATCGTATAGGCATCAGTGGTATGTATGATTTTATTTATCCACATAGTGTCACATATGGTTATGCAGTTTTGGCTGAGGATGAAAGGAAAAAAGTTGTGTTTATCGCGAATATAATGGAAGGACGTTAGCGCGATCGTTTGTATTTTGTACCATTGAATACGGGGGTAAGTACTCGAGTTTTATAATAAAATTTAATTATTGTTTTAATTCAACTTCATACTAATTTCAATATAGTTCACATGGGTGTTTATGTGATTGACCCACACACACTATTGATATTGATTGGATCCGTTACGTCACAAGTCGCGACATGAGATTATTAATAGGATTAATATGTGAGCGTTTAATACTTATATCTACTTCATTAGCTCTAATATATATAGATCTTTTATTAATATTCTTGTTATTTTATGAAAAGAGTCATAGCTATGTTTATCACAAATATTAATAATTCTTTTTTGTACATCTTGCCAGCCCGTGTCAAAGAGCAGCTCTCTGTTTTTAAGAGCAGAGAGCAACAACAAAGAGCGCTTCGTTTTGGCTCTCTGTTGAGAGAGCGGCTCTCTATTGAGCTGCTCCTCTAAAATTTTAAAAAATAACTTTTAATGCTGGTTTTGAAAGAACTGGCGTTAAATCCACTTTTAACGCCGGTTATCTAAAAATCAGTATATAAAAGTCAGAATTTTAACGCCAGTTCTCTAAAAAACCAGCGTTAAAAGTTAATTTTGACGCCGTTTTAATATGAAACCGGTATCTATCTCCTATATGACGGCGGTTGAAAACTACCGTCATATACTGGAGCTATTATGACTCCAGCATACGAGTCGGTTGTAAAACCCTGCTT
>JAVJIF010006273.1:0-124727 GCA_038442645.1 Agave tequilana | reverse complement strand
GCTGGCTGAGGCGCTGCTTAGACGCGGGTTTCGACCCTCGCGTCTTGGCGCTGCAGTGCTGGCTGAGGCGCTGCTTAGACGCGGGTTTAGATCCTCGCGTCTTGATGTTGCGGTGGTGGCCATGATTAGTCCTGCGTCTGGAGCTCGGAACTCTGCTTTTTGGTGACTTGTCTTTTAGTGATCTTTAGACAGCCTACAGAACCCCCTCCAAAGTTTTCGATATTCCGCATTTAGCTGGGACGGATTTCGAAATACTTTGGACTCTAGCTGAATCCACTTTTATGATTTGGACTGACAAAGCTTCGGGCTTGATCTTGTTTGGAGTATGGCCTTCGTGAGTGTACTGTGGAACTCTTTGAAGCCACCAAAACTGATCGCGTGGAGTGTCTAGATACACAGTCTAAACCTCCCCGGTGCTTTAAGTTTGTCATTGGTGTACTTTAAACCAGAGGTGGGCAGTCGTCTGCTTGTGCCATGTGCTTTTGAACTGAATTACAGAAGTAAGGACTACACGCCAGTTCCGTGGACGCAGGGGTGATACTGCTTTTGGGATGACAACGCGACTGTTACTCCATGAGGCAGACGCGACTTTGGCCGGGTTGAAAGGGTGTGTCCTTTGAAGGGACACATCTTTAGAGATGAAGACGCGACTCTTGGATGCGAATCCGTGCCATGAGTACGCTGCCACGTGTACCGTAGAATTGAGGGGACATCTACTTTTTTTGCGTGCGAACTTCACGCTGCATTTAATACGCTGTCCACGGCGTCAGGCGGTAATTAGGCGTCGAGCCAAGCGCCGCGTATCTTTGCGAATCACCGTGCCTATAAAAGGCAACAGTCTTTCAAGAGTCATCATTAGACTCTCCTTCGTCTTCGTGTGCATCTGTTAGGGTTTTGAGAAAGGAACTTCCTTTGTTCTCTTTACTTCATCTAACATCGGATCTTTGATTCGCAATGGCACCAAAGGCCAAGCAAACTGCTTCATCTTCACGGGCGATCGTCGCTGAGACTCAAGGGGCGGTTCCTCCATGCAGGAAGCCCCTATTTCAGGTATAAAGCCATCGGACTTGATTTCACCATTAAAAGGGTTTATAGAGTTCTTTGAACTCTTGGACCCCTCTTTTAAAATTAACCCGCCAATGCGGGCTCGAGCCCATGTTTGATCTTCAGACGCGGCCCTTGAGTCGATAAAGAAGGCGCAGGTTTGATGACCCTTGCTGCTTTTATCTGCTTGAATCTGCGTTTGCTTGTTGAACACAGGGCCCCAGTAAGCCTTGCGTTTTGGATTCAACACTTAGAATGTTTCTAAGTATGAAAGATTCAGACGCAGATTTCTTATGACTCTTGAGTCCTGTGAAATCAGATGCTGGTCCTCATGAATCTTGCGTCTGAGTCCAAGTACTTAGAGATTTTTCATAAGTCTTGGATTTTCAAAACGCGGGCTCCATGCTAGCCTCGCGATCTTCGGGTCTGGACGCAGATTTTGATGATTTCTGCGTCTGAGTTTACTTATGCGTTTGAGTTATGGACACTTAATCATTTCCCTTCAGATTTCTGATCAAATGTCGTTTTCTTTTTGCAGTGCGATATTCCGCCGATCCTCTCTCCAAAAAGTGTCACTTCGGGCACGTAGGTGGTGCTGACCGCAACTTAACCTTCGTGTTGCAAAGGACTGCTCCTATGACTACCGACAAGCCGAAGGAGCGAAGGGAGAGGCTTTCCAAGGTCGACATGGCGACATTCCGGGAACTTATGACTGACGCAGAATTTAAAACGGATTCGCGCGTTCCATTGAAGAAACCCGTCTTCTTCTTTGGGGACAATATTGGCGAGGGTAGTTACGTCTTGCATGATGGCGATTACAAGTGGCTCCGCCAGATAGGGGGTAGGAAATTCTTTCTTCCAAATATGGAGAGAATGTACCCTCTATCCTATCTTCAGCACATGTCTGTCCCTCGGTCAATGCAATGGGAACTTGCCCGACCTGTCTTCAATGTCTCTCTCGGCATCCTGAGCGCCAAGAAGGTACACACTGCCGGTCATGGAAGGAAAGTTTTTAGCCTGTTTCCTGGACTGCTCAGGTCTGATTACCCAATAGGGGAAACCCCTCAGCTCGGCACTACCTTTATTAATCAATTCATGAAGGTAGGGGGTGATTTTTCCACTGACTTCCGCCGCGCTCGGGGGATTCATTCCACTGACAAGTACTGGTGGGGCAAGATGGTGAGCTTTGTCCTCACCGAACTCGGAGGTCTATTGGACCAGGTGGGACTGTACCAAGCGGTCAGGGCTGTGTAATATGGCATCCCACAGAATTCCCAAATTTCTTTGGGATCCTGGAGCACTACAACCCTTTGACGGGGACGTTCTTCACACCCGGTTGGAGAAATGGGGCTCGCCCTGCATGAATTATATGAAATCTCGGGGCTGGTAATGGGAGATGCTCCTTATGAGGAATACGTCCCCACCTCTGAGGAGCTTCATCTCTTGAAGAAAGAGTGCCCCGTGTATATGAGACCTACTGGGAAGTGCTATGTCATTTCCACATCTGCGGCCAAATAACCTCCTGGAGGACTAGGGGAGTTAAGCAGCTGTCTTGGGTGAGCTACTTGTTTAATGGTATCGCTGAGAAAGACCACTCAGTGACCAGTTTGGCTCCCAGCTCTGACGAAGAAATCGCCGAGAGGATCGACGCCTCTTTGAGTTCTTATACCACAGAGTCGAACGAAGACACTTTCAAACCTGACACGGTTTTCAAAAGTTTCCATCATCAAGCCCAGGTCCCCATTTCTAACCGGGCACTGCTGGCGGGTTTCCTCATGCTGTGGTTGAAACGCTGTGTAGTGCCGACACTGCCGCATGAGGTGGTTGTTGCTAACGTGGTGTATCCGACGGTGCTGCTGGCTTATGGTAGGTCCATAGCTCTCCTTCCGACAATGGTGACCGGTATCCAAAGCGGGTTGCGGGTCCTGACTCAGAGCCTGTGCAGGGTGGAGGCCATCGTCGACTCCCAAGGTAAACCGGAGGTCGACTCAGAGGGAAGGCCGAGAATGAAGACCCCTAATCCTCGGATCGAGCTTCCCTACACGTACTTAATGGCTTGGTACGTGATGTACTGCCCCTCACTGATGACGCCAGTGTCCCAATGCGAGGGGTTTGTCCCTTTTGTGCAGCGGCTGGAGAGTTCGAGCTGGTCCAACAACTATATGTTCTACGTCCGGAAGTGTATTCTGAACGCTTCAAATTATCATCTCAACCGTTGCTTCCCCGAGATTACAGATGCTGCTTATGGGGATAAATTCGCCGACATTGTGGGTCCGGACGACTTCACGAGGCTGCCATCGGGAGTCTTCTGGTGGCTTATCAATATCCGGCCCGGGTATCTGCTTTTTCGGCAAGGAAACTCGTGCACAATCGAGCCTTATATGCCGAATCGTTTTGCCCGACAGTTCGGCTATGACCAACTATATGTCGGCAACCCTAACGCTCAGCTTGCCTTCAGTGAAAATCTGTTTGAAGGTGCTCGGGCTTGGTATTACAGCGTGGCTGGGGGGGACACAGGCTCTTTTCTCTGCTTACCTCATAAGACGCCAAACTGCTACGCAAGCCTTAGCTTCTGCACCTCGTACTTCCAGGCTAGCAAGATGCCCGGCTATTCAATAGAGTGCTCATGTATTAAGAGCATTAATGCATCTTATGAAGAGAAGGTGGCGTCCAACAAGCGCTCGCGAGGCATCGATGAATATCAGGCGGCTCAGAGGGAGGCCAGAGGGGAGACACAGGGTAAGCCGAGAGCAGTCACACCTAGGGAGCAGTCTGCCAAAAGGCATCGACAGGCGGTGCATAAACGTCCTCATGGCGTTACTCTCCAAACTGAGCTTGCCTCTATTTCCACAACTGAGCCTGCCCCAAAGAAGGCCAGGAAGACTTGGCAGCTGAAGAGACCATCCCCTTCCGGCGTTGAAGAGTAGAGGGAAGAAGATGAGGAGGAGATGACGCCCCCTTGTTCGTTCTCGTGGATTGCGCAGCAGGGGCCCGTAATTTTAGAAGAAGGGGAGCTTGCTGATGAACCCATCGCAACTGATGAGGCCGAGCAGCTCGAGGTCGCCCTGATGGGCAGGGATGATGTTGAGATTCCAGGGGTCTCAACTCAACCAGGGTTTTCTTCGGCTCATGAAAGGAGAGATGAGGCACAACCCTGGGTCTCCTGGTGTATTAATCTCCAGCTCGCGAGTAGTTGACCCTAGTCCTACTACTGGGGTATTGGTGGCAAGGCCTCAATTGCCGAGGCTTCTCGCGTTGAACTATCGTCTTCATCGTCCGGAGAGGACGAATATGATTCAGGCGATGAAGTCGATTTTAGCGATGAACCCGCTCTTCCAGATCCAAGCAAATTCTCACATATCTCAGAGGAAGAAATACACAGGTGCGACCCTGTGACGGTTTCGCCAGAAGCACCAATTGCTGCTGTTGAAGGTACTCTTATCGTCTTGTTGACCCGGTTTCCCTTTTAACTAGGGGAAGGTTCTGACATTTTCCCTTTATGCTGCAGGGTTGGCCGCGGACAGCGAGGCTGCGACTTCCTCCCATATCGAGGAGATGATACAGGAGCTGGCCTAGCAGGAGGGTGTTGAGGCTCCTGCTGTTGAGATGCCTCAAGAGAGGGCAATTATTGAGGTCAAGGAGACCTCAACCTTGCAAGATTTGCCCAGGGATCTGCCGTCTTTGGACCCTCGGCTTGGTAAGGAAATATTGACGCTTTGAATATTTTCCTTTTATTATCATGACTGATGTTTTGGTGATCTGCAGAGAGTGCTCAGGAAGCTCAGGCAGAGGACTTGGCAGTCAGCGTCGACTCAGCAGGGGCGGCCAGCGTTGACCCAGCAGGCAGTACAATTCAACCCTCGACCGAGGGTTCCGAAGAAGCCAGGTTCGCTGCTACTTTAGTCTCCGTGGAGGCTGCTATGACGGCAACCGCCCCGGAAGTGCCGGCGACCATCTCGCTTTTGTCGCACCTGCTGTTGACCCTACTCCTGCACGGGATGAGTTGATTCCCATCCCTCGCCCTGTGATAGAAAGGGGATCTGGGAGCACATCAGCAGAATTCTCCCCAGCCGGTGATATCATGGAAGAACTGACACGTCAAATGGTGCAGCAGTTCTTTGCCTCCATCCGATCCTGTATTGATCTCATCCTTTATGGGGGCAGTTCTTTCGAATTTGCCCGAGTGCTTCTTGAAAATCTGATCGAGAACATTGATCATACTGGAGGTCCTTCGCAGGCTAGGGCATGTCTGCTGCTGGTGGAGCAGTTGGGGAGTGATCTGAAAGAGCTTAAGTCTTTGGAAGACGCTGGCTCAGTTCAAGAGGCCCGGGCAGCCTTGGATAGGCTTCTTGCTGCTCAAGAACAAGAGCGAAAGGAGGTGGAGGAAAGGATAGCTGAAGAGACCCACCATCTCCAACATTTCCAGGCGGACCATCAAAGGTTGATTGGCGATTCAAGGGAATCTGAACTCATCATACAGAGCGCAGAGCAGGTTATTATCAGTGCTCGGGCCACCATAGCCAAGGCGGAGGCCTTGATTGCAATCAACGAGCATAAGCTTGCCACTGCCAGGAAGAAGCTGGAAGAGCTGGAAGCTGCCAAGACGCAAGTTGAAGAAAACCTCTCTGCTCATTCCTCCAAGTTGGAATCCCTACGAGCGCAGCTGGCTGCAAGGAGATTTTTGTCCGAGGAGGAGCTGCTGGTCCAGGCTCTCATGGAGGCTGAGAAAGCACGTCGGCACGAGATACATCGCCTCCGAGAACAAATCCGTTCTTTGGCTAATCAAGATTATTAGCCTCCCCTTTTTTTTAAGGGACAGAACACTCAATTCATCAAGAGTGTTTGTATCACTTTTATCATTTTTGGCTCAAATAATAAAAGTCTCTTGAAATTATGCTCCATCTTCATTGTTCCACTGTAGATGAATCCAATTTCTTAGCTGCACTCTTTGGTTGTGGTCTTTGGCTGACTCTGAATAAACTCAAGCTGAACTGAGTTTGCCAAACGCGGTTCTGATTTTGTGGTGGAGACACAGTCTCGGGAAACGCGACTCTGACCTGTCCAGTTGGCGTGAAGGACGCAGCTTTGGGTGCGGCTCCCTAGCCGCAGCCCTTAACTCTACCCAAGTACAGAATTCAGGATGCCGTGAGGACGCGGTCTTATACTCCTCAAAACTGACGCATAGATTGAGGATGCGGCAGTGTGTCCTTGACCTGGTGCAATCTCAAATTATATTGAGTTTATGATAGGAACACCATTATCATCTCGCCATGTCGACGCAGCTCCAAGATACTTGTGAATGCCATAGGCCTTCTCTGTTGAGGACACAAGTCTCAGGATGCAGCTTTCCACTTTTATGTGATTTCCAAGCGCGACCCCCGGAATGGGTCCCTTTTGCTGTGAAGAGATGCAGCTTTGAATCACTCTGAGAGACGCGGTTGCAGTTCTCTAGACTGGAATGAAAAGGGACGCCATTTCCTGGACGCGGCTCTCGGGCCTGCGTTTGGTGCAACTTCCCAGGCATTACATGTAGCTTGTCATAAAGATTTCGTGGGATCTTTAAATGTCAAGTCGACGTTGACAATTGGGGACTCGCATCATCCGATGTTTCCCGAAGCGGCGGTCCACGCGTCAACCCTTCATTGGGTTCAGGCATTAAATGTCTTTAAATGTCAAATCGGCACTTGCGATTGGAGACTCGCGTCTTCAATGCTTCCTGAAGCGATAGTCCACGCGTCAGCCTTTCATTGGGCTTTGACATTTGTGCGAGAATTAAAGCCGACAGTTCTGATTAGCAAGCCATTAATCACAGGCTTTGTGGTCTGCCTATAAATAGGGCTCAGCTTCTCCTTTTAGCAGTCTATTACTTAGACTGCTTCCTTTTGAGAGCGAATGCTCTGAGCGATTCTGCCTTTCCTCTTCAAGGATTTGTATCTGAGACTTGCCTCCATGGATGATGATGACCCAGAGCTTTCATGCTTCTGTTTAATCTCTCCAGAAGATTATTACTGTCAAGTGATTTCAAGATCAAGAAGCATTTCCTTGAGCACCTTTTATATCCGCGCCTTGGTGCAGAGAGTTCAACCTTAATGGGGGTTGCTGCGGGTATGACTTCCTAGTCTGCCATGAAATTTTCAACCCTGAATTTTGCAACCCCTGTTCGTCGAACAGGGAGACGGCAATTTTCGAATCTGATTCTTTTCGCGCCTCATACCTTAGACGCGGATGCAAAACCAGACTGCGTCTGACTTCTGTGTGTATCACAGCTTTGATCGCGTCTGTTTCTGCCGCCACAGAAGTTAGGTTCACTGCGCGGGTCATTCCTGCATCTGCAGTTTTTCGCAATAGCTGCGTCTGTCACTTAGTTTTTCTTGTTGAAATATACTAAGTTTCAGATCTTCTAACTTTTGCTTTCTGCAGGTAGGCTTAATCATCCCTTTTCATGTTCGTTGGGCCCTTGGGAGAATATATCGGCCAGCGAACTTGGTCGATGGTCGACCACAGGAGAAGAAGTCATGGGCCTTGACCCTCGCCAAGATCTCTTTGGATTCAATGTACCGGTCATGCTTATTGGCATGGCATGGTCAGAGTGAGGATGGCGGTGGATATAGTGGTGGGTATGGTCTTGGATTCTCCCTTCACCTACCCCAGAAGTGACATCGATGAAAACTCCATGCTCATTGGATGACTTTCTGGTGGTGGAGATGTTTCATCAACGAAGGATCATACCCCGCCGCTTCGGATGGTCAGGTGGAATCAGAAGATTCTGCTGCCTTTCGACCTCAAAAACATCATTGTTCTTGGTCAACGATGGGCTTTTTCAATGTTTACATCATGCATCGTGGTGCAATCAACTTCCGATCGTCGCCACAGAATCCTACTTTGGCGCCCTTCCAAACATCTTGTACTTGGAGCTGTGAGCAGCTTCAAGAAGTGAGTGCAACCTTTGAGAGAGAAAGGGACTTTTTTGTACTCCTTTATTGTAACACTCAATCTTATTGTATAAGAGAGCATTTTGTATCACTTTTATATGCCTGGATATAAATAAAAATGACACTTTTCTTTTTGTTTCCTTCTATTGTCTTGAACTTTTTCTTTTTTTCTTAAGTCAGACGAATAGAAGCGAAGAGTCTTTGACTTGTCAAAACTATGATGATAATCTTAACGAGTCACATTCTGTGGAGAGAGATCCTATTTCAGGAACTCAATAATGTTGTCAGAGGTGTGATATTAACTTGACAGAGATAAGATAATTTTTGTGGACCTGCCAATCTATAACGGAGAATGACAAGCTGAATTTGTACCCCCAGGGAGGATGAACTTTTATCAGAGGTTTGGGATTAACTTGATTAAGATCAGCTGGAGAGTTAATGAAAACACTGTTAATGATGTAATGTCAACCTAACAATGTTTTTAGGTAGACTTGCTGTTCTGTTGGAGAGAATAACAAGTGAGACTAGATTCGCGGGGGATCTAGGAAAGTCTTTACCGTTAGAGGTGTGATATTAACTTAACGGGTTGAATGTAGTCTTGTCAGAAGTGTAATGTTAACTTGACAAGAATGTGAGTCAGAGGTGTGATATTAACTTGACTCAGAAGCATTTCAGCTTTCATTTGGAAAAACTGAAAGTGTCACTGTCATAGGTGTGATGTTTAACTTAGCAGTGAGGGTAATGCTAGAGGTGTAATTTTGAACTTGGCATTGGTCATCTCGACTTTAACAAGGAAGTTCGAGGGAAGGTCATGGCCTTAAGTGTATTGTTAAACTTAGCAATGACTTGGACGCTAGAGGTGTAGTATTAAACTTAGCATTGTTCATTTCAGCTTCGATATGGAAGTCTGAGGGAAAAATGGCTGTCAGAGGTTTAACATTGAACTTGGCAGCAACTTGATTACTGTTAGAAGTGTTATGTTAACTTAACAGTATTTATCAGAGGTGTGATGTTAACTTGACAAAAATTGGTTTGCGATGCGAGCAATTTGAGGACCTGTCATTCTATTGATGAGAATTGACAAGTGAAGTTTGAAGAGCCAGAGGTATAGTGTTAACTTGGCAAATTTGAAGTCTTGCTGCTCCATGTAGAGTTGACAAGTAAAGTTTGTACTCGACAAGGAGTATTGAAAATTTTCATTACCAGAGGTATAGTGTTAACGTAGCAATGATTGTATTTTGTAAACTTACCATTCTGTGGATGAGAATTGGTAAGGGATTTTTGGAGGAAAGAGTGGAACTAAGTCCACTTAGGATTTTTAGCAAACCTCAGCTGTCAACGGATTTGAGGTGCCTTTACCAACTACCGTTTGAGTTGGGCTAGCCATGCTATTCCCCTCAGCATGATGAGTTGTCGAAGACTTATGTTGGGCTTAGAAGCCAACATTTTCCTCTGTCCTTAGCCGTCGGAGGCGTCGGATGTTAATGAGGATGGGAACATTAGAACCCAGGGTTTTTAGCAAACCCTCAGCTGTCAACGGATTTGAGGTGCCTTTACCAACTACTGTTTGAGTTGGGCTAGCCATGCTATTCCCCTCAGCATGATGAGTTGTCGAAGACTTATGTTGGGCTTAAAAGCCAACATTTTTCTCTATTTTTTAGCCGTCGGAGGCGTCGGATGTTAATGAAGAAGCTCTTCTTGTTTTGATCAGAGGTGCACTTTTAACTTGATCAGAGGAGGAGTACTATTAAGGATAGTACTTCTTCAAGAATCTGCCATTGATCGGCATCATGAGTGTATCGTCATTTGAGGTTATGAGGCGATATGATCCATTTGAGTAGACTGACTCTACTACAAATGGTCCTTCCCATTTGGGCTGAAATTTTCCTTTTGTCTTATGTGTCATCACCATAGGTCTTCTGACAGCTAAGACAAGATCACCTTTCTTAAAGTTCGCACTTTAACTTTCTTGTTGAAGGCTCTGGTAATCCGGGCTTGGTAAAGCTCGATTTGTTGTTGGGCCTGCAGGCGTTTGTCATCTAAGGCTTCCAATTCTTGGAGTCGCTATCGATGCTTCTCCGCATTTGTCATCTCTGCTGTCAAGGCGACACGTAGAGACGGAATTTGGATTTCCAGTGGAAGCACGGCTTCACACCCATATACCAAAGAAAATGGCGTGGCTTTAGTTGGGGTTCGCACAGTTGTGCGATAAGCCCATAAGCATTCACCTAGCCTGTCATCCCAGTCACGTTGACTTTTCGAGACGAATTTCTTGAGAAGTTTGCCGATGGTCTTGTTGAAAGCTTCTGCGAGACCATTGGCGGCGGGGTAGTATGCCGTTGAGGACACACTCTGGATTCTGAACTTAGGGCAGAACCTCTGGAAGGCTTGACTGATGAACTAGGGTCCATTGTCATGGACAATTCGCCGAGGTACCCCAAAATGGTAAATGACGTGATGTTTAACGAATTTGATCACGTCGGATGACTTCACCTCCTTCAAAGGGATGGCCTCAGCCCATTTGGAGAAGTAATCGGTTATGGCCAAAATAAACCGATGTCCTTTTGATGATGGAGGGCTGATAGGGCCAACTACATCCATCCCCCACATTTCAAATAGCCAGGTAGAGGTCGTAGAGTGAAGGTATCCGGGTGCTTGATGGATGAAATCGCCATGCACTTGGCAGGCGTGACATTTCTTAGCATAAGTGATGGCATCAGCAACCATCTTAGGCCAATAATATCTCAACCTTTGGAGTCGGTATGCAAGTTTTGGGCCAGGTTGATGGGCTCCACACATGCCATCATGAGCTTCTTTCAATACCTCATGTGCCTCTTTTTGTGAAAGGCAGCGAAGCTAGATCCCGTCATGCGATCGACGATACAATGTTTGTGTGATCGCATTATAGTAGAATTTGGGAGCTTTCTTCTAATGGCAGCCGCTTCTTTGGTGTCCTCTGGCAGGATGCCATACAAGACGTAATCAATATGGGGGATCGCCAGTCTCTAGGCTCTGGACCGGCTGACGACTCGAGAACTTCTTTGTCTTGACAATCTCCTGTTGACTCCTGGTAGTCCTCAAGAGCAAGTCTCGGGCAATACAGGTCATGGTTGTGGACAAATATTTTCTCTACTGCTCCAGCTGGAAGAGCTAAAAAGGCAGCGAGAGACGTCAGTGCATCTGCATGCGCATTTTGCTTGCGTGGCACATGGTCGATGTAAAAGTTGTGAACCTCTCGGCCATGTAGACAGTTGCATTGTAATAGGGTACTAGGTCTTCATGTCTGACTTCGTACTCCCCACGAACCTGGCTGACGATGAGCTTGAAGTCACCATATGCCTCGAGATTTTTAACGCCAATCTCATCGGCGAGTTGCTTCCTAATCAAGAGGGCATTGTACTCCGCTACATTGTTAGAGCAAGGTTCGGTTAACGAGACAGCTCAAGGAATCACATAGTTCTGTGGGGAGACGAGTACTACTCCTACTCCTGCCACTATATGTCCTTTTGGGCTTGTTCTCGATGCACCGTCAAAGAAAAGTTGCCATACTTGTCCTTCGAAGGATGTCTGAGTCTGGCAGGCTTCAGCGACCTCGTCTGGGAGATCCTCGTAAATTTTGGTTGCTCGGATCTGGATGCTCGGCCAGGAAATCCGCCATCGCTTGTCCTTTAACGGCCTTCTGTGGTAAAAAGTGCATTTCATATTGAGATAACAATATGGCCCATTTTGCCAGTCGGCCATTTAACGATGAAGGCTTTGTCATGAGTAACCTCAAAGGGTTAACTTTTGATATGACATTTATAGTTTGGCCTGCCAAATAGTGTCGCATTTTCTGAACGGCGAACACCAATGCCAAACATTCTTTCTCGATTGGGTTGTATCGATGTTCGGCCCCGATCATTATTCTACTCAAATAGTAGATTGCTTGCTCTCGTCCTTGATCATCATTCTGAGCTAGTAGGGCTCCTAAAGAATGATCCATCGCTCGGACGTATATCAGGAAAGGTTTTCCAGACACCGGAGCTGCAAGGACTGGCGGTTGTGTGAGGTACTGTTTAATTTCCTCAAATGCTTGCTGGCAAGCGCTGTCCCAAATGAACGAAACACCTTTCTTCATTATTTGGAAAAGGGTTGGCATCTTCTGGAGAGATTTGAGATAAACCTTCGGATGTACGCCAATCGTCCTTGCAATCCCCTGAGCTCCTTGAGGTTTCTCGGAGGTTGCATCTCTTGCATAGCCCGGACCTTTTCCGGGTCCAAATGAATCCTCGTAGAGGTCACTACGAACCCTAGAAATTTTCCACTGGCCACCCCCAGGAAGGACTTGGTGGGGTTCATCTTCAATTGATGGGCCCACATGATGTCGAAGACAACCTTTAGATCAGTTATATGATCACTTTTAGTGCGGCTTTTTACCGCGATGTCGTCAACATAGCATTCCACCGTTTTGCGCATATGTTTGTGAAAAATGGCATTCATGGCCCTTTGATATGTTGCCCCTGCATTCTTCAGTCCGAAGGGCATGACGGTGTAACAGTATACCCCCAGTGGTGTCCTGAAAGAGGTATGCTTTTCATCATCAGGATACATTTTGATTTGATTGTATCCTGAGAATCCATCCATAAAGGACATTCGCTCGAATCCACATGTGTTGTCAATCATGACATCTGTGATTGGCAGTGCGAATTCATCCTTGGGACAGGCCTCGTTTAGATCACGAAAATCGATGCAGATTCGGAGCTTCCCGTTCTTTTTAGCAACGGGGACGATGTTGGCCACCCAATCAGGATGTTGTTCTTCCCTAATGAAGCCAGAGCCTATAAGCTTTCTGACTTTTGACTGAATTGCCTCCATTATTTCTGGACGGAACCGTCGCTGTTGTTATTTGACGGGTTTTACGTCCGTATTAATGTTGAGGCGGTGCATAGCCACTCGAGGATCAAGTCCAGGCATGTCTCCATAGTTCCAGGCGAAGACGTCTATATATTCTTGTACAAGAGATATTAGACCCTTTTTCTCCGAAGGTGACAGGCCGTCACTTATGAAGATGGGCTTAGGATTAGCCTCATCTCCTAGATTGATCTGAACAACCCTATCTTCTGTGGGTGGCTCGCGCTGTTCGAAGCGGGTATCCCAAAGATTATTTAAGTGTTTGATCCAAGGATCTGTATCGGATTGGATCATTTCTTCATCTCCGTCTTTCAGGTGGCTTGTTGAAACCATATTCACTGAAAGTTCTCTGAAGATGTTGCCGACACTAGCATCTGATTCCCACGAAGACGTGCCCGATGAGTAATCATAACAGAATGACTCTTTAGACTCAGAAGCTGATGGGATCGGAGTTGACACATAGCCCAACCCCCTGCGAGTCTGATGATAATAATCAGGGGTTTTCCCTTTTGGTACAAAAGATCGGAGTAGTGTTCTCCTTCCTTTGCCGAAGTTCAACCCTGGTCCGCTTGTCAGATCATACCCCATGTTTTTCATCATTCTGAGTGCCTTTGGCTCATAATGACTGAACTGAGGGGATTCTTGCTCGCCTTCTGATTCTTCACGGGTCATCGATTCGGATTCAATTCGTCCGAAAAGAATTCGTCTTTGGCCTTTCCGTCTTGCTGGAACCATGAATATGGATTCTTGCGCATTACAGGCCTCTTGGTGCGTTTCGAAGGACGACTTTACTGGTACATGCAATGATGTCAAAGCATCCATTGCCGACCAGAGATCGTCCTCCACTTCGGTACTAGTGTCTGACGGTACTGAATCAGAAGCAAACACAGAGAAATACGCCAGATCTAAGTCTTCATTAATATACCATCCGCCTGCATCATCGGAGGTATTATCAACATCGGGCTTATTAATGCCCGTTACAAGTGGATCTAGTTCCCACATGCACTCTTCTTTTTCCTGCTCGTGTCGGCTTCATTACCAGAGTCGGGCTCCTCTGGTTGCGAAATTTAATCTGTTTCTACAGATTCCTGATATAGGAGAGAATCTGTGAAATAATTCTCAACTCCCTTGAACGGATGCCTTTCGGCAATCAACGTTCGCACTTTTTCACTCCCGTCAATGTATTTCATGACTTGGTGGAGAGTAGAGGGAACGATAGAATTGCGATGAATCCACGGTCGTCCCAACAGCAAGTTGTAGGAGGTGTCAGCATCTATCACGTAGCATGTCACCTCCAACCTTAGGTCCCCAATCTGGCATCTGAGCTTAACCTTCCCCATTGGACGGGTACTATTGGCATTGAACCCATAAATAGTAGTCTGGATGGCGCTCAAACGGTGAGTAGGAATCCCGAGTTGTTGCATGACTCGGCGAGGCATAATGCTCAATGCGGACCTGGGATCTACCTGGATGCGATTCACCTCAGATGATCCAATATACCCCGCGAAGTAAAGGGGTCGATCATGTTTCCCTTTGACTTGCATATCATCTGCCGTGAAGGTGATACAGGGAACATTTTGGGAGGTATGGAGGCAGTCCTCTACATCTTCCTCCTTTGGTCCGATCGGCACCTGGGTCATGAAAACCTCAGCATTAGCCAAGGCCTCTTGTAGAGCTTCTCTGGTCGACTTTGATAGCCTAAGAAGCTCATAAAGAGTAATCCGGGCCGGGATGTTGGCCAGTTGAGTCAGGACATCAAAGCGGTAAGGTGCTGTGGATCCTTCCGCTATGTCTTTTGAAAGAACTCTGGAAAACTGAAGCTCTTTCTGTTTCTCCACAGGTTGCTTTGTGGAGGGCTTGGCTGACTCTGCAGCGGGTCTTGGAGGAGTTACCGCCATTTCGTTATACTTTTTCAAATATGACTGCCCTGAACGGGTTTTCGCCACCAGTTGACTGGGTTCTGTGGCCAGGACTATCGTCTCATCTTCTGAATCGGTCAGTGAGGGAACATCAGTCTCCGCTTCCCGAGAAGAAGCGCACACCACATTACAAGATGAAGTTTTCACTTTGCCTTTGGACCTTCTGCTGGTAACAGTGGTCCATTGCTGGCCGTCCACAAGGTCGGGATGAACCCACATGACTTCTCCTTGAGGTGTGAAAATGGGTACCAGGCCCTTCTCTTGCTGTTGGTGAGGGTCTGTGTTGACCATTCTCAGCTCTCCTCTTGGGACAAGGACTACTCCAGAGGGTGTTGGAGGTTGCCTTCCAAACTGGAGGAACGACGTCATGTTAGCCGCCACCTTCTTCTGCTCTGGACGGAGTTTTAACACCTCCGCGTCAATCAAAGCCTGAAGGATGTCCTTGAAGACATAACAGCTCTTGGTGGGGTGTCCCAACATCCTGTGATACATGCAGTAGTTAGAATTATCGGTTTTACCGACTTCTTCAGGGCGCCTAACTTCAGGAAGCTTCAGTCGGTTGCTCTTGTTGAGTAGTTTGAAGAGCGAGTCCACATATTCATCCTTGAAGGAATACTGCTTGTTGGCACGTGGTTGGCTTGAAGAGCCACTTCCCTTGACCGGTTGAGGTTTGACAGGGGATTTGGTCTCTGCTGCTAAGTTATCCTTCCGTTTTGTTTGGAGGGATGTGTCTGGCGCACGCCTTGCTGTCCTCTCAGGTCGGGGTTTTTTTTCTCTCTGCCCTGACCCGAGCGACGATTTCCTCAGCCTGTTCACCTTGTTGGATCAACTGCTTCCAGTGCGGCTTTCGGCAACTCCTATTTGGGCAAGGAGCGAAGTTTGGAGATTGTGGCGGCATGTTTCCACCAGGGTGACCTGGGTCATACCGCTTGGACATCGGAGTGCTACGTTCTGAAATCTTTCTACGAAAGACTTAATGGACTCTCCCTTTCGCTGCTTGGTGGCTAAAAGGGTAGGCATGTTGACCTCCGAGTCATCTTCAAAGAAGCGCGTTAAAAAGAGCTTCTCCCAAATCGCCCCAATTCTTGATGGAGCCCTCTGGGAGCTTCATGAACCATTCAAAGGAAAGCCCTTTTAGGGTGCCGATGAACAAGCGTGCCAGAATGGCATCATTATCTACCACATTCCCTGTTTGGGATTTAAAGTAGTAGATATGCTGGTTCGGTGAACCTTTCTCATCAAATGCATGGAGGGTTGGAGCCTTGAACTTGGGCGGGTATGGAACCAGGTCCCACTCGGCCGGATATGGCCGGACCACTCCTGCTTCTTGGAGGCCTTTCGGTTGGTAAGGGCCTCAAGACGTTGCTCCAACTGATTCATTCTTTTAGAATGAACTTTTCCTTGGTCTCGGTCATCCTTTTCCTGCGACGAGGATTTAGACGAACCAGAAGTAGACTGCTCTTTCTCCTCTATATGTACAGAGGACGAGCTTTCCCCCTCTTTCGTTTGCCTTTAGACTTCCTAGAGGAGGCTTTGTTAGTTGACTTCCTCTTGTCTTCAAGCAACTGTGCGAGCATCTGCTTGAGGGAGTCGATAGATTCTTGCTGAGCACAAATCATCTCGAATTGTTCCTTTTGGACATGGGCTTGCTGCTCCAAGCGCCTGGCGGTCTCCTCAGGAGTGCTGGTCATGTATATAAAGGCCTCTTTCTCCATAGAAGAGTTTGAAGCCTGCGACTCTGCAATAGCGGAATGCGAGTCATTCACTTCAATGCCCCGGACTAGAGCATTGTAGTCAATCGGGGGAATTGCCCTGGTCCGGGTGCGAGTGTGTCGGTACACTCCTTCCGGTTCTGTGTCAGATTCATTATTGGAACTGACTGCAGGTTGTTTTCCCCTGCTCCTGCTCGCCGTGTTTGCAGTGAGCTCTGGATATTCAGTGTCAGAGAAAATCCTCCTCCTGTGGAACGACTTCTCTTAGCTGATCGGGAAATCAGGGTCAGCTGTCTAACTAGAGACTGCTGGTTTGCACCTGAACTGCAACGGCACTCAGAAAGCATCGTGATAAGCCGTTGGCAGCAACATGATGAAGTGATCTGATTAGCACTTCTTTTCTTTGTCAAATAATCTCTCAGATCCGTGGGAGGAGGATCAAAGAGATTAGCCTCGCAATGTCGAGGGCGGGAGGCATCCTTGCTGCGTACAGCCAGGACGCGTGATTCAGAGACGCGGTTCTGGCGTCGTGGCTTCAGGATGCGTGTCTGACGTCTCTGCTGAGAAGAGACGTGACTCTCGCGCTGCTAGTTGTTGCATCGGGGCAGAGGCGCTTGAGAGATGCAGGGCAGCTGGGCCCCATGCTTAGAGGGGCGTTCCTCTTGTACTCGACGAGGCGCGCAAGCTTCGCCTTGGCGTCTAGGGAGTGGGGCTTCAAAGGGGCCAACTTGGTGAACCTCACGTTTGGATTGCCAAACGTGGATTTCGCATGCAGATGTGGCGTAGCAGAGACGCCGGCTTGAACTTTGCGTCCTGCCTCAGTTGGACGATCAGTTGTTCCAACTTGCAGTTGACGCGCACGCCTCCTCTGTCGGTGTTCAGCATTCCGGTTGCGTCGTGGGGGTTGAGAGAAACCGACGACGACCTGGTGCTGAGGAAGAGGGTGGATCGGCTGGACGCCAGAGAATTTGACCACGCGGGTCTCCTGAGAGACGTTGGCGCGTGTGTCACGCCTGGCGTGATTGGCCACAACATCCCTCACAGCAGCTGCTTCTGAGAGAGGCTCAGAGCAGACTTCGGGGCAAGTCCCCGTAGAGACCCTGCGGTAGGCGCGGGCCTTTGGGCTCTTGGAGCCGGAAGAGAGGAACTCTTCATACTTTGCCTCGTCGAATTCGACGATGAGCGATTCGACCGTTTTCCCCTTGTAGAGGACGTCACCTTGCGCCATAACTTGTTCGTCAGTAACGAAAGTAGTCCCCAGCGGAGTCGCCATCTCTTGTTTGGTACGGAGAAAAATTCGGTGTAAAGTTTCCTTGAATCAACTGAAAGATTACAACGGACTAATGCTCCGACTACAAGTGCTGGGTTCTTGAATCTCCCCATTGTTTAGTGCTGGGTTCTTCAAGTGGCGGTGGAAAGTTGAATCTTGTTTTCCGTTGACCGGGTGAACGTCAGAACTTCTGGGATCTTCTTCGGATGGTGGACGGAGTAACACAGCTCCGTCGACCAAGAGATTGTAGGCAAAAATTAACTTATACGCAGCAAGTTATCTAAAGGGTTGGACTCTCTTTCCTCCTCTGTGGAAGCTCTCAAGTCAAGCTCTTTTCTTCCAGAGTTCTTCTCTAAAAAAAATCCGACCCCTTCTCCATAGCAACGGGGCTATTTATAGAGGTTTCAGGGGCGTACATGCCTCCTAAAAACGCTCCATAATGGGGGTTAACTTTTCCCGTTATGTAGGCCGTGATTGGCCCTATAACTGGGACGGTTACAACTGAGACACGGGTGTCGACCCACGCGCCTTGGTGCTGTTGAGACGCGGGTTTCGACCCACGCGCCTTGGTGCTGCAGAGACGCGGGTTTCGACCCACGCGCCTTGGTGCTGCAGTGCTAGCTGAGACGCGGGTGTCGACCCGCGCGCCTTGGTGCTGCAGGGCTGGCTGAGGCGCTGCTTAGACGCGGGTTTCGACCCTCGCGTCTTAGCACTGCAGTGCTGGCTGAGCGCTGCTTAGACGCGGGTTTAGATCCTCGCGTCTTGATGTTGCGGTATTGGCCATGATTAGTCCTGCGTCTAGAGCTTGGAACTCTGCTTTTTGGTGACTTGTCTTTTAGTGATCTTTAGACAGCCTACAGCAGATAGAGGCACCGACGTCATCAGCGAAGGGCAGTGCATAACATACCAAGCCATCAGATATGTATATGGGAGTTCGATCCTGGGGTTAGGGGTCTTCACTCTTGGCCTTCCCTCCGAATCAATCTCTGGCCTGCCCTCCGAGTCGACAATGGCCTCCACTTGGCACAGGCTTTTAACCAAAGCCCATAAACTACTTTGAATTCCAGCCACCATTGCTGGAATGAGGGCGATGGACTTTTCGTAGGCCAGCAAAACTGCCGGGTACACCACATCGGCGATAATTACTTCATGTGGCAGTATTGGCACCACACAACGCTTCGCCATAGCATAAGGAAGCCGCCATAGCGCCCTGTCAGAAATGGGAACTTCGCCTGATAATGAAAACTTTCAAAAACTGTATTAGGTTTGAAAGTATCCTCATTTGACTCGTGGTGTAAGAGCTCGCAGAGGCATTGATCCTCTCAGCAATTTCTTCGTTAGTGCAAGGAGCCTGGCTGGTCATTGGGCTATCTTTCTCATTTATACCATTGAATAGGTAACTCGCCCAGGACATCTGCTTGACACCCCTGTTCCTCCAAGAGGTTATTTGGCCGCAGATGTGGAAGTGGCACAACACTTCCCAGTATGTCTCGTACACCTGAGAGTTCTCCTTCTTCAAGAGATGAAGTTCTTCAGAAGTCGAGACGTATTCTTCATAAGGGCATCTTCCATAACTAGCCCCGAGACTTCATACAGTTCATGAAGAGCGAGCCCCATCTCTCCAACTAGAGTAAAAAATGTGCCCGTCAAAAGATTATAATGCTCCAGGATGCCATAAAAATTGTGAGAACTTTGCGGGAGGCCATACTATACAGCCCTGACCGAGTGATATAGCCCCACCTGCTGCAGCAGAGCCCCGAGCTCAACAAGCACAATTCCAACCATCCTACCCCACCAGGATCTGTTAGAAGAATGAACCCACCTGAGCGGACGGAAGTCGACGGGAAAATCACCCCTCACTTTCATGAACTGGTTGATGAAAGTGGTGTCAAGTTGTGGGTTTCTCCTCTCGGATATTTAGATCTGACTAACCCGGGAAATAAACCAAAGATCTCTTTCCCATGGCCAACAGAGTGTATTTCTTTGGCACTTAATCTGCCAAGAGAGACACCGGAGACAAATCGGGAAAGATCCCAATCCATCGCACGATGAACGGACATGTGCTGTAGACAGGACAAGGGATACATCCTCTCCATGTTGGGAAGAAAGAACCGCCTGTCCCCTATCCGACGGAGCCACTTATAATCCCCATCATGTAGAATCCTATCGTCCTCATCAATGTCGTCACCAAAGAGGAAAACGGGCTTCTGTAATGGAGTGCGAGAATCCGTCTCAAACAGTCCATCAGAGATAATCTCCTGGAGGGTCACCATACTGGCCTTGGAGATTCTCCCCTTTCACTCCTTCGACTTACCAGTAGTCACAGGAGCAGTTCTCTGAAGCATGAAGGTTAGATTACGATCAGCGCCACCTACGTGCCCAAAGTGACACTTTTTAGACAAAGGGTTGGAAGAGTATCATACCGCAAAGAGGACAACACTTGATCAGAAATCTAAAAGAAAATGGCTAAGTGCTTGAAATGCCAACGCAAGAATGAGCTCAGACGCGGAAATCAGCAAAATCCGTGTCTAGACTCAAAATGCAAGGCTTGCATGATGCCTGCATTTCAAAATCCAGAACTTAGAAAAAATTTCTAAGTATCGGACTCAGATGCGAGATTCAGAAAAACTTACGTCTGATCTTACAAAACACGAGGATCACAAAAAAGTCCGCGTCTGAACTCCTCACACTTAGAAAATTCTGAGTGCTGAACTCAAAACGCAGGGCTCAATGAGGCCCACGTTCAACAAACAGATACAGACTCAGAATGATAAAGCAAAGATGCGGAAGTCATCAAACTCGCATCTTGCCCACTAATTCAAAGAACCCCGTCTGACAATCAAACACGGGCACGAGTCTCGCATTGGCGGTTCACATTCAAAAGGGACTTAAATAAGCCCCTTCAATGGCGGAAACCAAATCAGATGGTTTTACTACCTAAAATAGGGCCTCCTGTATGGAAGAACCACCCATTTGAATCTCCAGAGCAATAGCGCTCGAGGACGAAGAAAAGGCCTTGGTCTTTGGTGCCATTTCGACCGTGAGATCACTGTTAAAGATGGTGAAAATGAAAAAAGCTTCGAGCTTTTCTTAACCCTAAAAGGCTCGGCGAAGAAGAAGAGTCTAATGATGACTCTTGAAAGGCTGTTGTCTTTTATAGGTAAAGTGATCCCCAGAGATACGCGGCGCTTGGCTCAAGGCCTAATCCCTGTCTGACGCGTGGCGTGCATATTAAATGCAACGCAAAATTCGTGCCCGAAAGGAAAGATGTCCCTTCAACTCCGCCGGACATGTGGCAACGCGCCCAAAACACGGATTCATGTTTAACAAAAACCGCGTCTCTCCAAAAGTCGCGTCTCTTCAGCAAGGCCAAAGCCGCGCCTAGTTCACAGAGTGAGAGCTGCGTCTTCATCTCAAAGATCACGTCCCTACAAGAGCCGCGTTTCTTCAGCAAACTAATAGATGCGTCCCCACTCCAAGTGAGGACTGCGTCTTTAAAGCAACATGACCCCCGCGTCTGCAAGACTTACTTTCAGTCCTTACTTCTGCAAGTCAGTTCAACAGTATACTGGGACAAGCATACGACTATTCACCCCTGGTTCAAAGTACACCAACAACCTGCTCAGAGCACTGAGGAGGTCTGCACTGCGTATCTAGACACTCGCCATGATCATTTCTGACGGCTTAAAAGGGTTTTACAGTACACTCACGAAGACCATATTTCAGACAGGATCAAGCTCAGGGCGTCTCAAATGATTGTTAGTCCAATCATGAGAAGTATGAATTCAACCAGAGTCCAAAGTATTTCGAAATCCGTCCCAGTTAATCGCGGAATATCGAAAACTTTAGAGGGAGTTCTGTAGGCTGTCTAAAAATCAATGAGGACAAGTCATCAAAAAACAGAGTCCAAACTCCAGACGCGGGCTAATTATAGCTATCACTGTAATACCAAGACGCGAGGGTCAAAACCCGCATCTCCGCATGACTGCAGCACCAAGACGCGAGGGTCAAAACCCGCGTCTCAGCATCACTGCAGCACTAAGACGCGAGGGTCGAAACCCGCGTCTCAGTATTACTTCAGCAACAAGGCGCAAGGTTAAAAACCCGCATCTCGGTTATAACTGCCCTCATTACTAGGTCACTTATTGCTCACGTAGTGAGGGAGTTAACCCCCATTATGGTGCGTTTTTAGGGGACACGTTTACCCCCTGAAACCTCTATAAATAGCCCAGTTTACTGAAAAGGGGGATAGATATTTAAAAGGAAGATAAAAAAAAAGAGTAGGTTCAACTCTTCCAACAACTTGCTGCGTACAAGTTAGTTTGTCTTTGCCCACAATCTCTTTGAGATTCTTGGTGGACAGGAGCTGTGTTACTCCATCCGCTATCCAAAGAGAGGATTCCCAAGAGGTCCTGATGTTCAACCGGTCAACAAAAAATAAGATTCACTTTCCACCGCCACATTAAGAACCCAGCACTAAACAAAGAGGAGATTCAAGCGTGAACATCTTCCCTCTCTTGTAATCGGAGTGTTGATCTGTTGTAATTCTTCATTGATTCAAGGAAATTTTACACGAATTTCTCCCACCAAACACTCTGTTTAGAATATAATTTGTAGTTAACAGAGCTTCCCTCCACAAATTCTGTGAAGTTTCAGATCTTACGAGTATGAAATTGACCATCTCTTTCAAAGTTGTGTTCTTACGTTCAGCAATCCTATTTTGCTGAGGAGTATATGGTATTGTAGTTTGATGAAATATACCAAATTTAGCACATAACTCACTAAATTTATTTGATTAATATTCCCTGCCTCGATCAGATTTTAAAATCTTTATATTCTTATTGAGTTGATTCTCAACTTCAGCTTTTTATGTTAAAAATATATTCATTGCCTCATTTTTACTGTTTAGAAGATACACATATTAGTATCTTGTACAGTCATCAATAAAAGTAATAAAATACTTTTTCTCGCCTCTTGTTGGCGCAAATTTCAAGTGACATAAGTTGATATGAATTAACTGACTGAATTTTTCCTGCACACAAAATATAATATTAGATTAAGAATAGATCGTGCGAGGAATCAGTTCTAATCCGCGGTAGCAGGGCTATGCGGGTCGTGATCCTCAAGGAGGGACTGCGATAGAAGCGTTAAGTAAGTTTCTCTAAAAATTTATCTTTTTTAGTTAATTTGTTAGTCACGATGGTATTTACAAAGAAAAGTGGTATTTACAATGAGTTGTGGGAAAGAATATTGGAGAGGTGTGGATTTGATCTACAAAAAAGAAAAGAAAAGAAAAGAATAGAAAACTAACCTTGTTTGGAGAAAATATGCGAAACCTAACACTTTCTACCTTATTTCGGAGGCGTTGAACGTATAAACCTTGGGATCGAACTCAGTCCGTTGTCGCATTAGGTCATCAAGCCTTGGGCAAGCATGAGTTGATATGCCTCGAGGAGGAGAACATCGCCATGGAATATCGTTGGAACCTACTAATCTTCGGTATACTTGTGGTTCGGTAAACGCTCGCGTGCTCGTCAAAGATCAACAAAAGAAACACAGTAGAAAAGAAAGAGAAAACAAAGAAAAGCAACGACATAAGAACAAAATAAAAATTACCTTTTTATTGATTACAATGGAAGAGAAGAGAATCATCTGTCGGTGTCACCCTCAACAAAGCCATCTCCCTCACTTACATAAAAATTACAAAAAGAAAAGAAAACCTAGAAGAAACCCTAAAATCTGAACTTTGGCCCTTTGCTGGACGCTGGACGCTCTGTACGTTGCACTGCAGGTGATATTTATAGGTGCAGAAGGCCGAGGAGTCCTGGACGAACTTGCCCACGAAATTTGGGATCTGGATGAGATCAAAGTGCCGCGGATTTGCGGCGGTTCCGCGGCACTTTTGTGGCTTCTGGCCACGCGCTTTGGCGCGTGGCCTCTCCTGGTCCGTCCATCTGGGATTTTCCTTCTGGAAATTGAATCCTGGCTCTTAATCTTTAGATTTGGATAAAACTTGGGAATCAAGTTACCTAGATCCCAAATCTTTTCCACGAATTTTCCTTCTCTTCTTTAGCTTTTATCCTATCCTGCAAGTGTTTAGGGTTGAATAGAAGTCTATCCTTCCCTCTTCTTTATATTTGCAACTTTGGCCCTTGTGTATTTGCAATTTTGACAATTGATATTTGCACTTTTACACCTGGGCTTCAAACATGGGCTTGGATCTGGGCTTTTGGGCTCTTTAAGCTTTATTTATTGTAAAAATAAGAATTCGAGGCCTGCACACAATAAATTACAAATTATTAATAAATGTGCAGAATTATATAAATAAATATGAAAATGTGACGGTAAATATGATGATAAAAATGCACTTTTCACTACCAATCACACCCCCACACTTATCTTTTTGCTCGTCCTCGAGTAAAAATAAAGAAAAAGAAAAATTAATCTAACCTAACTCACTTTCGTAGGAATCACGGTTGCACTTAGCACGTGCAACAAGTCGTTAAACCTCTAGATTACCCTAGAGGACGAGTGTTGTCTCGTGAGGGTTTTCAGCGGATTGCACCCACAAAATCCATAAAAGGAAAATATTTGAATTATTATTGAAGAGACTAAGTAGTCTATAAGTTTTAGGATCCTCATTTTTATTCATTCTTTAAACCTAGTCTTTATAAAATCAATTGTTATTCATTTTAGGTAAGGATTAAAATTGAATTTCTAATATAGTCTTTTTCGTTACCAAAAGTTATACGCACCCTTGTGAATCTAGGAATTCCTTAACTTGGACTCTCATGCCTCTTTATTATTTTTATAACATCATCTAATTTTCTTTCGTGTAAGTATCAAGGCTTCTTGAGGCCCTCATACCTAACTAATTGACTATTAGATGTGTTCATATATTTATTTTTTTTTTTTATTTTTTTTTGGCATGTATAACTCATCTAATTTTCTTTCGTATAAGTATCAAGGCTTCTTGAGGCCCTCATACCTAACTAATTGATTATTAGATGTGTTAATACATATATTATATTTCTTAGTCTTCTTAGGCTTTCTAATCCACCCATGTAACGAACTTAAAGTCGATGACTCCCAAACCGGTTGGCTTTAGGGCACCAAGTGAGAAAACACCCCGCGGACTCAAATTCGAGTGAACTAGGCCCCAAAACTAAGGATTTTATTTTATTTACTACCCTTTAGGCATGAATACTTATGCTTCTTGAGGCACATGTATCAGCTTAATTGGTGATTTTTTTTTTTTTTATATATGAGGCACAAGGTCTTTGTCTTAGAATCCTAGATATGCATTTGGTATGCACATTTCATTAAGGTAAAAATCAAGACTAATTATTTATTCAATTTCTCTCCTATACCTAAAAATTTAAACAATTTATTTATTTTGACCAAGTTTTTAGAAATCCTAATCGTGATTTTCCTAATCCTTAAAACTAACTTAGATTTCTTTCAAAAAATAAGTCAAAATATTTCCTTTTTATAACTTTTTTTTTTTTTTTTTTTTAGCAAATTTTGTTAGTGTCTACCTATGTTAGTATGTTAGTAAAGCCCACCCCCACACTTATCTCATGCATTGTCCTCAATGTATGAATGAATGCATATATGCATGAAACAGAATAAGGGAAGGCGGAAGTTACCTTAGGGTGGTGGTTCCGGAGGTGGTCTAATTGGTCCACGAAATGCGGCCCAATCAAGATAACAAATAATTTGGTGGAACCCACCAGAAACTTTCCTTACATAACCCACTAAAATATATATATAATCATTTTTTAGTATTTCCACCCCATCAAATTTCCAAATTTCATAATAAATTTCAGAGTTAATTGTCTCAACCTCCTTGTCCCAAAATGGAGTATGAAAAGATGGAATTATTGACTTGGACAATATAGGTGCGGGAACGAATACCGACTCAGGGAAAATGCTCAAATCAAGTAAGGGCTCAGGAGTCGGGCTAGGTTCAAGAATTGGGTCCAAGTCAAGAAATTGAAACTCAAGTCCACAATCTTCTTCCCACAATGGAATGTGACTTAATATGGGTGATATCTCTTTACTTCCAATATTAAGGAATTCTAGCTCATCGCCATACAATTCTTCAAAACTAAGGTCAACATCTTCCGTCAGAATTGTACAATCAGTTTCAGAAGTAAAGAGATTGTGAGAATCTAGGTCAAGTTCAATATGATCTTCTAAAATGGGTGATTCAATTTCATGATGAATTGGAATAGGATCCAATGTTGACTCGGGAAAAGTGAAATCAGGTGGAGACACTGGAGTCATTATTGAATCAGGAAATAAAACTGAATCATCAAGTTGGGGATCATGATCATATTCATGTTCAAGTTCTAATTCATGAAAGGAAAAACTTGCCAAGTTATCAAGAATTGGAGTTTTGGCAAGTTCAGATGATGGCACTGAAATAGAATCTTGTTGTCCAAAGCAACTTGGTTCGTCGGCTCTAAGAGAGTGGTCAGCGATTTCAGAATTTGTCGAACTGTAAGAACGCAAAGATTGAACCATCATATCTAAATCATGCTCGCGAGCTAATCTAGCCTGAGTCATGGCTTCAAGCCTCTTTTGGAATTGGATTTGGAAAGAGGAAGTGAGATCGTGATGAAGTTGTGAATCGGTGGACTCACGCATCATCATGTCTAAGATTGATGGTGGTTGTTGCTTGGACTCGTGCATACTCATCATTTCCCCGATAGATGGTTTTCTATTCTGAATGGGTGGATCTGAGTATGAATCTTGGGAAGAATGTGGACTAGATGGATATGGAGGACAATTTGGTTGAGAATTAGACTCGGGGGACTCGAAACCCCATGAACTCTGTGACGAGTTGAAATTATTATGGAAATTATAGTCATAAGATGGGGGGTGTGGGTTATATTCATTCGGATAAGACCATTCCGGCACACTAGATTGGTCAAAGTTAGAGTATGCCGGTTGGTAATATCCGAATAATAGTTAGGGGTGTAATATGGATTAAAATTGGAATTATTCTTATATGCCATATCACACCAACACAACAAACAAATAAACAAACAAAAAAGAAAAATTCTAACCTAAGTTAGGGTAGACCTATGACCTAGACGACTCCTAACTGGTTAGACCGTCCACAGGAGGTTGGGTGTAGACTTTGACCACAAGTTAATCAGCCAGGTCAGGGCAAGAGTGGTGGGAGGTTTTCCGTCAAAGACGTTCCTTAATTAAATAACCACCACACTTCGGGCTTTCGACCCTCAATCCCCTTCCTAGACACTGATTTGGCAGGAGTCAACTTCCAACACCGTTCCCCCTTAGGATAATCTCCTAATTGAGTCCGAGATGTCCCTAGGGCCAACGTCTACTAATTTTTAAGTTAGGCTTGGGTTAGTGAGTGCTTGGGATATGATTTTTGGGCTAAGGAAGAGTGATGAAATCCCCACCTTATCTTGTTAATGGGTTATGCCCTTAAGATGAATTAGTGCAAGTGTACAAGATAAATAGATAAGAATCACTCAAAGCAGAAAATCAACCAAGAGATGAGTCCTATTCTACATGCAATGCGTACGTACCTTGCTCCTCCAGCACTCTTCAACAGTAAAAATAAAGGAATTGAAAAGACACGTGCCTAATATGCAAACGTCTAATCAATTTTATCTTTAACAACAAATAATTTACTGTTGAATTAATTAGCAGTATACAGGTTTATCACAGAACAAACCCAACAGAGCAGAAAACAGTATTTGCAATTTGCAGAATCCTGCAAAAATTTCAGTGAGTAATCCTCTATTGTTGCCGCGTTTCCGCGGCTATGGCCGCGGATCCGCGGCAATACAGTAGTCTCTGATGCTCTGCCTTCGAGGGCAGAGGCACAGAGGAGCTATATGTCCACTGCTGCTGCTGTATTTCTGTTTCCTGTTCTCCAAACCTGCAAACAGAAAAGAATAAAGAATTAGTTAAAAATTAAATTTTTGTTTTAGAGATAAACTTACCGTCCCTCCCCGGCAACGGCGCCAATTTGTTGACTGAATTTTTCCTGCACACAAAATATAATATTAGATTAAGAATAGATCGTGCGAGGAATCAGTTCTAATCCGCGGTAGCAGGGCTATGCGGGTCGTGATCCTCAAGGAGGGACTGCGATAGAAGCGTTAAGTAAGTTTCTCTAAAAATTTATCTTTTTTAGTTAATTTGTTAGTCACGATGGTATATACAAAGAAAAGTGGTATTTACAATGAGTTGTGGGAAAGAATATTGGAGAGGTGTGGATTTGATCTACAAAAAAGAAAAGAAAAGAAAAGAATAGAAAACTAACCTTGGTTGGAGAAAATATGCGAAACCTAACACTTTCTACCTTATTTCGGAGGCGTTGAACGTATAAACCTTGGGATCGAACTCAGTCCGTTGTCGCATTAGGTCATCAAGCCTTGGGCAAGCATGAGTTGATACGCCTCGAGGAGGAGAACATCGCCATGGAATATCGTTGGAACCTACTAATCTTCGGTATACTTGTGGTTCGGTAAACGCTCGCGTGCTCGTCAAAGATCAACAAAAAGAAACACAGTAGAAAAGAAAGAGAAAACAAAGAAAAGCAACGACATAAGAACAAAATAAAAATTACCTTTTTATTGATTACAATGGAAGAGAAGAGAATCATCTGTCGGTGTCACCCTCAACAAAGCCATCTCCCTCACTTACATAAAAATTACAAAAAGAAAAGAAAACCTAGAAGAAACCCTAAAAATCTGAACTTTGGCCCTTTGCTGGACGCTGGACGCTCTGTACGTTGCACTGCAGGTGATATTTATAGGTGCAGAAGGCCGAGGAGTCCTGGACGAACTTGCCCACGAAATTTGGGATCTGGATGAGATCAAAGTGCCGCGGATTTGCGGCGGTTCCGCGGCACTTTTGTGGCTTCTGGCCACGCGCTTTGGCTCGTGGCCTCTCCTGGTCCGTCCATCTGGGATTTTCCTTCTGGAAATTGAATCCTGGCTCTTAATCTTTAGATTTGGATAAAACTTGGGAATCAAGTTACCTAGATCCCAAATCTTTTCCACGAATTTTTCTTCTCTTCTTTTAGCTTTTATCCTATCCTGCAAGTGTTTAGGGTTGAATAGAAGTCTATCCTTCCCTCTTCTTTGTATTTGCAACTTTGGCCCTTGTGTATTTGCAATTTTGACAATTGATATTTGCACTTTTACACCTGGGCTTCAAACATGGGCTTGGATCTGGGCTTTTGGGCTCTTTAAGCTTTATTTATTGTAAAAATAAGAATTCGAGGCCTGCACACAATAAATTACAAATTATTAATAAATGTGCAGAATTATATAAATAAATATGAAAATGTGACGGTAAATATGATGATAAAAATGCACTTTTCACTACCAATCATTAACCTTAAAGGTTCTGTATTTCGATCAATTGAGTGAAACGAATATTTCACAAACTTGGCTTCAACACAAATCTCACACTGGTGAATTTCTTTCAAGTTGAGTTTAGGAATATATCTTAGATTAGATAAGTTTTATGAGGACTTGTAATTTACATGCCCTAATCTAGCATGCCATAGAATAGGAGACTCAAGCAAATAAACAGAAGATTTTCCTTTATTTATGAGAATTGAGTACAGATACACGGACTTTTTGTCCACTACAGCAACATTGGTCTTAAATATGTCATCAACAAGATAAGCCTTACCCACATACATCCAACCCTTATCCACATACAAACTTATCTGATTCGAAAATCATTCTAAAATCTTTCTTACTAAGGATTGATCAAGAAATCAAGTTCTTGCGGTTATCTGGAACTTGTAGTATATTGTTCAGAGTGAGCTCCTTTCCAGATGTCCACTTTAGGATGACCTTTACTTTTTTTCTCAACCTTGAAGACGACTGAGATGCCCGTGAAGAGTTGCTCATCATGGTCTAGTTTTTTATAATCATAGAATAATAATTTCTCAGACCAAATATGCCGAGTAGCCCCAGTGTCTACCCATCAATCCTTGTTGTTAGTTATCAAATTCACTTTTTACACCACAGCTGGTAGGTTTGGCGATGCATGGTCCTTCAAGTTTGCCTATGGATGGTCCTTCTTATTCTTTTTAGGACGACTGCGATATTCATTCGCTTTGTGTCTATTTTTGTTGTATATCTAGCAAGTTCTGTTGGCCCGAAGGCCCATTGCTCTAGTTTTGATAATGATTAACTCATGTAGTTATAGTACTAATGATCTTGTAATTAATTAGTCTCAGATATTTGATCAAGATCTTAGTTGGTGTTTAGCTTCAACAAAGGATTTAAAGTCAAGTTTTGGAGTTAACAATGTTGATTCAAGAGCTCGCGCATCAAGATTGCATCAAGTACTCAAGAGGAGTCTAGCTCATTGATCAAGATTTGGACCAAGTCAAAAAGAAGAAGAAGATTTTTAAAGAGAATATTTTCAAGAAGACTTGTATCATGTTTGTAAGTGTCAAGATTTTATTTTTAGATAAAATGTAAAGGATAGATTAGTTGGTGGATTGCTCAAGTTTATATACACTCACACACAAGATTTATATGTGTTTTCATAAAAGAGTTTTTATTTTAGAAAATACCGGTTTGATTTTTGAGCTTCAAAATATGCATGTGTTTTATCAAAACTTATTTTAGAGTATATTGTCAAAAACATAGATATTTCATTATATATGTGTAGTGGATAATATCCATATACACTAAGCCTCAAAAGTGTTTAGAATATCTTATTTTTGTATTTGGAAAAGTTTTAAAAAAATCGTTTTTGAAAAATACAGGTTTTTGTTTAAGGCAAAACTTCTATATTACAAAAATAATTCAAAATGTTTGTAATATGTTTTGATTTTTAATCAAACATGTTTGCATTTTAAAGTATATCAATGAACTTATTTTGTAGAATTTATGAGAATTTATGCGATTTTATTGAAGATAAAAAGACCAAATTTTAATCCTTAAAAACTTGTGTTCTGGCCTTCTGCCGGTCGACAGCTCGGTCGACCGAGCTAGAGGTCAATCGACCAGGCAGTCGACCGATGTGCACAAACATGCACAACCCTGTTTGGCTGGAGGGACGGTCGACCGACCCGGTCGACCGCTAGAGTGTTCTGCTCTCTAGATCTGGCCCCGATCGACAGGGCGGTCGACCGGCAGAATGCTTCTGCTATCTGCATCTAGGCCTCAGTCGATCGGCCGGTCGACCGATGGCACAATGGTCAGAAATCTGACTATTGGCCGGTCGATCGAGCGGTCGACCGACAGCAAAAAGTTCTACTGAGTTGTCCCCAACGGCTAGTTTTTGGAGCCTATTCATATGGGGTTGTTTTGGGTTTTTTTCTACATGATTTGAAGTTGGTTTTCAAGCTAGTTTTTTTTGCCTTTCTAAGTGTTTATCTCCAATTGTTTTAGAGCCAAATACTTTCATATCAAAAGGATAGTTTTTCAAGAGTGTTTTGAAAAAAAAAGATTTCTTGAGTTTTCACCACAAATACTATCCAAGTTTTTCTCACACATACCTGAGCTATCCATTGCTACATCAATCCTATAGGGATCTTTGTTGTAAGAGAGTTTTAGGTGATCAAAGTATTGAGATCATCAAAGTATTCATCTTTGTATTTGAGGAGGCGAACTTGCGGGTTCGTGTTGTTTCGAGTTCTTGTGGGAGCTCGGTGTGGAGGTGTGGTCTCGGTAAGCTAGTGTGCTTGCGTGTGTAGTTCTTGCGGGAATAAGAGAGGGACTAGTGAGTCCAAGGAGTTCTAGTGTGAACTCGTTGTAGGTGTTGCGACACCGAGTGATCTGGTGGGATCGATTCTAGTGAAAATCCTTCATAGTGTTGAAGGCGGGAACGTAGAGCAAGGGTGCTCGAACCTCGAAGCAAATCTCTCGTGTTTGGATTGCTCTCTCTATCTCTCACTTGTGCTTATATCTTACATGCTCTTATTATTCATATTCATTACTTGCTTGATATACTTGTGCTTAAATTGTTATACGCTTGGGATTGTTTACCCACACTTGTATTCAACCAAAGAGCCATAGCGACACCTCAACTCTTATCTAGAGGAATCTTAAGGAGTTAGTACAGAGCCCTTCACCGGGAATTCGGCTACACTCCTGTGTTATACTTGGTGTGTTTAACTTAATAGTTTTTAGTTTGCATAAATAGTTTTTATTCCACATTAATTCATCATTAGAATAGCTAGTCACCTATTCACCTCTCTCTCTAGGTGATTTCAATTGGTATAAGAGTTTGGTGCTCTTGATTTGGGTCTAACAACCTAGAGTTAAAGATCCTTATTTTTGGCTAATTACAATATTTGCACACACATGGATTTCATGTCACCTCCCACTTTTGATATTCTTAACATCACACTTGGAAGTTAAGATATCAATGTATCTCGAAACCCTAGGTATTCTGTTTATTTTACCACTATTAAAGATTCATATCGTTTAAATGGCAAAAACCTTGAGGCTAATACAAAAGCCCTTCATGCTTTAAAGAGTACCCTAAATGATGAATATTTATCTAAGGTTACTAATTTTGATTCAGCTTTTGTAGTATGGAACACTATAATCTCCCTTGACAAACAAAAGTAATATTATGCGGGAAGTGACTCGGATGATGGAAGTGATGCTTCTAACTTGTGCTACATGGTCCAAGGGGATAATCCCTTTGAGGTAAACTCCGAATTCGAGCTTGATGAGGATGTTGACATGTTTTATGATGAGCTTGCTTCATTTTGTCAACAACTTCTTGAAAAATATGATTTGCTTAAAAAGGATAATAATAAATTGAAAAAGAACAACACTTCTTTGTTAAAAGAAAATGACTCTCTTAAAATAAATTTGCATGTATTTCAAAAGAAAATGATATGTTGAAAAAGGATTATATTTCTTTGTCTTCTAAATTAAATGATCTTTGTGAAGGAAATACTTCTTTGAAAAATAAAATTATTTTGGTGGAAAAAGAAAAGAAAATTATTTTGAAAGAAAACAATTTTGAAAAGAAAATTTGTTTCAAAAGAAAAGAAAATATTTCTAAAAAGAAAAAGGTTGTTGATTCTCATACTTGCCATGCTCTTCATGTAACCATTGATAAAAATGATATTCAATTTTTGAAAAATAGAATAGATTGTTTAAGCTCAACTTTGAGCATTGTGCATTTAATCATAATAAATTGGAAGCCTTATTTCAAAAAAAAACAAGCTTCATATGTACATGCACATCACTCACGACACACCTATGCACACTTTGCACATCATGATCACATTCATTCTCATGGCATACTAGAGTGTACAAATGTACACATTGCGGCCGCAAAGGTCATTTAGCAAAGTTTTGTTTTGATAAGATAAATCATATTAATTTTTCTAATAAAATTATTTGGGTTCCGAAAATGCTAACCTCCGTGGACTCAAAAAAATGGGTACCAAAATCTCTACCTCTTGTGTTTGATGTAGGTATGGGCTCTCACATGATGTGAGAGAGTTGGTGCCTTAGTGGTGGATGCATGGGCTAGATGGACATACAATTGATGCATCACTATCAAGAAAGTTTGGTGGGAGGACCACCATGGTTTTGAGATATAGAGATGTGCCTTAATAGTTTTGGTAACTATCTCTAACCCTTATTTGTTTACATGCTTTTAGATTATTGAGTTTTAGCATGTTTTTTATTATTGTTATTAAATGTCATGTTATTTAGACTTATGACATACATGTATAGTAATTGAGATACACCCATATTCACATGAATCCATATTTTTGTGATCTCATTTTACTTTAGCTATTGTGTATATCATTACTCTAAAACATGTGCATTTACCTTGATAATCATGTTTGTTTATAGTTTTGCAGTTCATATTTTGATTACATATTTAAAGGTAAATTTTCATTAAAACTTGTGCATATACTTGTACAAGTAGTGAGTAACAATTGATTCTTATATGTTTGTACTTCATTGCTCATTTGTACTTATTTCATATTCTTGTATAACCTAGTTTTAATGATTCTTGCACTTACACATGTTTTCCCTATTCTTATATATGTTTTACTTCATGTATATGTTAATTTTATCTAAAACTAATAAATATACATGTATATCTTTGAGTCACTTGCCTTCATGCAAATTCTATTATGGACTCTTTTATGTTTGGAATATATATTTATATTTTCAAGTTTTGATAGAACAAACATATACCTTGAAGCTTATTTAAGTTTAATGAAAAATAAATGTTTATGATTTTCATGTTTTGATAAAAGAATTTCATGTTTATTTTGAGCCATATTGATTATTCATGAATACGCTATTCACATGACTCTTGTGCACTCACATTATTTTTGTTTACTCATATATTTGTTTTATGAGCACATTTTTTAGCCTTATAGATCTTGAGTGACAATTTTCGTGTACCTAACAATGATTCATGGGATACTTTATTCGGTTTCGTGTTTTGAAAGATTTTTAATTAGTTTTTCAAAAACTACTTTAAACTAGTTATGCATTCTTCACTTGGCAGTGTTTTCAATCTACAACTATTTTCAAATCATATTTTTGAAAACGTCTACCCTATAAGGGCGGTTAGATAGGCGACCATACTTTGTATGCTCTAAATTGAAAATCTTTTTATCATGTGCATGAATAGGGTGGATAGGTATGAGTTATACACATGTTCTTTACGAAATTTTAATCTTTGTATACTCATATTTGTTTCTATACATGTAAGCTTCGAAATATCAAATAATATCAATTTCTATTGATATTTTCTTTTTCATACATATATATATATATGTTTTGATTGTGCTTGATTTATAATATTTATTACATATTTAAAGCACAAATTATATTTATACTAAGCTTTACTTAAAATTAAAATAAATTGGTATCTTTATAAGCTTATGCATAGTTTTCAATTTGTATTTCAATTGACATTTTATTTGGTATCAAAATTTACAATAGATTTCAATTGGTATTTCAATTGATATTTTATTTGGTATCAAAATTTACTATATATTTCAATTGGTATCAAAAATACAAAATGTTTTACTTTCATTGGTATCTTAAATATTTTGCTTATTTACATGTGGTATCTCAAAATTTGTTTTGTTAACTTAAGGATTTCAAATTTTGTTTTAAGATGATTTTAATTTGTTTTAAAGTGATTTCAAAATTTTTGATATGAATTGCCTATATGCAAGGGGAGTTTAACATCTCTTTTATATATAGATTCATGTTGAATGTATCGTATATTGAGGAGCTTGACATCTCTTCTTTATTTAATACACGTGTGTAGGAGGGCTTAACATTTTCACTTATACATTGCATATTATGTTTTATGTGAGTTAGGATTTTGTCATCCCTTCTTCATGTAATGCATGTATGCAGGGGAGCTAACCTTCTTCCTCTTCATGAATGTATATCGCATATATATCTTTATTGTTGATATATTTTTGACCCTTTTATTGATGATTGACAAAAAAGGGGAGAATAATTTTTGAGTTTATATATGCATATTTATTAATTGAGTTTATGCTTATATTGAGTTTATGCATATTCTATATTTTATGTTTATACAAAAAGGGGGAGAAGGATTTTGAAAGTTTATACAAAAAGGGGGAGAAAGTTTTTGGGGAGAAGAATTTTTGATGTATGCATGTTTCTCTCACCTTGTTTATGCATATATATTTGTTTAGTTTTATGCACTTCATTGAATATCTATTTGTTTATTATTATACATGAGTTAATGGGGAGCTTCTATGAAGCTTATTTTTAATCCATGCATATATAACTCCATGAGTTTTGTCATCATCAAAAGGGGGAGATTGTTGGCCCGAAGGCCCATTGCTCTAGTTTTGATGATGATTAACTCATATAGTTATAGTACTAATTATCTTGTATTTAATTAGTCTCAGATATTTGATCAAGATCTTAGTTGGTGTTTAGTTTCAACAAAAAATTTAAAGTCAAGTTTTGGAGCTAGCACATGTTAATTTAAGAGCTCGCGCATCAAGATTGCATCAAGTACTCAAGAGAAGTCCAGCTCATTGGATTAAGGTTTGGACCAAGTCAAAAAGAAGAAGAAGATTTTCAAGAAGACTTGTGTCATGTTTGTAAGTGTCAAGATTTTATTTTTAGATAAAATGTAAATGATAGATTAGTTGGTGGATTGCTCAAGTTTATATACACTCACACACAAGATTTATATGTGTTTTCATAAAAGAGTTTTGTTTTGGAAAATATCGGTTTGATTTTTGAGCTTCAAAATATGCATGTGTTTTATCAAAACTTATTTTAGAGTATATTGTCAAAAACATAGATATTTTATAATATATGCGTAATGGATCATATTCATATACACTAAGCCTCAAAAGTGTTTAGAATATCATGTTTTTGTATTTGGAAAAGTTTTGAAAAAATCGTTTTTGAAAAATACAGGTTTTTGTTTAAGGCAAAATTTCTATATTACAAAAATAATTTAAAATGTTTGTAATATGTTTTGATTTTTCATCAAACATGTTTGTATATCAAAGTATATCAAAGAACTTATTTTTGTAGAATTTATGAGAATTTATGGGATTTTATTGAAGATAAAAAGACCAAATTTTAATCCTTAAAAACTTGTGTTCTGCCTTCTGCCGGTCGACCGTACGGTGGACCGAGCCAGAGGTCGGTCGACTGGGCGGCCGACCGATGTGTACAAACTTACACAGCCCTGTATGGCTGGAGGGCCGGTCGACCGACCCTGTCGACCGCCACAGAGTTCTGCTCTCTGGATCTGGCCTCGGTCGACCGGGCGGTCGACCGGCAGAGAGCTTCTACTTTCTGTATCCAGGCCTCGGTCGATCGGCCTGTCGACCGATGGCACAACGGTCAGAAATCTGATCATTAGCCGGTCGACCGACAGCAGAAAGTTCTGCTGAGTTATCCCCAACGACTAATTTTTGGAGCCTATTATATGGGGTTGTTTTAGGTTGTTTTCTACATGATTTGAAGTGGGTTTTCAAGCTAGTTTTTCCTACCTTTCTAAGTGTTTATCTCCACTTGTTTTAGAGCCAAATACTTCCATTTCAAAAGGAGAGTTTTTCAAGTGTGTTTTGAAAATGAGATTCCTTGAGTTTTTCACCACAAATTCTATCCAAGTTTTTCTCACATGCTTGAGCTATCCATTGCTACATCAATCCTATAGGGACATTTATTGTGAGAGAGTTTTAGGTGATCAAAGTGTTGAGATCACCAAAGTGCTCATCTTTGTATTTAAGGAGGCGAACTTGCGGGTTCGTATTGTTTCGAGTTCTTGTGGGAGCTCGGTGTAGAGGTGATTTCAAGTTTTAATTCCGCATTAATTCATCGTTAGATTAGCTAGTCACCTATTCATCCCCTCTAGGTGATTTCAAGTTCCCTTGAAGCGCTTGTGCTTGCCTTCTTAGTCCTTACCTTTGTACCCCTGGGCAGTTTTCTTCCGCTTCAAGTTTATGGATGTAGACGCTTTCTCCTTTGAGTCTTCGATCATATTGCCTTGGATTTATAGGAGTTCTTGTTGCTTCTTTTCTCGGACTAACGACTATCCTCTTAAATCCGAAGCCTCACAATGAGAACTTCCAACTTCAGCTCCTTGCGCTTGTGCTTTAGGTAGTTCTTGAAATCTCTCCACACAGGTGAGAGTTTCTCCGCGATAGTAGCAACATGAAAAGTTTCAGGTAGAACTATACCTTCAGCCTCTATCTCGTGCAAGATAAGTTGGAATTCTTGCACCTGACTGATCACAGTCTTGCTGTCCCCATCTTGTACTCTCGAAATTGTCCCACGATAAACTTCTTGGTACCGACATCTTTAGTCTTGTATTTCTTATCAAGACTTGCCCATAACTTCTTTGCTGTTGTGATAAGACTGTAGACATTGTAAAGAGAGTCATCCAGTCCATTTAAGATATAGTTTTGACAAAGAAAGTCACGTTATGTTCATGCATCAACTGCAAGATTGAGTCCCAATCATTTTCGGGTTCCGATGGATCCTCTTGCAGGATTTTGGCCAAATGCAGAGTGGTCAAGTAAAAAAGTATCCTCTGTTGCCACCTCTTGAATTCAGTGCCATCGATTTTTTCTGGCTTCTCTGGCTTTGGGTTAGGAAGTGGAATAGGCTCCAATGTCTGAATTTGCATGTTTGGTACCTTACTGGTACTGTTTTGATTAGTCTCAAATATTTTCTGTAATTCAAGCAGAACAGAAGTAAGTAACTTTAAGAATATAATTGTCTTAAGATTGTTAAATGCAGGAATAGATCTGACAACTAGTCAATATCACCGATTTAATTGGTCAGGTCGGTGAATATCAGGTGGGAGATTTTCTTTTTAGTAAAATGTTCCTTAATTACAAAATCACCTTTCAACAACCTTCCTTGGTTAAATACCAATTAGACTAGTATTAATCAGTCTCAATATAGCGAATCTCCTTAAGACAATTATGTCCCTGCTATGGTGCTAATGGGTTACTGGACGCTGGTCTCCTAAGATACAATACTCCTTCACGGTATTTGGATAGCACTACTAAATCACCGTATGGTCGAATCGTAATTAATCAGTACCTTCACAGGAATTCTGTAACGCCCCGATCCCGGCGGGTACGGAGACGTTACTGCGACGTATATACGCAGGTCAGAAATACCCTCACGCATATACGCTAAGCATCAGTACAAGCAAGAATTAGACTACGGAAGCACGTGGTGCATTATACATTCCAACATATGAGTACAATTACAAAGTTATCACCAGAGGTGACACAATATTACAATAATATTACATCACTGATAGGCGCAAATGCGGGAATACAAAGGGATGTACAAAATGAACAGTACAAAAAGCACTCACGAGTTTACAAAGGTAAAACTCGAGAGGCGCACCGGGGGCCTGGAAGGATCGGACTTCAGACGGTCTGCTGGAGATCCAAGATACTGCTTCACCTCTCAGATCAGCAACTAAGAGAATCCCCTAGCTCCAAGCTCCAGGACCTGGACATGAGGATCCAGAGGAGTCAAAACTCCCCTAGCGAGTGGTGAGGAGAAAGCCAGATGGCGTGCAAAGATAAGCACATGTGTATCGATAAAACTGAATCATAATCATGCATTGAAAATCGTGTCGGAGATGTCAAGCAGGAAGTATTCATGGTATGATAAGATAAGAACATGAGACTAGAGAAGTGGAATACCAGCGGTAAAGCAGGATGTGAACATGTATAGTATAATAATCATAAACTGGAAATCCGATGTAAAATCCAATAGAAGCAAACTCAGCAAAGTATACAACAGATCCATAGTTGGCATCTTTTATTATTATTACTCGTCCGACCCATATATCTAGGTATGTGTCCTGGTGTACATCTCAACACACATACATCCATATATAAGTAAGGCGAGGTTTGTTACTGGAAGCTGATGAAGAACTGATAGCTCATGCTTATAGTAGTTCCCGACCGCCCGGGACACAGCCATTTGGGGGCCTGAAATCCCCCTAACACGCATCTTTTGAGGGCCTGAGATCCCCTAACACGAATCGTCAGTTTTGGTATTCCACTACTATAAGCAAGGCATCATACCGGCATCCATCACTTCCTCCCAGTCCCCATGAAAGTTATCCTTTTTATGGCTTATTAAACATAATTATCAGATTACGGGAATGAGTAGGAACATAACTGGTCATAACAGGAGTACATAACAGGCATAACAGGAGTCATAACAAGCATAACGGGAGTTCATAACAAGAGATCAGGTACTACATTCCCGTAATGTGATAATCATGAGTAAAGAGTTAATCATAACAGGTATCAGGTATAATCACGCCAATGACGAGTGTTCATGGAGATGACAGGTGATAAGTCAAGCCATAACTGGGGACAGGTGGTATAACATGAGCCAGTATCAAGTAGTAGTATGTCAGGTGTCAGGTGATAATATATCAAGTGTTAATGATACAGACAGGTATATATCCAGTATTTACATAACAAGCTTGTATATGAAAAGTGTTAGAGTAATAGTTGAGCACAATCAAGCGGAGCTAAGTAAGCTGGAGGTATGAATAGCAAACAGTGTTTAACACTGGAGCGTCTGGAGTAGAAAATCCGGCAGCATCTCGCCTAGACGAATTCAGTGAATAAAGCGCGGAGCGCTAAGTATGCTCACCAGACGGAGCTGAGGGACCTGACGGTCGGTCTCAAATCACTTCTCTTTCGAGATAGTGAGAGACCGGAGGCTGAATGGCCCGGAGGCGGTGCTGAGAAACCTGACGGTCTCAAATCACTTCTCTTTCGAGATAGTGAGAGACCGGAGGCTGAATGGCCCGTACGAGTTGTTCTATCCTATTACAAGCATTACAGTATATCAGTCCGGTTCAAGTGAAGACATCCCACAGATTACAACACATACACCCGTACAACCACACTGCACTGATACTAAATACAACATAATAATGATTTTAAGACAAGTCCATTTTCTTGGCGAGGAAAGTCACTCGCCTAAAACGCCACTTTTGAAGCTTTGCGCGTCCGAATTCCTGGGAGAGGAAAAACACCAAGCGAGCAAAGGAAAGGGGGGCTTGGCCCTTGGGTGGCCGCCGGCCCTAGGGGTGGTGCGCCACCCCTTGGTGGCCTAGGAAGTGGCCGGCCTCAAGCAGGGGGAGGGTGAGAGGAAGGAAAAGGTGATTTCATTGGTAGTGGTGTTATTTGGTGAAGAAGATGGATTTTGGTGGAGTAATAAAAAGAAAGTGAAAGAGGTGATGTTTGGAGGTTAAAGTAATGGGGATGGAGGTGGTGTTGTGATGGTGAAAGTGATGGTGAAAGTGAAGATAGTGATGGAAAATAGTAGAGGTGATGGTGATGAAAAGGTTAAGAAAAGATGGTGGTGGTGACGTTAGAGTTGTCGTTTGCAATTGTCACCAGAATGATTACCGGAATAATCGTGAACGATTACCGGAATAATCATCGGAGATGTTGCCGACGAAGAAGAGCTCGGCCCCAATCCAAGAAGGGTGGCCGGCCTTGGAGTTGGTGGTGGGGTGATGGTTTTGTGGAGGATTTTGATGGTGGTGGTATTTTTGGAGAAGGTAAAGGGGATGTTTTAGATTTTGATGGAGTTGTTGGAGTTTGTGGTGGTTTACATGGAGATGGAGGAGGAAGAAGATGAAGGTAGGGAGTTGGAGAAGTTGTAGTGGTTGTGGTTGTGGTGGAGATGAAGGAGGAGTTGGTGGTGGTTAGAGTTTTAGTGAAGAGAAAAATGAAGTGGAAAGAAGAAGGAAAGTTTATATAGGAATTGGAATTGTGAAGGTGATGTAAAAATGTTTAGGGAGGGGGTTTTTTATAAAATGGAGAGGTGAGGTGGCTCTCTTGGCCGGCCATGGTGATGGAGAGGAGTTTGAGTGTCTTTGGATATTTTGGAGAAGATATTTTTGGTGGAAGGAGAAGATATTTTTGGTGGAAAGTTGTAGAAAGTAATGGAAGAATGGAGAATTTGGTGGAAAGAAAAGGAAGGAAAGAAAAAGAAAAATGAAAAAGAAAATGAAAAAAGGAAGATATTTTCTTGGAAGAAAAAGTGAAAATAATTAGAGTAGCGGATTCCCGGGATTCAGTTGCGGATGCGGAAAACTTTCGGAAAAATACCGAAATCGTCCAAAAATCAAGTATCTCGGAACGACCCGTAAAAATTCTCAAAAATCAAGAATATTATTCTAAGAATCATGGTGAAATCCATTTCAAAAAATTCTTTATAGTTTTTAAATTAAAAATCTTGGAATCGGCCGCCAAGATCGGTCGGCACCAAATCTGGCAGAAATCTGATAAATTCTGAAAAGTCCCAAAAAATGAATTAAGATAGTAAATAATATTCTAAGAAAATATGTGAAAGCAGTTTCTCAAAATTTGACTCCATTTGTAAATTAAAAATCCGGGAATCGGTCAGCGGCACTGGTCGACACCGGTTTTGAAGATTCACAATTTATTCAGGAAAATTCCAGAAAATCATAAAAAATCTAAAATATTGGAAAATAATATTTAAAACTGAAATCGGTCAAATCTAAATACCAGAAAGATCAAATCGAGTAATACCCTAGGATCGGGTCCTCGGTTCAGACTAGGGCTGACTCCGAGTCCGTGAATCCGGATCCAAGACAAAATGATCATATAAATAATTCATAATACAAACAAATATAGGAAGTAAATTGAAAAATACGATCGAAAAATCTGAATACGCAACTAAGTACGTATTCTGGGAGCAGGGTGTTACAAATTCAATGCAGCAGGACGAAGGCAAATTTCTGAGAGAATATTTGCCTTAAATTTGGAGGATTATTCACTGTAGAGAAAGAAGAGAAAGAGAAGTATATTCTTCTTAAGAAGTCCCAAATTCAAACAACAATTCTATTTAAGAATTTGTTGAATTTTCTGAACCCTTCTTTCAGAACGAATCTCTTTTTCAGATTTTTATTCAAAAAAAATCTGAATTCTGAATTCAGAGGGAGAGGAGAGAATCTCTGTTGTTCTCTGCTTTCCGTCTAGAGGGCAAATGTGTCCAAGAACAGTTGCGACAGTTCCTGTTTGAACCGTTGCAATTGTTCCAGTTTCTTCCAACTGTTGCAGCGCGCCCGTGTGACCTGATTCAAAAAGAACCGACCGGGTTGGATCCGCGCCCGTGCCCAGGCCCCGGCCACGGCGGCGCGCGCGTGTGGTCATGCTTTCCCCCCAATCGCGCGCTCCAAGTACCCAAAGGTCATACCCTTTGTTCCCATTTTTTTCATTTAAACACTTCAAACTTTCACCTCATCTCCAATGTGGGACTAAATGTTTGAGTTATCTTTAATCTCCTTTAGTTTTTGAGTTAGGCAAACTTTAAACTTGAATATCTCATTCATTCAAAAACAGAATTGAACATGTGAATATATCACGATCATTTCCAATGGAAGGAGAACATAGTCCAACCATTATCTGGTTGATTCTATCAATGGATCTACTCTTAATTCAGCTCAAAGATTCACTGTTTAATTCTTCATTTTCCCAAAAAAAAAAAAACCACAGAATCACATTTTGGTGGATTAATATTCACACGAAGTTTTTATTTTATTTGAACCAAATTAACTTTAAAATATAAGGAGATTTCTCTATTTAAAAACCCTATTGATTTTAATTCAACCTTGTATTTCAAATTTTATATTTTTTAATGCCAAAATCTTTGGGGTTTTGCTAATTGATCCATCCAAATTTTAGTCAGTTAAAAGAAAGGACTTAATACTCTAAACCCATAAAAGTGCACTATAATTTGAGATGGAAAAAAGAAACTAAGCATGCCACCATATCCATTGTTAATCAAAACTGATCAAGAGAAGCGAGGGAAGTTTTCTCTCGTGAGTCCTATAGGAATTGTGTCCATCGTGTCAAACAGACCGAGCAAAGCAAGAGAGACGTTCTCCCGTGACTCCTATAAGAATTGTGTCTGTCTTATCCGTCTATTTAGTTATATTTAGTAGGCTTCTTTTCAGTCATTTTATTTTATTCTAGTATATTTTTTTGGCCCGTATCGGTTATGATGAGGAAGTCTTCTTTGTAGGAGCATATATAAGGCCTAAACTTGTAGTTAATTATTTAAACTATGATGAATTAAATTAAACCCCTTTTTGTGAAAGCAAGGTAATTTGCTTTACAACTGTAATCTTTGTGTGGAGTGGAAGAGAGATCTCCCGAGTGCTGAAGGCCGAGTTCATCTTTATCCCTTCAAAATCCTAATTTCTTCCCTCTTTCTTCTTTACTCCTTCCTGTATTACATCATTGTCTTAAATAGGTCACGCACACACATTGTATCCTATTAACTTAATTGAAAAAACTGAGAATTGTGTATTATCAATTAGGGTAATGCCCGAATATATAACATGATAAAGAAATATTTACTCCTAATACAATTAGTATTATATAATCCTAATTCTAATACTACTCTTTAATCTCACACAAGCTCACAATGGAGGGAAATTGTGAGTTTGAATATAAGTAAAAGGAAATAAAAAAGCTGAAAATATTTACTTAAAAATCTGTATGTTAGTGTCGATCCCGTGCGACGCTCGTTGAAGACTGATGGACAAAACCTGTAAAATCATCAACACCTCTCTCAAGCTTATAATGGATGAAACATCGAGAACTTGGATGAGTGTGGATGAAGAAAATGAGATGTTAAATGGTAGAGAGTACTTTCTAAAGAAGGAGAGATGGATCAACGACGGACCACTTTCTGAAGCTTGACCCTAAGTCTCTTTTGCATGACAAGGCTGACTTGAGCCTATTCCAAGTCTCTTTAGAATAGTCAGAACAGACTCCAAAAATGCATGGTCTCTTTCAGTTAAAGCAAGGCGGATATTAAACATGTAATTCTCTTTAGAATAATTAGGGTGGATTACAGAAGAAAAAAAATCATGGTATCCCTTTTCGCTTAAGCAAAAGGGGCATTGACATAGTGTGAAATCCATCGATGAAAAAGAAGATCAGTTTAAAGAAAGAGATAGGTGAGTTCTGAGAGATCCCTAAACTCAGTAGAAGAGGAGGTTTATAAAGACCCTCAAACTCAGTATAAGAAGAGAACACCGGTAGGAGGAGAGGAGGTTGTCACCATAAAGAATCGAAAGCAAAAAATAGTTTGGAGAAAGTCGGAGAAGACATATGATCGAGTTGAAGAACTAGTTCTCGAACTGCGTGCACGGGCAGAAGCGGTTCTTGACGAGATTGCACAAGGGAGATCTTGTTTTAAAAGAATCCGAACATCAACCGTGGATGGAATTCTCTAGTGCATACAAATATGTTAACTCTTTGCATGCACTGAATTAAAACATATGGATGAATTCAGAGAGAATAGAGAGGAGTCCACATGGATAATAAGAACCACACACAAGAACTTGGAGGAAGTCGCTCTGGATGAGGGGAGGCGACAAGCCAAGATGATTGGTGTAACACCCCGTTCCTGGAATACATACGTAGATACGTATTCTGATTTTTCTAACATATTTCTTTTGCCATCTTGTATTTGTTTTTGTTTTATGATTATTAGTGTGATTGTTTTCTATTGGATTTGGATTTGTGGACTCGGAGTCAGCCCTAGTCTGAACTGGGGGCCCGAACCTAGTGCATTACTCGAATTGATATTTCTGATAATCTGATTTGACCGATTTCAGTTTTAAATATCATTTTTCAATATTTTAGATTTTTCATGATTTTCTGGAATTTTTCAGAATTATTTGTAAAATCTCCAAAACCGGTGTTGGTCGGCATCGTTGACTGATTCCCGGATTTTTAATTTTCAAATGGGATTGAATTTTCAAAAACGGCTTTCACGTTGCTTCTTAGAATTTCATTTTCTATCTAAATTCATTTTTTGAGATTTTTCCGAATTTATCGAAAATCCACCGATTCTGGTGTCGGCCGGTATCGCCGGAAGATTTCAGGATTTTTATTTTGAAAACTACATTATATTTTTTAAATCCGATTTCACCAAGCATCTTAGAATAATATTTGTTATTTTTGAGAATTTTTCGGAACGATTCTGAAACAGTCAAATTTTCGCCTTATTAAAATAATAATATAATTTGTCGTTCTTTCTTTTTCTTGTTTTTCCCTCTCAACTTTTCTACTTATTACTCCCAGAATATTTTATCAATTTTATTATTTAATAAAATATTTATTTATAAATTTTTAACTATTTCTTTTCATCTCTTTTTAATTTTTTTAATTTCTTTTCACTTTCTTTCTTTTCTTCTTTACTTTTCTCCTCCTTCACACCAACTCCCATCTCCTCAACACCCAGCGCAGTAAGGGGGCAGCAGGGCATGGTCTAAGCAGTGAGCAACCACTCCCTCCACCATCCCCATTTACTCACCTCCATCCCTATTAAACATCCCTACCTCTTCAAATTATTTTCAAACAAAAACTCAAAACAAAATCCACTTCAACTTCATCTTCAACCTCTCCACAACTCACGCACCCAACACCACCGCCGCTCCACCAGCACCACCGCCGCCCAAGCCGCCGCCACCGCACCCCCATCACCCCACAACCCTCCTCCACTTCCACCAACCCCAAATTCCTCTTCCTCCTCTTCAATTTCAACCCTAAACCCATCACCACCCACCTTCATCTTCTCCAAAATTCCCCCTCACAACCACCAAATTTCTCACTCCAACTAACTCATCACCACCTCCTCCGCCTCCTCTAACTACCCAACACCACCAATCACCACCACCACTACCACAACCACCACCACCACCATCACCACCTCCATTAATTACAACAACAACAAAAACCACCACCAAAGCAACCCTCCCCCTCCTCTCCACCCGCGCGCGCGCCGCCCAGCTCACCGGCGGCGGCGCCGCCGCCGCCGCCAGGCCGCCGGCGGAGGCCGGCCGGCCGCCGGCCACCCCCTCCTCTCCTTTCGTTTCCTTTCTTTCTTTCTTTGTTCTTTTCTTTCTTTCCCTTTTCTTTTCATTTCATCCCTAAATAAACACCATATTCTCTCTTTCCTAAAATACCCCCCACCATTCCCTAAAACTACTTTCCTATATTTACACCCACTACCCCTCCCCTTTAAATCCTAAATCATTTCAAACCATACCATATTTTCTCTCTCTCTTTCTCTCTCTCCTTCCTACAACTTTCTCTCTCCTCTCTCTCTCCTCTCTCATTCCCTCTCTAATATCCATATAAATATTTATAATTATATATTCTAATATATGGATTGGTCTTGTACACGGATTTCTGGTGTTTCGGGATTTCTCACGGTTTTTCTGGTATTGAGGCGAGTACAGTTCTTTTTAACATGCATCTATTTTATCATTATGCGAGTACAGTCCTTTTGATATTTCATGTTCCATGTCTAACAACTATTATCCTGCTTTTATACATGATACGGGAGTTGATATGTATAACACCGACACTGATATGTTACACTGGTATTTGCTATGCTATATTTAATACCACACCGGTATTTACCATGATATAATTGACACCGATATTGCCATGCTGTATTTGACACCGATATCTTTCATGCTATATTTGATACTTGCCATGCTATATGTGATATGTGACACCTGATACTGATACTTGCCATGCTATATATGACATGTGATACCCGATCCCGGTACTTGTCTTGTTACACTTATCACTTGATATTAGACACTGATTCTTGATATGTCATACTTGACACCTGCTCTTGACACACGGTATATGATATGCTTTCACGTGGTACAAATACCTGGACCTGACATTATGACTCCTGACCGGACACTACCATACCTGATACCTGTGGCATATTCATGGCTACCACTTTTACGGGGACTTGATTATTATTTTATTACCATATATTTGGTACTCCTGGACTCCTGTACTCCTGTATACTTGACCCCCTGAAATAGGGGAGGCTCCTGACATTACTCCTGATATTATACTCCTATTGATCCCCGTAATAGGATAACCATGAATATGGGTTTACTATGAATACTCTGTGGACATTATCACTGGATAAATTATAATAATTGGACAACTTACACCTGGTTTGGGGGAAACTGATGGGCCCTGATTAATCATGTTTATGGTGGTCTTATCGAGCCGCGCGTGGCCACATACTTGAGGGATCACCTGGCGGCCACCAGGGATTCCGTGGGGTGTGCTGGCACCCCTACTCCTGTTTATTCCTGCCGGGTATGCACACACCCTAGGCCTATTTCTATGGGATCTGCGATACTCTATTCCTGTTCGGGCGTACAATAAGTCCCAGTACCTAGTGGTACATTCCGGCTCAGCACCGGATACTCCTTGACCGTTGTCCCGGGTGCACGGGGCCCATCCGAAACATGATTCATCGATCTTCATCAGTTTCCAATAACTTACTCCTCGGTCTGTATGTTGAGGTATGTGGGATAGGACACATACCGATGTATACAAATCAGATGAGTCTTAATAATTAATAATGACCTGCTCCCGATATATGACCAGCTATACTCTTGACCTATACTGTCCACCACTTATACTTGTGCTTCCATATTGTTTCATTATTATATTGTTGTGAAGGAAAAGTCAGGTTATATAAACTCAGACTACAGTGACGTGAGGTATAGGGTATATATATGAGGGTTTCCTTGTTTGGATTATTCCTTCGACGTACTAATCTCACTGATCGGTAATGTGAGCTTATATAACTGACTTCCTGTAGTTACTTTACTTACTGCCTTATTTCATGTCCATACTTATTTATCGCGTGTTTAGTGTATTTATCACATGTTGCCATAATTGTCGCATGATTATATATACCTATGCTCTCTATACCGTTTTCCATGCATATTTTCCGGCTCAGAATTATTGATATACATATATTTACTTGATCTCAGATTTACTGTCATTTTCCTTTATGTTACTTGTCATTTCCTGTACCTGCGTGCCTGGACCACATCACTTGATCATGTACACGTGTGCCTGTTATGCACGCCATCTGGCTTTATTCTTTGTACTCGCTGGGGTTGCTAACAACCCTGGATTCTCATGTCCAGATCTTGGAGTCTGGACCTTAGCCTTGCTGTACCTGATCAGAGCGCGCAGCAGGAGCGTGGATTAGCAGTAACCTGTCCAGACCCTCCTTCCAGCCTCTTCATGATCGGCTCGCGAGATTTTCATCTTGCCTCTCGTGAGTACTTTCCAGTATTTCATATTGTGCATCCTGCTTTTGTGCCTCTTAGTGATCATATATTCTTCAGATATTATATCATGCCTTGTGATAACTATGTACTGGCGTTATTATTGCTGGATTGTATATCACCACTGTGCTTCCGTACTCTGACCCCTGCCTGTATTGATGCTTAGCGTATATACGTTAGGGTATTTCCGACCTTCGTATATACGTCGCAGTAACGTCTCCGTACCCTCCGGATCGGGGCGTTACAGGGTGGTATCAGAGCCTAGGCTCTCACATCCTCGGTACAACCAGTCGGCAAATTAATTGTAAAAGAAATTTGCAACTGGAATGCATGAGTCGTGGTTATACAATCCAACTGCAAGTACAAAGTTATCTATTCCCTCTTGATCGTCCTTCTCTTGATTCTTGAATCTCTTCGATCCTTTTTCCATTTCCAGTTCCTGTTGTCCTTATACCAACTCAAGATATGGATAGACTGGTAGGGTAACAGCAAGACAGATGTGGTTCGCTATCATTATGTTCTGGTATTCTTAACTCTGGTGCATCGCCTTGTCTTATATTGGATGATTCTTCGGCCTTGCATTCTATTCTGGTACTTATGGATATATCACGGGAAATCAGCACAGCAAGTGGGGTAGTCATCACTTATATAATCAGACAGACCGTATCATTACCTGAGGAGTATCAGTATGGAACAGTATTCCAGATTCAGGGCTTCTGCCAGACAGAGTTATGGAGACAGCCTTCGGGACTCGTTTCGATTATTGTGATTCTTGATCGTGTTCTCAGAGCTACCAATTTCTGACAGTTTTTATTGATTTGGTGGACTACGGACCCTGCTAGCCTCGCCAAGCGAGGGTTGTGTTCTAGCCACCCGTGGACCTAACCAGGTGTGGGCTTCGCTGCACCCAGGTACTTAGCATTTAGCGTTGTGTTACGCGCTGGCTTCGCTGCGTGAGCTCTGCCAAGTGCGAGCCTCGCAGAGCGTTAGCTCCGCTGCACCCTATTAGCTTAGCACCTGAGATGTGTTACGCGATGGCCTCACCTAGGCTTGATTTCGTCAGTGGCTAGTCCCTTCAGTGCTTAGCACTCTAGCCGTTCCTCGGACTTCTTCTGCCTTGTATGTTTTCATGGATCCGATGTACATGGTTTTCTCGTTGTATCTGAGCTATTACTGTGATCCGTATGAAAGATCCATTCGGCCAACCTTGCAGAGATTGAGTATTCTTTAATGTTTCATGTGCAGTCGGGTTGTCATTCAGAAGTCAGTATTCAGAATTCTTTGTGGTTATTCTATATTCTCGGTTATGCCTTTCAGAGATTGCAATGTCAGTATTCAGGAATTCTTAATTATTGGTCTTCTTGATTCATGCTCAGTATTATCCGAGTTTTCTTTATCTTCAGTATTCTGGAGAAAGAGTGTGTATGCAGTATCAGTAATTCTACTATAGATTCCTTGTCAAGGACAGCTTCATGCCATGCGGGACTTTATATTATATTATGGATTTCTATGGATTTTCAGAGATTTTATATTATGGATTTCAGCACTATGGATTTTTATGGGTTTATCAGCTTTGCTTCGCAGTCCGAAAGAGCAGACGTCAGTTCAGTATTATTATGACACTGTCAGAGGATATATATGGCAGTAGTGCAGAGATGTCTCAGTCTTGGGTTTATCGTTCATCCAATTAGTGGGTATTCCCCTCAGTTACTCATATCTTGATTGGTATAAATCCTCATTCCTATTCCTTCTGTGTTCATCTTCCCCTTATCGAAATTTCGAGGACGAAATTTTTGTAAGGTGGATGGAATGTAACACCCCGTTCCTGGAATACATACGTAGATACGTATTCTGATTTTTCTAACATATTTCTTTTACCATCTTGTATTTGTTTTTGTTTTATGATTATTAGTGTGATTGTTTTCTATTGGATTTGGATTTGTGGACTCGGAGTCAGCCCTAGTCTGAACTGGGGGCCCGAACCTAGTACATTGCTCGAATTGATATTTCTGATAATCTGATTTGACCGATTTCAGTTTTAAATATCGTTTTTTAATATTTTAGATTTTTCATGATTTTTTGGAATTTTTCAGAATTATTTGTAAAATCTCCAAAACCGGTGTTGGTCGGCATCGTTGACTGATTCCCGGATTTTTAATTTTCAAATGAGATTGAATTTTCAAAAACGGCTTTCACGTTGCTTCTTAGAATTTCATTTTCTATCTAAATTCATTTTTTGAGATTTTTCCGAATTTATCGAAAATCCACCGATTCTAGTGTCGGCCGGTATCGCCGGAAGATTTCAGGATTTTTATTTTGAAAACTACATTATATTTTTCAAATCCGATTTCACCAAGCATCTTAGAATAATATTTTTTATTTTTAAGAATTTTTCGGAACGATTCTGAAACAGTCAAATTTTCGCCTTATTAAAATAATAATATAATTTGTCGTTCTTTCTTTTTCTTGTTTTTCCCTCTCAACTTTTCTACTTATTACTCCCAGAATATTTTATCAATTTTATTATTTAATAAAATATTTATTTATAAATTTTTAACTATTTCTTTTCATCTCTTTTAATTTTTTTAATTTCTTTTCACTCTCTTTCTTTTCTTCTTTACTTTTCTCCTCCTTCACACCAACTCCCATCTCCTCAACACCCAGCGCAGCAAGGGGGCAGCAGGGCATGGTCTGAGCAGTGAGCAACCACTCCCTCCACCATCCCCATTTACTCACCTCCATCCCTATTAAACATCCCTACCTCTTCAAATTATTTTCAAACAAAAACTCAAAACAAAATCCACTTCAACTTCATCTTCAACCTCTCCACAACTCACGCACCCAACACCACCGCCGCTCAACCAGCACCGCCGCCGCCCAAGCCGCCGCCACCGCACCCCCATCACCCCACAACCCTCCTCCACTTCCACCAACCCCAAATTCCTCTTCCTCCTCTTCAATTTCAACCCTAAACCCATCACCACCCACCTTCATCTTCTCCAAAATTCCCCCTCACAACCACCAAATTTCCCACTCTAACTAACTCATCACCACCTCCTCCGCCTCCTCTAACTACCCAACACCACCAATCACCACCACCACTACCACAACCATCACCACCACCATCACCACCTCCATTAACTACAACAACAACAACAACAACAACAACAACAACCACCAAAGCAACCCTCCCCCTCCTCTCCACCCGCGCACGCGCGTCGCCCAGCTCACCGGCGGCGGCGCCGCCGCCGCCGCTGGCGGAGGCCGGCCGGCCGCCGGCCACCCCCTCCTCTCCTTTCGTTTCCTTTCTTTCTTTCTTTGTTCTTTTCTTTCTTTCCCTTTTCTTTTCATTTCATCCCTAAATAAACACCATATTCTCTCTTTCCTAAAATACCCCCCACCATTCCCTAAAACTACTTTCCTATATTTACACCCACTACCCCTCCCCTTTAAATCCTAATTCATTTCAAACCATACCATATTTTCTCTCTTTCTCTTTCTCTCTCTCCTTCCTACAACTTTCTCTCTCCTCTCTCTCTCTCCTCTCTCATTCCCTCTCTAATATCCATATAAATATTTATAATTATATATTCTAATATATGGATTGGTCTTGTACACGGATTTCTGGTGTTTCGGGATTTCTCACAGTTTTTCCGGTATTGAGGCGAGTACAGTTCTTTTTAACATGCATCTATTTTATCATTATGCGAGTACAGTCCTTTTGATATTTCATGTTCCATGTCTAACAACTATTATCCTGCTTTTATACATGATACGGGAGTTGATATGTATAATACCGACACTGATATGTTACACCGGTATTTGCTATGCTATATTTAATACCACACCGGTATTTACCATGATATAATTGACACCGATATTGCCATGCTGTATTTGACACCGATATCTTTCATGCTATATTTGATACTTGCCATGCTATATGTGATATGTGACACCTGATACTGATACTTGCCATGCTATATATGACATGTGATACCCGACCCCGGTACTTGTCTTGTTACACTTATCACTTGATATTAGACACTGATTCTTGATATGTCATACTTGACACCTGCTCTTGACACACGGTATATGATATGCTTTCACGTGGTACAAATACCTGGACCTGACATTATGACTCCTGACCGGACACTACCATACCTGATACCTGTGGCATATTCATGGCTACCACTTTTACGGGGACTTGATTATTATTTTATTACCATATATTTGGTACTCCTGGACTCCTGTACTCCTGTATACTTGACCCCCTGAAATAGGGGAGGCTCCTGACATTACTCCTGATATTATACTCCTGTTGATCCCCGTAATAGGATAACCATGAATATGGGTTTACTATGAATACTCTGTGGACATTATCACTGGATAAATTATAATAATTGGACAACTTACACCTGGTTTGGGGGAAACTGATGGGCCCTGATTAATCATGTTTATGGTGGTCTTATCGAGCCGCGCGTGGCCACATACTTGAGGGATCACCTAGCGGCCACCAGGGATTCCGTGGGGTGTGCTGGCACCCCTACTCCTGTTTATTCCTGCCGGGTATGCACACGCCCTAGGCCTATTTCTATGGGATCTGCGATACTCTATTCCTGTTCGGGCGTACAATAAGTCCCGGTACCTAGCGGTACGTTCCGGCTCAGCACCGGATACTCCTTGACCGTTGTCCCGGGCATGCACGGGGCCCATCCGAAACATGATTCATCGATCTTCATCAGTTTCCAATAACTTACTCCTCGGTCTGTATGTTGAGGTATGTGGGATAGGACACATACCGATGTATACAAATCAGATGAGTCTTAATAATTAATAATGACCTGCTCCCGATATATGACCAGCTATACTCTTGACCTATACTGCCCACCACTTATACTTGTGCTTCCATATTGTTTCATTATTATATTGTTGTGAAGGAAAAGTCAGGTTATATAAACTCAGACTACAGTGACGTGAGGTATAGGGTATATATATGAGGGTTTCCTTATTTGGATTATTCCTTCGACGTACTAATCTCACTGATCGGTAATGTGAGCTTATATAACTGACTTCCTGTAGTTACTTTACTTACTGCCTTATTTCATGTCCATACTTATTTATCGCGTGTTTAGTGTATTTATCACATGTTGCCATAATTGTCGCATGATTATATATACCTATGCTCTCTATACCGTTTTCCATGCATATTTTCCGGCTCAGAATTATTGATATACATATATTTACTTGATCTCGGATTTACTGTCATTTTCCTTTATGTTACTTGTCATTTCCTGTACCTGCGTGCCTGGACCACATCACTTGATCATATACACGTGTGCTTGTTATGCACGCCATCTGGCTTTATTCTTTGTACTCGCTGGGGTTGCTAACAACCCTGGATTCTCATGTCCAGATCTTGGAGTCTGGACCTTAGCCTTGCTGTACCTGATCAGAGCGCGCAGCAGGAGCGTGGATTAGCAGTAACCTGTCCAGACCCTCCTTCCAGCCTCTTCATGATCGGCTCGCGAGATTTTCATCTTGCCTCTCGTGAGTACTTTCCAGTATTTCATATTGTGCATCCTGCTTTTGTGCCTCTTAGTGATCATATATTCTTCAGATATTATATCATGCCTTGTGATAACTATGTACTGGCGTTATTATTGCTGGATTGTATATCACCACTGTGCTTCCGTACTCTGACCCCTGCCTGTATTGATGCTTAGCGTATATACGTTAGGGTATTTCCGACCTTCGTATATACGTCGCAGTAACGTCTCCGTACCCTCCGGATTGGGGCGTTACAATTGGAGTCGTATACGACGTGGTAATCGGTGACAAAGAGGCTAATTACAAGCAAGGAGGTCGGGTTTAAGAACTTGCTCGAACAAGATCGGATGCAGAAAAGTATTGAAGTCATGCTAGGCGAAAGTGGTCTAGCGCTAAGCATGTGCCACGTGAGCGTGATCCCAATGCAGGCTCAAGGATGGCATGACGACAATCAGGAGAATAATTTTGAGAGCAGAAAAAAAATATAAGAGAGATGACTCTAGTACCATATTAAAACAATTGAAGAAATTGAAAAATGTATATTGTTAATGAAGGCAATTCCCGAATATATAAGCAATTAGTATAATTATTATTATATAATCCTAATCCTAATTCTAATACTAATCTTTAACATATCCAATCTGTATCTTAGCTGCCATCTAAGAGAACTCTCTTAGATGACGGCTTAAAACTCCAACTTCTCCAAAAAAAAATTCATAATCCGACCGCACAATATGATATTCACGTCTTAAGATGTGTACTTATAAAAAATCATGTGTTTTGGAGTTCGTTTAATCATGTTTCAAATGGTTGCAAATTTAACAATTTTTCAACAATACAACAAATGCAATCATTTGAAACATGGTCAAACGAACTCCAAAATATGTGATTTTTTATAAATACACATCTTAGAAAACGAATTAAATATTGTGCGGCCGAATCATGGGACGTTAGAGTTTTAAGCCACCATCTAAGAAAGTTCTCTTAGATGACATCTGAGGTGCATATTCCTCTCTCTCTCTCTCTGTGTGTGTACATATATAAAGAGAGAGAGAAAAGACTTGATTTATTTTAGAAGAATTCTAGGCCAAATCTTTCCTACTCAAATACAATCCTACAACATCCGAGTGCAAAATTCATTCCGTTGAAGTTGATCTACATTATAGTAACTAACAACAAAAAATCATGTATTTTTGAATACCTTTTTCCCCATCCATCAAGTAGGCGCAAAATGAACGACCGAAAATAGTATATTACTTAAATCTACGTCTTTAAACTTACAAATTCTTGATCCGACTATTACATCATGATCTAAACACTTAAAAACTCTCACACATTAATTTTTGTTAGATTTCAAAAATTCTATACCGTTAAACTAACAAACTCACTATTTCGACCGTCCATTTTGCGCCTACTTGATGGATGAGCAAAAAGTATTCACAATTCATGATTTTTAATTTTTAGTTACTTAAAATAATATAGATCAACTTCAACGGAGTGGATCTTGTATTCGGATGTCATAGGGTCGTATTTGAATGAGAAGGATTTGACCTGGAGTCCTACTGGAATGACACAAGTCTCTATGTGTGTCTCTGATTTTTTGGATATTCATTTACACTCCTAAAGTTTTTTTGTTGTTGGGTATTGTATGGATTTTGGTACTAAATCGACTGGCATATCTAATTTGTGTACTAAATCGACTGGCATATCAATTTAGTACCAAAAATTTAAATTAAATATTTACTTAGAAAAGTTTAAAAATTTAAATTTTTGGTTTATTTAATTTACTGGCATATCGATTTAGAAAAATTTTACTGGATATTTAATTTAAATTTTTGGTACTAAATCGACTGGCATATCCTTTCTAACTCCTGTCTTCGTATTGAGTCTATTATTGCTTAGTGACTATCAGCACGCTTTAATCTGGTAGACCTGGAGCCATTTAATTGCTAAGACTGCATAAATTCATGTCAACACATTTAATCATCCTTATTTGCATTTTGCTCCGTAATTTGTGTTAAATTGTTTTTAAAAACCATATTTTTATCTTTCAGAGGAAGTCAACATCTGACAAGCAAACCCCTCCAAAGCCACGGAATCCTTCGAAATCCAACAATAGTGATACAGTTATGGTAGCTGATGAACATATCCAATGGGATATGATGAAGACAACAACCACCAGCAGAGACTAACAAGACTGAAGAGACAAAGAAGAGTGTTATCAGCAATCCCTGTATGATTACAACTTGCATGACTATGGTGGTGGAGATCTGTAAGGTTTTACCATTTCTTTCAATGTTGTCCGATTGCGTAGAATCTCACAAAAGGAGGATGAGGGGAAGGGAAGCCTTGATCTTTGACACGAAGACATGCTAATTGAACACATGGACTAAACTCTTTTCTGACATAGCCGCGTTTTAAGTATCTGTCCAGTAAAATGATCACAGTGAGTCCACACCATAACTCCCAACATGAGCAGCAGAGATTGTTTTTATGTACAGGGTAGAATACCGACACTCACAATTAAGTTTGCACTTCTGCGTTGCAAGGCCCTGATTAATGGAAACCAAGGGGGCTGAATCTTTTTCTGTGCCATGGATCTCAGTGTGGCCAAGTGATACTGAATAAAGACTCTTGTAAGCGTTTGCCCCCTGCTATTTTAGTTTCTAGTGACTTGGGAGCGAAATACATCTTTGATAGTTGTGAAGCAATGGCTACCTATGTACAGCAAATAACACCACAGTTCGACCTAATATTCTATGAACTAGAGATAACGAAGTTTGTCCTATAATCTTCAACATCTTGTTTTCTTGTTCTTTTTCCTTTTTGTTTAGTATACCTTGTAAATGGCAGTGTAAGCATTTTCTTTTGATCTGTATGAATAGATCAATCTTCAGTCAGCATTTCTTGTCTCTGTATATTTCAGTATTATGCCATTGTATTCCTTTGGTAATGGATGAAATGTGAAAGAAACCAAAGCAAGAGTAGGGGGGTTTGACGAAGAAAATAGTATATTGACTACAGCAGCCTAGATTAATTCTCTGTAACACTCATTCTCAGATCTTTATACTTAATATAGGATTCATAAAACCATTTGGCAAATTTTATAACCAGTCAAATTCAACTGAAAATTTCCTCAACTGAAGGCTGTATTTGACTCCCTGTAGGTAATGTAAGTTTTACCAATATGTGTTACTTCACATGTGCTGTGTTGTGTCAACCAACACCCCACCCACCCCCCCCCCCCCCCCCCCCCCAAAAAAAAAAAAAAAAAAAAAAACCCCACAAACAACCCCACACGCGCGGGCGCGCGCACATATTGCTCTTGGATGATGGCTTTGATATGGACTTTCAATCTCCAATGTGTCTTGCTATCGGGCTAGTAAGCTATCAAGTTTGGATCCTTGAGAATCCATATCTTGATCCAATAACATATAAATTATAAACTCTATCTCTAGGTTCGATACTCTACTCATTAAGTTATCAAACTGTTGGAAAGAGAGAGGTTATTGCTGAGGAAGTCGAAGAGGAAGTCGTCGAGGAAGTCGACGAAGAAGAACCAGAAATCAGCAGCAGCAAAACAGCAGGCAGAACAGGTTTACGGTCGACCGGGCCGGTCGACCGTAGGAAGGAGCAGATGCTCGGTCGACCGGCCCGGTCGATCGACGTGCACAACATGCACGAGGTTGGAGCTCGGTCGACCGCCCGGTCGACCGACTGGAAGCACCCAACTCTCTGTCGACCGACCGATCGACCAGTGGAAGGGGTCGGTCGACCGGCCGGTCGACCGACAAGCGGGTCTGCTGTTTTTCGGGAAGGGTTATTTTGAACCCTATTTAAAGGGCTGTTGTATTTTCTAGGTTAGTATCTTTGAGAAAGATCTTGAAGGCTGAAAATTCTGGAGCTCTCTTGAGATCAGAGAAGCTTCTAGCATTGTAATCAATCTTTCAAGTAATTAATCTCTCTTTTGATTGGCCCGGGGACGTAGGCATTGAGGCCGAACCTCGTCAGATTGCTTTGTTTGCGTGTGCTTTCTCTTGGTGTTTGTTTTTGTGCTGTTTGAGATTGTTCTTCTTGCTTGGGAGATTCAGGGGATCCTCATCAGGTTGTTGTCGTAGGCACAACAAGTGGTATCAAAACTTTTCAGGTTTCGCTTGGGATTTCTGGAGATTCGGAGGACTTCGAGATCTGATTCGGTGGAGATCGTGTGTCGATCTCAGATCAGAGGTAGATGTGTTCGTGGGATCGTGTGTCGATCTCAGGAGGACGCAAGGAGTGCTCGAGGAATCTTTGTTGGAGTAGATCCGGTGAGAAACTCAATCTAGGGTTTCAAGAAAAAGGTAAAAATCCAATTTTTATCGAAGTTGTGATCTATTTCAGTTGGTTTATTCCGCATATATAGAGGATTAAGTAATCTAGATGGCAAAAGAAATTGCTCAATGGCACAAATAATTTCGGGATGTGGAGATGTGAGGTTATGGATGCCCTGAATGCATCGAACCTCGAAGATACACTCCTATTGGAAAAGAAGAGGAGCACGATCACTAATGAAGAGTGGGCAAAGATGAACAGGTCAGCGTGTGGGTTAATATGTTCATGTTTGTCGCAAGATATAAAATATCTTGCACAACATGAGACGTCGGCGAAGCATCTATGGAAAACCCTTGAGAAGAAATACCTGACGAAGAGTGTTGAGTTTAGGTTGCAGCTTAAGAGTAAGCTGTACAGATTTCAGATGAAGAAGGGGAGTACAGTGAATGAGCACATCAACCGATACACGAAGCTTCTTACAGACTTGGTAAACGTGGATGTCATTGTAGAAGAGGAAGATAAGGCGATCATCTTCCTGAACTCACTCCCGGAGGAGGAGTATGAGACATTCACTCTGACCTTTATCAATGGTAGACAGACTCTGGACTACCATGAGGTGTCATCTGCATTGACAAGTTATGAGACGAGGAGAAAGGAGAGACATCCTTCTCAGTCAAGCTCATCGGCGGAGGCACTGGGAGTAAGAAGCAGGGGTTCATCTAGGAAGGGCAGTGAAGAAAGAGGAAGATCAAAGTCCAGGTCGGGCTATAGGGATCTGAGGAAGAACCAGTGTGCCTTCTGCAGAGAAATAGGACACTGGAAAGTGGACTGTTCGAAGTTCAAAGGGAAGAAGAAGGAGTCGAAGGCTAAAGCAAATCTTGCAAAGGTGACAAATACTCAGAGGAGTAGTTCACAGGCAGGTGGATCAGATTCGGACTCGTCAGGTTTCTCATTTTCAGTCATTAATCCCATCGTTGGTCACTCATGGGAAGATGAGTGGATTTTGGATACAGGTACAACATACCATGCGTACCCTAATCGGGGTTGGTTTTCTAGGTTTGAGAAGCTGGAGGGGTGTTCGGTCAGTATGGGCGATGATCACCCATGTAGCATGGAGGGTGTAGGTACAATCCGAATCAGGATGTTTGATGGGATGGTAAGGGAGCTGAAGGGAGTGAGGTATGTACCTCAGTTGAAGAGAAATCTCATCTCCATTGGAGCTTTGGAAGTATCGGGCATGGTGATATCTGTTCGAGATGGTGATCTCAGGATGATCAAGGGTTCGATGGTGGTGATGAAGGGCGTCCGCCGAGACAATCTCTACTACTTGAAGGGTAGTACGGTGACAGATCAGGTGGAGACTTCCAGTTCCTCAGATGATGGTGGCCCGGAGGTCTGGCAGGGAAAGGTCAGACAGGAAGAAGAAAAGTCTTTGCAAGCTCCTGCAAAGATGGAATCGCTGGAAGGTGTTGCTACCTGCAAGTTGGAAGGTGAACACAGCATTCTGGACAAGAAGAGGGTGAAATTCAGCACCAGTATTCACCGCAATGAAGGTCTTCTTGATTGTGTTCACGTGTGCATTTGGGGGCCTGCTAAGACGGCATCGCTTGGAGGTCACAGGTATTTTGTCTCTTTCGTTGATAGTATATCTAGGCATTGTTGGATATATCCAATGAGACAAAGTAGTGAAGCCCTAGAATATTGGTGAAGTGGAAAGGAAGAATGGAGAGGCAGATTGGTAGCAAGATAAAGGAGCTGAAGATTGGTAATGTTGGAAAGGACATGTACCAATTCCTACAATTTGGTCAGAACACCGGAATTGTTACTCACTTCACGACAGGTGCAGATGGGTTAGCTAAAGAAGTAATCCGTTCCTTGCTGGAGGAGGTTCGGAAGTTGTTGTCTAATACAGGATTGGACAAGTCGTTTTGGGCTGAGGCGACTGAGTATGCTAGCCATCTCATGAATAGATCGACTGCGATAGGAGGTAAAGCTCCATTGGATATTTGGTCTGGGAAAGCTGCTCAAGATCATTGTTTGCTGCGGGAATTTGGAAGTCCGACCTACTTCAGTGCCAAGAATGGCAAAGTGAATCCGCGAGCAAAGAGATTTGTGTATTTGGGTGTCAAGAGGAACAGCTACAGGTTGTGGGACCCCGAAGACAAGAAGATCGTGATGGGCAGGAATGTCACATTTGGAGAGACTTCAGTGTTGAAGTCCACCGTCTCTCAGCAGGTGGAGAGGACGGAGACCAAGGAAGTATCGCAGCGGGTGGAGGTTGATGCTACTCCACCATCTCCAGTTGGTTCGGCATCAGTGAAGACTTCATCGAATGTGACACCGGATGGAGATCATGAAACCAAGGTGATGCTGAACAGGTTGAAGACATTGCAGAGGATGCCGAGTTGTTTGCAGCTATTGGAACCAAGGTGAAACCACGCTTGTGGGGAAAGAAGCATGGATCTCAAGCTTGTGATCGCAACAAGCTCAAGTTGAAGGCCGTTGTTCTCCATGATGGTCGGGAAGAGGTTCATATGACTCAGTCTAACAGGTTCACTGCTGCAGATACAGGTACCAATATTTTAGCTTGATGAAGCTCATTTCAATGAACTACGGTTGGCTTGATCCTTTGGGCAAGGTACGTAGGCAGCCGTAAAGGCGCAGCTATTTGGTGATGCAGCTATTATGAAGCTATTTGGGTTCTCGAGAAGTTGTTTGGATCTTCATGTAGAGGTGAAGAGTTGTGGCCGATGGAACTTCACGTAGAGGTGGAGAGGCTTCACGTAGAAGTGAAGTGTTGTGGCCAGTTGGAGTTTACGTAGAGGTGAGGTGTTGTGATCTCGATGAACAGGTGATCTTCCGGTGAGAAGATGTTGAGCTTGCATAAGGAGTGGTGTGCATCCAGTTGAAGCCGATGATGTTTGGTGTGCTCTACGCAGACTTGGTTGGACCGTCAGTGGAAGACAGGTAGACTAGATAGAGCTAGTCAGTTGGAGAGTCAGTGTTGGCTCATGAGGAGTCTTCGTGAGGTCGTGAAGTTGCGGAGGAGGAGCCACAGTATAGTGATCGGCATGTATGAAAGTTCTCCTAAGGTGAAGTGTAGGAAAGGCATGTGTGGTGCTTTCCAGTGGATAGCTGAGCTAAAGATTCCAAACCGAGATCGTGTGTCGATTTCGCCGAGATCGTGTGTCGATTTCGTCCGGTGCGCGCGAGCCGAGATCGTGTGTCGATTTCGCCGAGATCGTGTGTCGATTTCGCCAGGTGATAGACTGGGGTACATTGGAGATCGGCTCAGATTTTGGGAAGAATCTTCGCCGAGGTGGAGAATTGTTGAAAAGAGAGAGGTTATTGCTGAGGAAGTCGAAGAGGAAGTCGTCGAGGAAGTCGACAAGAAGAACCAGAAATCAGCAGCAGCAAAACAGCAGGCAGAACAGGTTTACGGTCGACCAGCCCGATCGACCGTAGGAAGGAGCAGATGCTCGGTCGACTGGCCCAGTCGACCGACGTGCACAACATGCACGAGGTTGGAGCTCGGTCGACCGACTGGAAGCACCCAACTCTCTGTTGGGCACCCGGTCGACCGACTGGTCGACCGGTGGAAGGGGTCGGTCGACCGGCCGGTCGACCGACAAGCGGGTCTGCTGTTTTTCGGGAAGGGTTATTTTGAACCCTATTTAAAGGGCTGTTGTATTTTCTAGGGTTAGTATCTTTGAGAAAGATCTTGAAGGCTGAAAATTCTGGAGCTCTCTTGAGATCAGAGAAGCTGCTAGCATTATAATCAATCTTCCAAGTAATTAATCTCTCTTTTGATTGCCCCGGGGACGTAGGCATTGAGGCCGAACCTCGTCAGATTGCTTTGTTTGCGTGTGCTTTCTCTTGGTGTTTGTTTTTGTGCTGTTTGGGATTGTTCTTCTTGCTTGGGAGATTCAGGGGATCCTCATCAGGTTGTTGTCGTAGGCACAACACAAATATGACTTTATGAATCCAAATTCAAAAGAAAAAAACTTTTCCTACACGCTCATGACCTACACACCTTTTCCACACAAGATTAAGACCAGTATTGCTCGTGTCTAAAAACATGTAGAAAATGTATTTCTCAATTCAAAAACTCGGGTTGGATTCAGATTGGGTTATCGTATAATCGGGCCCCATTGCCAGGCCTATTTGGCCCCCAAATATCTGACCCAATGAGCATGTAATTGGCTCTAGCAAATTAGCAATTTCAGATCTAAGGTGTATCAATTACAAGGATGATGATTGATATCTCTCAATCAATATTCCAATCATTATGCTATATCAACCTATTGATCGTCCAGTTGAAATCACAATCACAATCTTCATTCTTGCCTTTCTTACTCAAATTAAAAGGGTTTCCATATTATTTTCCATCCATAGATACCAACCCATACAAAATCTCATATTACGTGAACATATGGAAACTCATATTTGATTGATTTTGTCATATCAATTATATCAATTATTCCCATTTACGCAATTTGGTTTCCTTATTACCTATCATATACACTTACATTATAAATATACAAGGGCCTTGTGCAGCCCTACAATACAAATCTTCAATCCTCAAGTTGATCAAAGGCATTGGCCATGGCTGCTCCTCTTCTTTCTGTTGTAGCTCTTGTTCTCTTTCTTTCAATCTTCAATCCTCTTGCAGGTATCAACTCTTTTTTCTATTTTTTTTTTCTTTTTCTTTTTTGAAGAAAGTATGAAATATGTTGGCATAATATGTGATGTATGATGCAATATGTTCAATATTGTAGGATGCCATGGTGTCGGTGTGAACTATGGATTGCTAGGCAACAACCTCCCCCCACCAGCCCAAGTAGTCTCCCTCCTCAAATCTCGAAACATATCGAGAGTTCGCCTCTTTGACCCCAATCAAGATGCCCTCAAAGCTCTCGAGGGTTCGGGTATCGAAGTTATTCTCGGTACTCTCAACGGTGATCTCCCTCGCCTCGCCTCTGATCCATCCTTTGCCACTGAATGGGTCAGGACCAATATCATCCCCCATGCAGAGTCCATCAATTTTCGATATGTAACTGCTGGTAATGAAGTTATACCTGGTCAATTCGAGGAAGCTGTGATTCCTGCCATGCAGAAACTAGACGCAGCCCTCACCGCGGCTAACCTCAAGGTTCCTGTCACAACGGTCGTCGCAACGGGAGTACTTAGCTCCTCGTTCCCACCCTCACAGGTGCACTTGCTACATTTTCTCGTTTTGTTTCAGATTTTAAGATTATTTATCAATTTTAACTCTTAGATATGAACTATTCAATGGTTCCCTACTAAGAATTCATAGCTTATATATTCATACAGCACTTGATCATCCATCCATATCAGTATGTGTTGATACTAAATATGTGCAATGGCATGTGTTCAAATTTTCTTCAATTGCACAATTCATCATGAAGGATTTTATTCAAAATCTCCCAATTTTGGCATATGTTCAAAATTTTCTTTTCATATTGCACATACTATTATGAAGAAATTTATCAAAAACCTCCCAATTTGATCACAATGCTGAACTTTGATGACAATATTTTTTTTCCAGGGTGCATTCTCAGGTGCTGCAGGGCCTATCATGGCGCCTCTGATTGCGTTCCTGGCATCGAAAAACACCCCTCTTCTCGTAAACGTGTACCCCTACTTCGCCTACGCGAGCAATACCAACCAAGTGAGACTGGACTACGCGCTATTCACTGCCGGGGATGTTGTCGTGCAGGATGGATCTCTCAGCTACAGAAATCTCTTCGATGCGATGGTAGACGCAATGTATGCGGCAATGGAGAATGTCGGGGGGTCTAGCGTGGAGATTGTCGTGTCAGAGACCGGCTGGCCCTCAGGTGGCGGAGCCGCGGGGGCGAATGTGGAGAACGCGATGGCGTACAACAACAACGTGGTGCAACATGTTAACAGCAATGCAGGAACACCCAGGAGGCCTGGCAAGGCTATTGAGACCTACTTGTTTGCATTGTTCAATGAGAATCAGAAGCCTGCAGGGACCGAGCAGAACTTTGGCCTGTATCAGCCTGACGAGACTGAGGTCTACCATGTTAATTTGCCTTAGTTGTAGGGAGGAAGAATAAAGTAGAATTATTAAGCTAGTCAGAACTAAGTCTAGCATGTAGCTTTATTTCCTTGGATTAAAGCATGAATAATGCACATAGCATTATATATATATATATGCATCTTTTTCTTCCCCCTTCTTTTCTAGCTTTGTATCAAAAACTTTGGTTAGAATGAAACCTATTATTTTTTGGATATGAAGTGGTTAATGTTTTATTGTGTCTCTTTATTCTTCTTTTTCATCAGTCAGTCTTCTAAAATTCAAGCTCTACAAAAATAGATTGATATTTTGTTGACTTGAAGTAAAATGACTTTTCATTGACCCTGGTGTGAGATAACTCGAACTTGGGACTCCCAATAACCTAACCTCACCTCTACTGCGGAGCCAGTCATTAACAGTTTTGATTCTCTATGGTGTTTAAGGTGTCCTTTGATTCCAATACTTTCTTTCCTTCATGCTATCAATAGGTATCCAATTATTGGACTTTGAGTAAATTGTCTTGTTCTAATGGTTTTGGGTAGAAACTCCTTTGTGCCATTGAGTTTGACAGCATGAGGTATTATTCTATTTGTCATAGCAAAGTCCTTGTTTTCTATTTTAGATGATAGCGAACCCATGTTTCAATCTTAGATTTGATAATAATAATAATAAAAAGCCCTTCTAGCAGTGGCGGGGCCGAGATGTCCCGGCCCCGCCTGAAAGTGCTCTCCACCCTTGATTTGTGCCCTCGGACTTGCTCGAAAAAATATTCTAATTTTTTAAAGAGATGTCGGCAGTCAACATTATTTTGTGTCCCCCACTTTTGAATTGCTGGCTCTGTCACTGCTTTCTAGTACAGGAGATTTTGTCTAAATTCATTAGGAAAAAAAATGTTTCCACTAAATTTAACATAATAAGAGAACTTTCAACTGAACCCAACATAAGAGAGTTTGCTCTAAACTTTTATAATACGTGGGGATTTTCTGCAATCTACACTTGTTAGTAACTTGGTATCGTGTTGGTGCATAAACTAATTTCAATTTGTCACAATGACAATATTTATAATTTTTTAACGCATATAAGTGTAGATAGTTTAATTAAAAAAAAAAAATCAATTATAATGAACCTTCATGTTTTCAGTTGCTAAATCTATATATATGTTAGCTTCTCAGCATATTTGTAACACCCCGCTCTCGGAATATGTACTTAGTTGAGTATTCATATTTTTCGATCATATTTTTTGATTTACTTCTAATATTTATTTTGTATTATGAATTATTTATATGATCGTTTTGCATTAGATCCGGATTCGTAGACTCGGAGTCAGCCTTAGTCTGAACCGAGGACCCGATCCTAGTGTATTACTCGATTTAGTCTTTTCGCTATTCTGATTTAATCAATTTCAGTTTTAAATATCGTTTTCCAATATTTTAGATTTTCTATGATTTTCTGAAATTTTCCCAAATTAAATTGGAAATCTTCCAGTTTCAAATATCGACAAGTGCCGCTGACCGATTATCGGATTTTTAATTTACAAAATGAGTTGAAATTCTAGAAACAGCTTTTTATACTATTTCTTAAAATCATATTTTCTATCTAAATACTTTTCTGAGAAATTTCTAAATTAACCAAAATTTTACTGGGTTTGGTGTCGGCTAGTATCGCTGATTGATTACAGAATTTTTAGTTTGCAATTGGAATTGAATTTCTGGATTCTGCTTTCACATTGCTTCTTAAAATCGTATTTTATTTTTTAATGCATTTTTTGAGATTTTTCAGAATTTATCAAAATCAGGCCGACCCGGTGTAGACTAGTATCGACGGTGAATTTTTAGGATTTTTATTTTGAAAATAGGATTGAATCTCCAAAATTCAATTTCACCAAACATCTTAAATAATATTTATTATTTTTGAGAATTTTTGGGAAACTTTTTGAGTTACTTCATTTTCAGACTTTTCCGGAGTTTTGGTGCTTTCCCAGATACCGAATTTTTTTCTGATATTTTATTTTTCTCTTTTTCTATTTTCTCTCTCCTTGCCAGACGCGAGATTCACCAAACCTGAATTCGATTTTTAATGTAGAGATGCTCTCCATTCTGCATTTAATGTTAATGTCCTTCAAAAGAACTCTGATAAATCATTATGACTTCTTGTCTTTTCTGTCAAACGAGACTCTCACGTTTTCCTCTGGACGCAGGTTTCATCTCCGCGTTTGGGCAATTGGCCAACGCGGGTCTGGATATTGAATGAGACGCGAGTCTCATTTCCTTTCAATTCAATGGCAAACTTGTAATAATTATTTCTCCCCTTATACATATAAACCCCCACCTTTCTTTCTCCTCTTTCATTTTTCCTTTCCTCCTTCATTTCCAGCCAACGGTAGCAGCCCATTCCCAAGAACTGAGCAGTGCCTCCTTGTCAGGCCACCCTCTCCACCTCCTCCACCTTCTCCACCACCATTTCCACCACCTTTCTCTCATCCATCTCCTCCACCATTCCAACAAGAACAACAATAACACCAACTTCAACACCTTCTTCTTCTTCTTTTTCCACTAAGAAACCCACTTCCACCATCATCTTCTCCATCATCTCCACCACCACTTACACCCCCTTGGCCACTAACAACACACCATCTTCTTCTCCTCGTCGTGCTCTTTCCAACGAACCTATCCATCGCTTTTCGAACCACCATTTTCAAAACTCCAAAATTCTAAATTTAACTAAACTTGCACCCACTTGATGGCTTGGGCTTGGGGCTTTGGCCGCCCGTCTCCAGCCACCTCTGGCCGCCGGCGACCGCCGGCCAGGCCATGGTCGACCATGCTCCCCTTCTCTTCTTCTTTCTTTTCTTTCCTTTCCTTCTTTCCTTTCTTTTTCCTTTCCTTTCTTTTTTCCTTTCCTTCTCTGTTTTTCTCCCAACCTTACGTCTCTCCTTTTCTCCCATCACTGCGTCTCTCTCACCCCCTCATCCTTTCGTCTCTCTTTCTCTCTCTCCCTTTCATTGGACTCTCACTCTCTCATCTCCCTGTCTTTCTCCTATGTTAAATTCTAGACGTGGAGCTCACCCCTGCATCCCAGCAATTCTTTAACGCGATCTCCGCGTTCTTAATATTTGTATAACGTGATCCTCGCGTTCTTGTATCAACGCGACACGGAGCTCATGCTCTTGTCTGCGTTCTTCTCGTGTTATGGCTTAAACGTGGGTCTCGAATCTCGCGTTTGTGGAATCACACAACGCGACTCCCGCATCTGCGATCCCCACGTCTCACTCTCAAACCTGCGTCTTCCCGTGCACTCTCTCTATCTCTCTATGGACTTCTCTCTCTAGCTATCTCTTTCTCTCTTCTCTCTCTCTCATTCTCTTTCTCTCTTGATTTCCTTCTCGTTACCTGGATTCCGGAGATTATAGATTTCTCAGTATTTTTTGTATTTAGGCGAGTGTTCTCGCTTTTCTTTTGGACTTTCCCGCTTCGTCGGGTCGACTTGTATTATCTTATGTATTTGTATCTGGAACTAACACCTTCTGCAGGTACCCTTGCCTTCGGGCCTAACCTCCGCATACAACCACTGAGGTTTTAAAGTCCCCTGGACCTTTTCTATGCTACAGCTGGTAGGCGGACCTAGCGTCAATACTTTATCGCTTACTCCTGTTGGCCCGGAGGCCTTCCTCTCTAGTTTTGATGATGATTAACTCATGTAGTTATGTTTACTAATAATCTTGTGATTTTAGTTACAGATCATTGATCAAGATATTAGTTGGTAATTGCTTCAAAAAGAGGAGTTTGGAAACTTTCACAAGTGATTCCAGTGCCCGAGCATCAAGATCATACCTTTGCACTCAGTGGATCACGTTGGGATCGAGTCGGCTTGAAGATGGAAGATCATCAAGAAGACTTAGGTATCCTAGTTTTAGTTTAGTGTGTTTAGATCCATTTGTAAAGATAAGAATAGTTGATATGCTCAAGTACACAACACACACAAGTTTTATGCTTTGAAAATGGTTTTCATGAATAGATTGATCAAAACAAGTTTAAATGGTTTATATGTATAGTAGATGTATTCTTTCTATACATGCATGCTTCATATCTTAGACAAACTTATTTTGACTTTCCTATTCATGTGTTGAAAAATACAAGTTTGATAAAATACAAGTTTTGGTTTTTGATAAAATTTGCAAGACACAAAAATGATTCCTAATGTTTAATATTGTCTTGAAATTTTTATCACAAGTTTGTGTTTCAATATAAAATGTTAAAACAATTTTTATGGTATTTTTAGAAGAGATAAAAGAATTTTTAACATGTTTTTCTGACCTAGTTTCTGACCCAGAACTGGCTGACAGGCCAGGTCGGTCGACCGCTCGGTTGACCGCACCAAGGGCCGGTCGACCGACGCTCACAGAGCTATGCACGTCTGGCAGCACAGTGGGCTGGTCGACCGACCGGTCGACCGGACCAGAGAGCTTTGCTCTCTGTATCTGGGCGGTCGGCCGGCGGTCGGCCGGCCGGTCGACCGCCAGCCTGTCAGGCTGCCAGATCAGCCTAACGGCTAGTTTTCTGTTTGGCCTATATAAACCCCATTTCTTTGGGATTTTGGCTAAGGTTTTTAAAAGAGAAAAATTCATGTTTCCCTAGTGTTAAAAACAAGTTTTCAAAAGTGTTTTTGGGCTTTAAACTTCCAATCTTATTTGTTTTAGGTTTTTAGAAAAATCAAAGAAAATAGTATTTTGGGAGATTTGTGTTTGTTCTTCATTTCCATTATCTTCAAGAGTTTTCCCAAGATTATTTCTTTGAGTCCTTGTTTTCCAAACACCTAGTTTTTCACATTTGAGTTATATCTTCTATCCTAATCTATTAGGATCTTTGTTTTGTGGAAAAGAGATTGTTTGAGGTTGTTGTAGCCTCCAAGTTGTAAACACCCTTGCTTTTGTTGTATCCCTCTTTGGTAGAGGTTGATCGGGTGATTGGTTTGCTCCCTCTTTGGTAGAGGTTGAGATTGTGGTTTGCTCCCTCTTGTGAGAGGTGGAGTTTGGTTTATAAACCCTCTTCGGTAGAGGTGTTGGTTGTTGTTTGGCTAAGGGCCTACCCCTCGGTTATGAGGCGGTGTTTGAGAGAGGAGTTCGATACTCCCTTTGTTGTAACAAATCCTCCTCGGTGGAGGTTCCCTCGGTGGGAGATAGTGGATTGAAAATCCTTCACGGTGGTGAAGGCGGGGATGTAGAGCTAGGGGCTTGAACCTCGAAATATATCTTGTTGTTAGCGTTTGATCCATTGTCTCTCTAACCCTCTCTCTTTATTTTGTGTTGTGCATCATTCATATCACTCATATCTAAAATAGTTTTTAGCTTCCGCATTTAGTTTCTAGATTAGCATTTACACCTATTCACCCCCCTCTAGGTGTTTTTCAATTGGTATCAGAGCCTACGCTCCTGATACTTTAGGCTTAACATCCTAGGAGTAAGATCCTTGTTTGCTAGTCTATCATTTGCATTTGCTTGTTTGCATACATATAGTTTGGACCCATGGACTTCATGACCCACCTATGTTTGACCCTTCCAACATTGTTGTTTGGAAGACTAAGATGTCCATATACCTCCAAACCCTAGGATATAAGGTTCACCTTGCCATTATCAAGGAATCCTATCTTAGTGATAGCAAGCATATAGGGGCCAATGCACAAGCCCTTGAGGCCATTAGAAGCACGCTATCTAAAGAATATCTTTTACTTGTTTCTAACCTTGATTCCGCCTTTGCAGTGTGGAACAAGTTGACAACAACCACCACCTCCAAGCTTCAATTGCCGATCCAATTGGAGGAATCTAGTGGAGAATCTGACTCTCAATGCTTAATGGTCTAAGGGAATGACTCACTTGAGGTACAATCGGAATCTCAACTAGATAGTTTTGATACTAGTTCTTCATGTGATGAATATGTGGATGCTAATGCTTTGAATGAAGAACTATCTATTGTTTGTGAAAAATTGATTGAAAAATATAATGTTTTGAAAAAGAAAAGTCTAGGTCTTAACAATGATAATAAAAATTTGTTTTCTAGACTTAACATGGTTTTGCAAGAAAAGGAGGAGATTTCTAATGAGAGGGATTCATTAAAATCTCAACTTAATCTTGCATTAAAAGAAAATAAATTTTTGAAAAATAAAAATGATTGTGAAACAATTTTGAAGAAAAATGAAAACTTGTCTTCAAAAATTGATTTTGTTTTAAAAGAGAACGTTGCTTTGAAAAATAAAATAATTTCTATTTCAAATGATTTAAATGTTTGTTTAGAGAAAAATGAAGTTTTGAAAAATAAAATGGATTCACATGTTTGCCATGCTAGGGCAGTTTCACCTAGATCACCCCTTGCATGCTCCATTTCTTCTACTATTGAAAATGATATAAATTTGCTTAAGAAGAATATGGATTGTTTGGGCTCCACTTTGAGCCATTGTGCCAAGAGCCATACACGCTTGGAATCCTTGTTTCGAAAGAAACAAGTTCCTATTATTCATGCACACCCTCCACGGCATACATATGCTCATCACGGACACCATCACACTATGTATGCTCATGTGTACACTTGTACACATTGTGGACGTAAGGGCCACCTTGCTAAATTTTGTTATGATCGTTTACATGTTGAAAATTTAGTAAATAAATTGTTTGGGTTAGGAATGGTACTAACCCCCATGGACCCAAAAGTTATGGGTACTAAAGACCACCCCTCTTGTGTTTGATGTAGGTGTGGGCTCTCACATGACGTGAGAGTAGCGGTACCTTGGAGTGGATGCGTTCCGAGCTTCATGGAAATCATTTGGATGTATCACTTTTAAGGGAAGGTTTGGTGGGAGGACCACCTTGGTTTGGAGAACTATAGAGGTGCCCTCATTGGTTTTGGTATCGAATCTCTAACTCCTTAATTATGTTTGCATGCTTTTCATGTTTATTATTTGTAGCATGTTTTGTTATTTATAGATTATTATGAAAATGCCATGATTATTAGACTCTTGACATACATGTATAGCATTTGAGACACCCATGTTTAATATGGACTATTATTTTGTGTTCTCACCGTTTGTTTTGCTATCATGTTTATCATAGGTTTAATAACATGTGGATTTACATAATAATCATGTTTATGTTTTTCATGTTTATTCATATCTTGTTTTTATGTTTCATGCATTGATTACTAGTTTAAATGTTAGTTTTCATTAAGATTAGGATTTATACTTGTACATATAATGGGCCACAAATAAATCTATATATGTTTGAGCTTGAATGCTTATTTGTTCCCATTAGATGTGTTAGTATAGTCTAGTTTTGATGATTCATACATTTTAAACTTGTATTCCCATTTTTGAATTTGTTTTATGTATTCTTGTTTAACTTCATGTATATGTCTATTTTATCCAAACTATTGTTTATACATATACATCCTTTTGAGCCACGTGCCTTCATGCATATATCTTTGTGGACTCGTTATGTTTGGATATGTATGTATACTTTAGTTTGTATAGGACATACATATACCTTGAAGATTAAATAGTTTTGATGATTTTCATGTTTTCATGTTTCAAGGAATATTGAGCTTATTGACCATCTTTCATGATTATGATCTTCACATTGTATTTGTACACTCACATTTATTGTTTACTCTTGTGTTTGTTTTCATGAGTCATATTTATGCCTAATTGATTATGAGTGTTGACTATTTTGTGAATTTCATGTTTATGAAAAATAATTTTGTTTTATTCCTCACTTGAAGGATTTCGTACTAGTTTACAAATTTTCTTATAACTAGTTGCGATATTCTTCATTTGGTAGAGTTTTTCAAACATACTTTATTTCCAAATCTATTTTTTTTGAAAACCCCTACCTTCCACGGGCGGATGGATGGGCGATCATGCTCATGTATGCTTTTTATTAAAAATCATTTTAAACTTGAACATGATTGGGAGGATAGGTTATATGAGTTATACTTTGATATTATTGTTGTTTCAATTGGTATCATTGGATTCTTTCAATTGGTATCAATTTTGACCTTTCTTGTATACTCATATATGTTTGTATGTATGTATGTTTTTCAATTCCAATAGTATCAATTTCGATTGGTATTAAACTTTTCATACATATATATATTTTATTTGTGCTTATTATATCCCTATATCTTTAAGCACAAAATTTTGTTTATGCTAAAGCTCGAGCTTCAACTTTGTTTCAATTGATTCAATTTTCAATTGGTATCTTATTTCGAGCCTACGCATTGTTTTTGTTGGTATTTCATAAAGGGGGAGAAAATTTGATTTTCATATTTCAATTGGTATTTGTATTTTCACTCCCTTGCTTTATGATAGAAAATAAAAATTTTAAGCATATGATATCACAATCAAAATTGTTTATATGGCTTAAAAAGAAAAATACTCTCTTTTGATATCAAGATGTTTATTTGAATGTTTTTAAATTGGTATCTTAAAATTTTATTTTAAAAGATAAATACAAAAGTTTTGATTTGTATTGCCTATATGCAAGGAGAGCTTAACATCTCTTCTACATATAGATTCATGTTGAGTGTATCTTGTATCGATGAGCTTGACATCTCTTCTTTATGTGGTACACGTGTGTAGGGGGAGTTTCAGTGTTTCACATCTCCTCTTATGCATTGCATATTATACGTTATGTGATTTAGGGCTTGTCATCCCTCCTTCATGTAATGTATCTATGTAGGGAAGCTTCACATCTTCCTCTTCATGAATGTATATCACATATACCATTTGTTGATTGATCTATGTTTACTTTCAATTGGTATCAAGATGCTACTTTGACATATTTTCAATTGGTACCTTAATTGATTGTCACCCCTATTTGGTTTTTGTTTTTATTTTAGACAAAAAGGGGGAGAACATTGTTTTTATTAACCCTTTTGTTGATTCATTGTTTCGAACAAAAAGGGGAAGAAAAATTTATTGATTTGATTTTGCTTTTACCCCTTTATTGATGATTGTTTCTTTGTATTAAAAAAAAGGGGGAGAAGATTTTGTTTTGTTTTGATTGTTTACCCTTTTGTTGATGATTGACAAAAAGGGGGAGAATAATTTGTGTTTATGCATGTAGTTGTGTTTTATGCATGTTGATGCATACATGTTTATGTACATTCATTGCATATTTATTTGTTTATGCATGAGCTAAGGGGGAGCTTCTTTGAAGCTTAACTTTAATCCATGCATATATAACTCCATGAGTTTTGTCATCATCAAAAAGGGGGAGATTGTTGGCCCAGAGGCCTTCCTCTCTAGTTTTGATGATGATTAACTCATGTAGTTATGTTTACTAATAATCTTGTGTTTTAGTTACAGATCATTGATCAAGATATTAGTTGGTGATTGCTTCAAAAAGAGGAGTTTGGAAGCTTTCACAAGTGATTCCAGTGCCCGAGCATCAAGATCATACCTTTGCACTGGTGGATCACGTTTGAGATCGAGTCGGCTTGAAGATGGAAGATTATCAAGAAGACTTAGGTATTCTAGTTTTAGTTTAGTGTATTTAGATCCATTTGTAAAGATAAGAATAGTTGATATGCTCAAGTGCACAACACACACAAGTTTTATGCTTTGAAAATGGTTTTCATGAATAGATTGATCAAAACAAGTTTAAATGGTTTATATGTATAGTAGATGTATTCTTTCTATACATGCATGCTTCATATCTTAGACAAACTTATTTTGACTTTCCTATTCATGTGTTGAAAAATACAAGTTTGATAAAATACAAGTTTTGATTTTTGATAAAATTTGCAAGACACAAAATGATTCCTAATGTTTAATATTGTCTTGAAATTTTTATCACAAGTTTGTGTTTCAATATAAAATGTTAAAACAATTTTTATGGTATTTTTAGAAGAGATAAAAGAATTTTTAACATGTTTTTCTGACCCAGTTTCTGACCCAGAACTGGCTGACAGGCCAGGTCGGTCGACCGCTCGGTCGACCGCACCAAGGGCCGGTCGACCGTGCGGTCGACCGACGTGCACAGAACTGTACACGTCTGGCAGCACAGTGGGTCGGTCGACCGACCGGTCGACCGGACCAGAGAGCTTTACTCTCTGTATCCGGGCGGTCGACCGGAAGCCCCAACGGTCATATTTATGACCGTTGGCGGTCGACCGGCCGGTCGACCGCCAGCCTGTCAGGCTGCCAGATCAGCCTAACGGCTAGTTTTCTGTTTGGCCTATATAAACCCCATTTCTTTGGGACTTTGGCTAAGGTTTTTAAAAGAGAAAAATTCCTGTTTTCTTGGTGTTAAAACAAGTTTTCAAAAGTGTTTTTGGGCTTTAAACTTCTAATCTTATTTGTTTTAGGTTTTTGAAAAAATCAAAGAAAATAGTATTTTGGGAGATTTGTGTTTGTTCTTCATTTCCATTATCTTCAAGAGTTTTCTCAAGATTATTTCTTTGAGTCCTTGTTTTCCAAACACCTAGTTTTCCACCCTTGAGCTATATCTTCTATCCTAATCTATTAGGATCTTTGTTTTGTGGAAAAGAGATTGTTTGAGGTTGTTGTAGCCTCCAAATTGTAAACACCCTTACTTTTGTTGTATCCCTCTTTGGTAGAGGTTGATCGGGTGATTGGTTTGCTCCCTCTTTGGTAGAGGTTGAGATTGTGGTTTGCTCCCTCTTGTGAGAGGTGGAGTTTGGTTTGTAAACCCTCTTCGGTAGAGGTGTTGGTTGTTGTTTGGCTAAGGGCCTACCCCTCGGTTGTGAGATGGTGTTTGAGAGAGGAGTTCGGTACTCCCTTTGTTGTAACAAATCCTCCTCGGTGGAGGTTCCCTCGGTGGGAGATAGTGGATTGAAAATCCTTCATGGTGGTGAAGGCGGGGATGTAGAGCTAGGGGCTCGAACCTCGAAACATATCTTGTTGTTAGCGTTTGATCCATTGTCTCTCTAATCCTCTCTCTCTTTATTTTGTGTTGTGCATCATTCATATCACTCATATCTAAAATAGTTTTTAGCTTCCGCATTTAGTTTCTAGATTAGCATTTACACCTATTCACCCCCCTCTAGGTGTTTTTCAACTCCGTCCGAGCGTCGTTACCCCATGAGCTTGGCTTCGCCGTGAGCGGAGTATGGCGTTCATACACTTGCTGCGACCCGTATGTTTAGTTACGCTGCAAATGGTAACCTCGCCGAGCGTGATAGCATTTAGTGTTGTACATTAGCTTCGCTCTGGCGCCGCTTAGCTCCACTTGGATGTTCGCTTGCTTACTGAATTACTTGTCTGCCAGTTTATCTATTCTTCTATTAATGGTTGTGAAGAGTTTGAAATTTTACTTATACTATTTTTCGTGAAAATGCATGGTTTTTCGGTATTTATACCGATCCTTTGTATCAGTACGATTTTCCTGTATCGCTTGACATGCTTTCGCTTGATGTGCTTGCATATATTATGTTGAATCTTGTCACCTGTCTGATGTCACCCTCATGTCATGTTACCACCTGACACCCTACATGCTACTACTTGACACTTACTTTTTACTATGACATGACTTATCACCTACCTCCTGACATATTATTACCTGACCTGTGATTATCACATTTACGAGAATACTATACTTGTTATCCTGTATTACATACAGTGACTTGAATCTTGTACTTGTTATCCTGTATTATATATACAGTGATCAAATCTATAGTACTCATGTACTCCAGAATTTCTGATCATGTCTTACACCTGCTATTCCCATAAATTGATAATTACATAATAAATCATAAAAAGGAACAACTTGCATCAGGTTGGGGAAAACTTGCGGCTATCAATATATGTTCGTGTTTACAATTTCCCTAGGTATGTTGTGTGCAACTAAAACTTCCGGTCTGACCTGTGGCCTCCAGGCGACTGAGGGGAGTGCTGGCTCTCTCCTTCCTGGTACCATCTTGATAAGGGCATTCTATGAGACCCTCCTGTAGGCCTTTGCGGCCGGTTCCATACACTAGCAATGGAACGTCCTGGACCGTGGTCCCGGGTATGTACAGGACCCACTGTAAACATTGTTTGTTGATACCCCCATTGGTTTCCAATAACAACCTTACTTTACTCAGATGTGGATATATGTGTGCTAGGACGCTAGTTCACGTATCTAGACATCTGGGTAAGACGAGTAATAATACTAATAAAAGATGCCAGTTATGGATCTGTTGTATGATTTGTCATGTTTGCTTGTATCAGGTTTTCCTTCGGATTTCTGATTTTATGATTATTATACTATACCTGTTTATATCCTGCCTTTCCACTTGTATTCTATTCCACATGTCTCCTGCTCTTATCTTATCATACTATGAGTCTTTCCTACTTGATATCATTTGTTGTATATCTACTTGCTCCTGCATGCTTGTGCCCACGACACGATTTTCAATGCATGTTTATGATTAAGATTTATCGATATACGTGTGTTTATCTATGCTCGCCACTTAGCATTCGCATCACCACTTGCTGGGGAGTTCTGACTACCCTAGATCCTCATGTCCAGGTCTTGAAACTTGAAGCGTGTGGATTCTCCCAATTGCTGATCAAAGTGGCGTAGTTGAAGCGTAGATCCCCAGCAGACCGTCCAGAAGCCCCTTGCTCGGCTCTAGAGTTTTCCTGTTATGGCTTTGAGCCTCATTTTGCATTGTTTATACTTGTATATCTCCTTGTATTCTCACATTTGCGCCTATAGGTGATGTAATATTCTTGTAATATTGGTCACATCTGGTGATAATTTTGTAATGGTACTCATATGTTGGAATGTATAATGCACCACGTGCTTCCGTACTCTAATTCTTACTTGTACTGATGCTTAGCGTATATACGTGAGGGTATTTCTGACCTGCGTATATACATCGCAGTAACGTCCTGTACCCGCAGGATTGGGGCGTTACAGGGTGGTATCAGAGCCTAGGCTCTCACATCCTCAGTACGTCCAGATGCAAATTAATGATAAAGAAATTTACAACTTGAATGTATGAGTCATGGTTATACAATCCAACTACAAGAACAAAGTTATCCATTCTCTCTTGATAATCTTACCCTTGAATCCTGAAGTTCTCCCATCCTTTCATACTTCAGTTTCTCGTTATTCTTGGACCAACTCGGACATGAAAAGACGAGAGAATCATAACGGTTCTGGTTCTTCTTAGGGCGGCCCTAATGGAAGAAGTGTTGATTTGAGATGATTTCTACAAAATATGATGAAAAACTAACAAGAACAGACGAAGATCCCGCACCAAAGACTATTGGTTGCAGTCCGGGAACAGAAGCCAGGCAACATGTCAGATTTCAGGAAATTACAGCCGCAATCTTTTCGGGCATGGAGAAGCCCAGGGTGCATAGCAGTGGCTGGTAATTACGACAGATCTCCCTGACGAGAACCAAGTGGAAGTGACCAAGATTCAGTTGAAAGCTGTGGCCAGGACGTGGTGGTTGGCGGAAGTAGCGAGACTGGAAAAGCCCATCACTTGGGACCATTTCTCGAAGGATTTCTATGAGAAGACTCTTCTCTGTAATAGCTCAGAAAGAGATGAAAAAATAATTTATCAAATTGCAGTAAGAAGATTGAATTGTAGATAAGTACACAGCAAAATTCCTAAGGCATAGTCGGTTTGCGTCATACATGGTGGCTGACAAGGAGAACCGAGAATGTAATATTTTAGTAAGAAATGAAGATGAGGATCAAGATGTTTCTTATTCCCAAGCAGCCCAAGAAGTATTCTCAAGTTTTTGCCATCGCTCGGGAAGTAGAACGGACCCAGAGAAGAAAGATCAGAATGAGATGCAGATGAAGTTGGCGAAGAGACCCTCTCAGTTGATGGAAGTTGAAGACTCAGATAGGCCCCTGGATGCCCACTACCTAAGTCATCCCTCCAACTCGCCCTCAGTATATGACATGTGGGTACTGTCTGAGCCGGGCACCTACAATGCAACCACTAGAAAGGTTATGAATTATATCGTATATGGGTCCGGAGATCAGTTGAAAAGTGATTGTCCGTTCAAAGAGGCAGAGAACATCGCACCGATCAGATTAACTCATCCAGTATCACCATTGGGAAGGAATCCAGGACTTACTTGCAGAATAACCTCGCTTCATCCCCTGCATCAAGCATGGAGTTAGACACAAAAGAGACCAAGAGCTAGGGCAAATGGTAGAAGGAGGCAAACATATAATCTGACTAATGAGGAAGTCAAGATACGGGTAGAATGAGAACAGGAAGGGACACTCAATATCTGGAATAGGAATTCAGAGGGTACCGATGTAACCATTATCCCCATTTTATCATGTCTGGGAGTTTGTAAGTTCTCTATATCATATCCTTTTCATTGCACTATCATCACCAATCTTAGTCCGTCCATGTCTACCTCCCTATTTCATGGTTCCTATCTTTTCTATTTTTTACTATTATGATTTTAATAATCTTTATGCAAACTTAAGATATACGTAGACTAGTGAGGTAACAGCAGGGCAAATATGATTCGTTCTCATTATATTCTAGTATTCCTCGACTTTGGTACATGGCATTGTCTTATATTGGATAGATCTTCGGCCTCGCATTCTATTCTTGTATTTATGGATACATCAGGGGGGACTAGTACAATAAGTGGAGTAGTCATCACTTATATAATCAGATAGACTGTATCATTACATGAGGAGTGTCAGTATAAAACAGTATTCCAAAGTCAGGACTTCTGTCAGACAGAGTTATAACATTTTCCATTTTTATTATTCCAATAGCGATCATGATTTCTTCGGCCATGTTCATGGAACTCAGGTATTCTCAGAAACTGATCTGCAGTCAGGTTATTATTCAGAAGACAACATTCAGGACTCGTTTCGGTTATTATGATTTCTTGATCTTGTTCTCAGAGCCACCAACTCCTGGCAGTCTTTATTGATTTGGTGGACCATAGGCTCCGCTAGCCTCGCCAAACGAGGGTCGTGTTCTAGTCACCCGTGGACCTAACCGGATGTGGGCTTGGCTGCACCCTGGTGCTTAGCATTTAGTGTTGTGTTACGCGCTGGCTTCGCCGTGTAAGCTTCGCCAAGTGCGAGCCTCGCAGACATTAGCTCTTGCACCCTAATGCTTAACGCTTGAGCTGTGTTACGCGATGGTCTTACCTAGGCTTCGCTTCATCCGTGGGAATTCCCTTCAATACTTAGCACTCTAACCCGTTCCTCGGATTTCTTCCGCCTAGCGTGTTTTCATGAATCCGCTGAACATGGTTTTATCGTTGTATCTGAGCTATCGCCATGATCCTTACGAATGATCCACTCGGCCAATCTTGCAGGGCCCAGATATCTTCTAGATGTTTCATCTGCAGTCGGGTTATCATTCAGAAGTCAGTATTCAGAGCTCTTCATGGTTATTCTATATTCTTGATTATGTCTATCAGAGTTAGCAATGCTCAGTATACATAAATTCTTAATTATCGGTTTTCTTTACTTATGTTCAGTATTATCAGGGTTTTCTTTATATTAAGTATTTTAACTTATTCTCGGAGAGCTATCAAGTATGCAGTACAGCTGAAATTCTATTACAAAGCAAAGATATCATATCAGTATTATTTGGCATCGTTCGGAGATTTATACGACAGAAAGTGCAGAAGATATCTATGTTCCGATCATTATTTAGTCAACATGACGGTGTTACTCTTAGTTATTCATATCTTGATTGGTATAATTCCTGTTCATGTCCTCTTTGTGTTCATTTTTCCCCTTATCGAAATTGCGAGGACGCAATTTTTTGTAAGGTGGATGGAATGTAACACCCCGCTCCTAGAATACGTACTTAGTTGCGTATTCATATTTTCGATCATATTTTTCGATTTACTTCCAGTAGTTGTTTCGTGTTATGAATTATTTATATGATTATTTTGCATTAGATCCGGATTCGTAGACTCAGAGTCAGTCCTAGTCTGAACCGAGGACCCGATCCTAGTGTATTACTTGATTTGGTCTTTTCTCTATTTTGATTTGATCAATTTTAGTTTCAAATATCATTTTTCAATATTTTAGATTTTCTATAATTTTTTGGAATTTTCTTGAATTAAATTGAAAATTTTAAAAACCGGTGTCGACCAGTGCCGTTGACCGATTCTCAGATTTTTAATTTACAAAGGGAGTTGAATTTCTAGAAATAGTTTTTCACACTATTTTTTAAAATTATATTTTCTATCTAAATACTTTTTCTGAGAATTTTTCTAAATTTACCAAAATTCTACTGGGTTTGGTATCGGTCAGTGTCGCTGGTTGATCCAGGATTTTAGTTTGCAATCGGAATTAAATTTCTTGATTCCATTTTTATATTACTTCTTAGAATCATATTTTCTTTTTTAATGCATTTTCTAAGATTTTTCAGAATTTATCAAAATCTGGCCGACCTGGTGTAGAGCGGTATCGATGGTGGATTTCAGAATTTTTATTTTGAAAATAGGATTGAATCTCTAAAATCTGATTTCACCAAACATCTTAAAATAATATTTATTATTTTTGAGAATTTTTAAAAACTTTTCGAGTTACTTCATTTTCAAACTTTTCCGGAGTTTCGATGTTTTCCCAGATACCGGAATTCTATCCTGATATTTTACTTTTCTCTTTCTTTTTATTTTCTCTCTCCTTGCCAGACGCGAGGCTCACCAAACCTAGATTCAATTTTTAATGTAAAGATTCTCTCCATTCTGCATTTAATGTTGATGTCCTTCAAAAGTCGACTCTGATCAATTCATTATGACTTCTTGTCTTTTCTGTCAAACACGACTCTCACGTTTTCCTCTGGATATAGGTTTCATCCCCACGTTTGGGCAATTGGCAGACGCGGGTCTGGATATTGAATGAGACGCGAGTCTCATTTCCTTTCAATTCAATGGCAAACTTGTAATAATTATTTCTCCCCTTATATATATAAACCCCCCCGTTCTTTCTCTCTCTTTCATTTTTTCCTTTCCTCCTTCATTTCCAACCAACAGCAGCAGCCCATTCCCAAGAACTGAGTCGTACCTCCTTGGCCGGCCACCCTCTCCACCTCCTCCACCCTCTCCACGACCATTTCCACCACCTTTCTCTCCTCCATCTCCTCCACCATTTTAACAACAACAGCAATAACACCAACTTCAACACCTTCTTCTTCTTCTTTTTCCACCAAGAAACCCACTTCCATCACCATCTTCTCCACCACCTTGGCCACCAACAAACATATTATCTTCTTCTCCCCATCGTGCTCTTCCAACGAACCTATCCATCGCTCTCCGAAACACCATTTTCAAAACTCTAAAATTCCAATTTTAACTAGACTTGCACCCACTTCATGGCTTGGGCTTGGGGCTTTGGCCGCCCGTCTCCGGCCACCTCCGGTCGCCGCCGGTGACCGCTGGCCAGGCCATGGCCGGCCATCTCCCCCTTCCCTTTTTCTTTCTTTTCTTTCATTTCCTTCTTTCTTTCTTTCCTTTCTTTTTCCTTTCTTTCTTTCTTTTCCCTTCCTTCTCTGTTTTTCTCCCAACCCTGCGTCTCTCCTTTTCTCCCATCACTGCGTCTCTCTCAGCCCCTTATCCTTGCATCGCTTTTTCTCTCTCTCTTTCCTTGGACTCTCACTCTCTCATCTCCCTATCTTTCTCCTATGTTAAATTCTAGACGCGGAGCTTACCCCCGCGTCCCAGCAATTCTTTAACGCGATTTTCGCGTTCATGATATTTGTATAACGCGATCTTCGCGTTCTTGTATCAACGCGATGCGGAGCCCATGCTCGCGTCTGCGTTTTTCTCGTGTTATGGCTTAAATGTGGGTCTCGAACCACGCGTTTGTTGAATCACGCAACGCGACTCCCGCGTCTGCGATTCCCGCATCTCACTCTCAAACCTGCGTCTTCCCGTGCACTCTCTCTATCTCTCTATGGACTTCTCTATCTAGCTCTCTTTCTCTCTCCTCTCTCTTATTCTCTCTCTCTCTTGATTTCCTTCTCCCTCTGTCAGTTTCTCTTTAACGCATATTCGCGTTGGTTACCTGGATTCTAGAGATCAGGGATTTCACAGTAATTTCCGTATTTAGGCAAGTGTTCTCGCTTCCTTTGGATTTTCCCGCTCCATTGGGTCGACGTGTATTGTCTTATGTATTTGTATTTGGAACTAACATCTTCTGCAGGTACCCTTACCTTCGGTCTAACCTTCGGGTATAACCATTGAGGTTTTAAAGTCCGCTGGACTTTCTCTATGTTAGCTTGGTAGGCGGACCTAGCGTCAACACTTTACCGCTTACTCTGTCCGAGCGTCGTTACCCCGTGAGTTTGGCTTCGTCGTGAGCGGAGTATGGCGTTCATACACTTGCTGCGACACGTGTGTTTAGTTACGCTGCGAACGGTAACCTCGCCGAGCGTGATAGTAATTAGTGTTGTACATTAGCTTCGTTGCAGCCCCGCTTAGCTCCGCTTGGATGTTCGCTTGCTTACTGAATTACTTGTCTGCAAGTTTATCGATTTTTCTATTAATGGTTGTGAAAAGTTTGAAATCTTACTTATACTGTTTTTCCTAAAAATGCATGATTTTTCGGTATTTGTACCGATCCTTTATATCAGTACGGTTTTCCTGTATCACTTGACATGCTTTTGCTTGATGTGCTTGCATATATTATGTTGTCTCTTGTCACCTACCTATGTCACCCTTATGTCATGTTACCACCTGACACCCTACATGCTACTTGACACTTGCTTCTTACTATGACATGACTTATCACCTGTCTCCTGACATATTAATACCTGACCTGTGATTATCACATTTACGGGAATACTATACTTGTTATCCTGTATTACATACAGTGACTTGAATCTTGTATTTGTTATCATGTGTTATATATACAGTGATTTAAATCTATAGTACTCATGTACTCCTGAATTCCTGATCATGTCTTTCACCTGCTATTCTCGTAAATTGATAATTACATAATAAATCATAAAAAGAAACAACTTGCATCGGGTCAGGGGAAACTTGCGGCTATCAATATATGTTCGTGTTTACAGTGGCCTTAGGTATGTTGTGCAACTAAAACCTTCGGTCTGACCTGTGGCCTCTAGGCGACCGAGGGGAGTGCTGGCTCCCTCGTTCCTGGTACCATCTTGATAAGGGCATTCTATATGACCCTCTTGTAGGCCTTGCGGCAAGTTCCATACACCATCAATGGAACGTCCTGGACCGTGGTCCCGGGTATGTACGGGACCCACTGTAAACATTATTCGTTGATACCCCCGTTGGTTTCTAATAACAACCTTGCTTTACTCAGATATGGATATATGTGTGCTGAGATGCTAGTTCACATATCTAGACTCTGGGTAAGATGAGTAATAATAATATAAAAGATGCCAGTTATGGATCCGTTGTATGATTTGTCATGTTTGCTTGTATCAGGTTTTACTTCGGATTTCTGGTTTTATGATTATTATACTATACTTGTTCATATCATGCCTTTCTACTTGTATTCTATTCTACCTGTCTCCTGCTCTTATCTTATCATACTATGAGTCTTCCCTGCTTGATATTATTTGATGTATATCTACTTGCTCCTGCATGCTTATGCTCACGACACGGTGTTCAATGCATGTTTATGATTTGAATTTATTGATACACACGTGCTTATCTATGCTCGCCACTTGGCATTCACATCACTACTTGCTGGGGAGTTCTGACTACACTGGATCCTCATGTTCAGGTCTTGGAGCTTGAAGCGTGTGGATTTTACCAGTTGTTGATCAAAGTGGCGTAGTTGAGGCGTGGATCCCAATCAGACCGTCCAAAAGCCCCATCCTTTCAGGCCCCTTACTCGGCTCTAGAGTTTTCCTGTTATGGCTCTGAACCTCAATTTGTATTGTTTATACTTGTATATCTCCTTGTATTCTCGCATTTGCGCCTATAGGTGATGTAATATTCTTATAATATTTATCACATCTGGTGATAACTTTGTAATGGTACTCATATGTTGGAATGTATAATGCACCACGTGCTTCTGTACTCTGATTCTTATTTGTACTGATGTTTAGCGTATATACGTGAGGGTATTTCTGACCTGCGTATATACGTCGCAGTAACGTCTCTGTACCCGCAAGATCGGAGCGTTACAATATTTTAAAATTTATTTTAGATAGTTAACAAAAATTAAACATGTAGAGAAATTTATCAATGAAAAACAGAGATTATATTTTTAACTTTTCGTACGCGTAGGTTTTATCAAAACCAACCAAGAAGAGCTTTCTCCTGTGATTCTTATAAAAAATTTATCCGTACGTCCGTCTTCATCCGAGAGGAAACCCCCTTCTTTCTCTGTCACCTCCCCCCTCCTCCTTCTTCCTCTCCCCCTTCGTCCTTCCCCTCTTTCGCTGTTTGACAATGGTTGATCGATCGTTTTTCCATTACTATCGGCAGTATGCTAGTATAGGTTCCAAACACAAATTCTGTAATTGTGAAGATCAATTTATTAATAATCATCATTTTTCTTGTTTCCGCAAATAGCTTCTTATTAAAAATTTATTATATACATAGATTGTCCACAAGCTAAGTAAACACTTGAGATTTGTTAATTATGTAAATTAGGTTCTTACAATTAAATTATATTTTTAACTATACATAGAAATACATTTTAGGTACGTCCAAAACTACAATATATACCACTGTGCTGATTTTCCTGACCAATTCAATCAATTTTTTTTTCTTTTATTTTTTATCAGCAAAAAGATATCAATCTTTTCTTCAGATTTTTTTTTTCCCCTTCTGTTCAAGCGACTTTCATGCAAACGAGCTAAACCGAGGGGGCGATATGCAATTTGCCCTTTTCCCAAATCCTTTTCCTCCCCAAATTCGCAAAGCCTCCGCGCGTGTGGGTTTCTATATTTTCCTCATCCTCTAGAGGCGGTGACCTGATCCCGAGCAGCGCAGTCGCCATCGTCTTTCCCAAACCCTAACCCTAGCTCTCTCTCCCCTTTTCATGTCTTCACTCCACTCCTCCTCTCATCGTTCGCTCACCTCCGATTGCGGGTTCCAAACCCTAGGCCTCCTCTCGATACCGCTCGCCCCTCTCTCCAGCCGGCAGATAAATTGGATTTTTACGCCATGCTCTGCTAGTGTTTCTAGCGTTTTGCCGGCACAATGAGTGATCACAAGGTATCTCCCCCAAAACCCCAACCTTTTTGTATGTTTGTTTTTTGTGGTTTATGCTTCTTTGTGGCATTAGATAAGTGGCTTGCTGGAAATATTAAAAGTTGGATTATGTTCAGCCTTCAAGTTACGATTTTTTCTTAGTATGAGTGTGTAATGTAAGGAGCTTAATTTTGTTCTAGCCCTTTGTGCACTTTGTGGAGATTGATTTTTTAGGTTTGTTGTTATTGCTTTATGTATCAAGCTTATTTGACATGCGAAAATTCTTCACGGTATGAATCCCTTTGAATGCAAATTATGAACTGGTCTACAAAGTGTTGCTGGGTCTACATAGTGTTGCTGGGTAATCTCTGTGAAATATGTTTTTAGGTTGTAGAGGGTAAGCGTTTTGTTTTTTTCCCTGAGAATATCTCCATCCTTGTTGGGATGTAACTACAATATAAAATATAGACTAAGTTGACTTTAGTTGGCGCTATAACATTCATTGGAAGACTTTTTTTCTTCTTCTGGGGATGAGTGTGTGCGCTCTCGTTTTGGGATTTTTTTTTTTTTTTTTTTTTCTTTTCTGTTCTGTTCTGCTCTTTTTCTTTCTTTCTTTCTTCTTTTTTTTGGTGTTTGGGGTTGGGGGGTATGGCCATTGGAGTGGTTCTTGAAGTTACTAGAAGCATTTAGCTGGAGAACTTAGTATCGAAGTTTAGCAGTCTATAATATTGTGGTATACTTCATCTATGGATGATGATCTTCGAATCCGTTTTGCAAATGTCACTCAGATGTTCACACACTCGCACACAATTGGCCACATATTTTAAGTGACCATTTGATATGATCAGGCTCTATCTTGTGCAGATTTGGTCCCCTCGTCCATATGCTGATAGCAAATATAATATAGTATTCATGATTTTATTTTTTATGTTTTTTAGTTTTCATCCCATTTTAGCTCTTTGATGTAATGGCTGAGTAAGAAAACTATGTCTTTTAAACCTAATGCCATGAGGATTTTATATCAGCCCTACTCTATGTCTCTATTAATTCTGTTGGCTGCACTTTCTTCCTCAGGTGATTATATTTGGATCATTCACTGAAGATGAAACTAGGTTGTTCCAAAGACAGTCAGCTCAGAAAAGTCATTCAGAAAAGGCAGGATCTCATCATGCTTCAGAAAAGATAGATTTGCAGTTTGGTTCTTTGGACATTGCTTCTTTAAATTCGGTTAAAGGTTTTGGCGCCGAATCCAAACAGACAGCTTCAGTTGGAAGATCAAAAGTCATCCAATCACCGAATTTAATCGCAAAGGACCCAGCATTGAGAAATGGAAAATCATCAAAAAGCAATGATTTACAGAAAGCTACTGAAGCTCAAGCAAATGGAATTCCGAACGGTTGTTCTTTTGCCTCTGGGATCCCTGGCAATGGACTGGTTGATTTGAATTTAAATGCAGTGCACTCATGTGAACATAGACCTGATAATGTTGTAGCTCCTGTCTTGAATCAAACACTTAATGGTAGACCCGCTGTTGTGAATGATGACGGGTTTGATGGATCGAATAATAATAATAAAGCTGTTGATACATTAACAGTTGTGAAGCGTGCAGTGGATGCTCAGGAGAAACTAAATGAGCAAGCAACACCAGCCAGGAGCCTGCTTCCTAGAGGCTTAATGAATTTGGGAAATCTTTGCTTCCTCAATGCAACGTTGCAGGCCCTTCTATCCTGTTCACCATTTGTTCGGCTTCTGCAGGATCTAGCAAACCGCAATGTTCCCAAGGTAATAATAATATAGTGTTACTCAAGATGGATTTCTGTCTTTTTTGTTCCTCTTTTATTCTTACTATTGTCTCCGATTCTTCTTTAGGTTGGATATCCGACATTACTTGCATTTGTTGAGTTTCTCTCTGACTTTGGGATATCTGACGATTCAAAGGCAAAGAAGCAGGAGAGGAGAGTTATTGAGTCAGGGAAGCCTTTTAGTCCTGTCATGTTTGACCCTGTTTTGAAAATCTTTACTCCAGATCTCCCAAGCAGCTTATCCGGCAGGCCCAGGTATGTGTTTATATTGCACCTTTCCCATTAAGGCATCTACCGAATATGCAACTCCGAAGATTGCTTGTTGTGGTGTGTATTCAAGTTTTTAACCTTGCTAGGGAACCAAATTTGTGCCCTTTGCTAATCACTATCTTGTATAATTCTCTCTGGTTCCTAAATAACTGCACAATGAAAATTTGTTATTATACCTTTCCTTTTCTTTGGTGTTTCTATTTGGCTCATGTATATAACATTATGGCAGGTAGAATACAGTGTATTGGTGAAATGCTACTCATGATCACTTTATTTCTAAATATGAAGAAATCATCAACTTTGATGAACGTATTCTTGTGCTGCCAAAAAATTGTACATGGGCGTAGTTGCTATGTGATGTTTGCCTTGTGCGTTGGACCAGGGTGCAAGGCATCATTACACGATATGTCCCATGCGCTAAACCAAGATGCAAGGCACATTGGACATATTGTCTGGCTGACATGTGAACCTACCCGATAAAGAACATGTTTTCGTGGTCGATATGGCATTGGAGGATTTTATGCGACATTTTAGGGACAATTATTGTAAGATTCAGATTAAGGAACATGGTATCATTCAGTATGTGACTGGGTTGCTTCCTATTTAATTGTATTGGCTATTCCGGAGACCAAGATTTTCTTTTTAACTCTTTTGCCTTAATTCCATCAATTGTCTGCTTACCTTTTGCATATAATGCAAATCCAAAACCAAATAAAATACTCGAAAATATCTTTTACATTCTAACTTAATTAGACCTTTTTATTTTGCCCATACAAAGAGTCAGAAATGTCAACAACCTTACTAGAAGGAAAATTACTGGAAACATCATTTTCCTGGCTATCACCTTGTTTTTTATTTTTCCTCCAAAAAGACCAGTAATTTGCAATAGCTTGTTTGCTTTTCAGTATACAAATCTGAATACTTTATCTAAAGCATATTTATTCCCAGACAAGAAGATGCCCAGGAGTTTCTTAGCTTTGTCATGGATCGGATGCATGATGAATTGCTGAAGTTCGAAGGCCATTACTCAAGTTCAAATGGAGGGAGTTTGCCTCTAGTTTCATCTTCTGAAGATGATGGTTGGGAAACTGTTGGACCAAAAAACAAGAGTGCAGTGACGAGAACCCAAAGCTTTATTCCATCCGAACTTAGTGCAATTTTTGGGGGTCAACTGAGGAGCGTCGTGAAGGCCAGAGGTATGTTCGAGAAGAGTATAATGCAAAGTGTCAGATTTTCAAGTTCTTTTTCTATTGCTTACCGTATTCCATCTCTAGAATTCCAAAGCTTTGACATGCCATTGGCTATATTTTTTCTTATCAATAATAGGCTCCTTTCCATTTGAATATCTGAACCTTTTTAAGTTGCTTATCTTCTTGACGGTAGATCTTCGTTCCATCGTCATTGTGGAGTTCTTTTACATAACAATAGAAATGATCTACATGGTGGTGAATGGCAAAAGGGACACATGTAGTGGAACCCAAAAAGTTAGGCACCTGTTGATCATTTATGAATACTCTATGTGGAGCCCATGTTATTAGAATCTCCCTTATTTTCTTGTAACCCTTTTCTTTTGTTTATTCAATACAAAAATTGTTCGGGCTATGGCTTCCTTTCACTTCTAGTCTTTTTCATTTCCTGCAAGAAGAGGAGGAAGGAGATGGGGGATAGATGACAATTTTTTTTGTTGACTCGGTATAATAACATAAAAGATGATACATTATAGTTTTTTATCCATTCGAAGCATTTGTATTTTATGGGTTTATTTATTTCCATACTTCTTCACTTTTCCCCATTTTGTTTGGGGAGCTGCATAGATTGTTGATAGAAATTTCTAAATTTTCTAAGATGAGCAAGAATTCATTTGGTATTTGTGATAATTCACTATATTTATATTCTTTTTTCATAAAATCACTTGACAACTAGATTTTAATTAAGTTTGGATTGCTAACTACATCAACTCTTGAAGATTAGCTTGTTGTTGAGGGAGGCAGTGAATAACCTTGTCACGGTTGTTGGAATAAAATTAAGGGTAAATTGCAGGAAACCCCCATATATCCCCTCCCGATCTTTCAAAACCGGCATTTTACCCGCCGAGACTAACACTTGTCAACTTTTAAAAGTTGTCACCTGACGAGCACGGGACCCCCTTAAATTGTCCTCTAGCCTAATTAATTTTAATCTTATCTTCATCCTCACCTAATTTAATGTTAAAAAATTAGGGTTTCCTTCCTAAATTCGTTGTAAGAAAGCAAAAAAGGGCGGGACCTTATTTAATTGGCGGGAATAATGATGATGGTATTGGATTAGGTTAAGATCAGGACCGGTTCTGAAATTTAAGGGGCCTTGTGCAAAAAATGAACACAAGGCCCTTCTCTATATAGTATATACTTATAAAGCTATATATAAAGATATCGCAGTTGCTGCCGAGACTGACGAATTGGAAGGCTCTCTCTCTCTCTCTCGAGTCGGGCCATAAACGGGTTTGGGTTAAATGCAATAAAAAATCACGGGTTCTGGACTCGAGTTTCGGTCAAAATCTATTTTCTTTATTGGAGAGGATGGCATTCTGGTCTTATCCTGCGAGATCCATGTCTAGGATCCCTTGGATGATCATGTTTGTCTATAATTCTAGTTAGCACAATGCACAAATGATAATATGAAGCTTTGAACAAACAGATGTAATCAACAATCTATATCTATCTACAATATATCTACAATCTATTTATTTTTTCTTATCATTTATTTTCTTAAAATTATTTTAATTTTTTTTGTCCCCCCTCTCTGAAAGTTACTACTGTCGTTATTTGTGTTCCCACTTGAGTTGTTATTTATGAGATGCTGAAATTTATTGATGACTTTGATTATGCACTGTTAGCAAATATTTTCACTATTTTCCCTCTGTTTTTTCTTCGAGAAATGATAGTGTGCATCGCTGCATGAAAACGCCAGTATGCAATGCGTTCCCTATTGGTCCACGTTGTTGTCCATCACGTGGATCAACCCACCATTTTTAAATTAGGATCCTATAATATATTATATCATTGTGCTCAAGACATTTACTGGGGTCCACTCAGTCCTCTCTCTCTCTCTCAAAAGCATCTGAACTGAACCCATCTTTGTTCTCTCTCAAGAATTCGTTTTGCAAAATCCTGAACCCAATTATATCATAAATACTTTCACTTCATAAAATATGCTAAGGAATTCCTCTCCAAAACCTTCTTCTCATCTCTCATTCAAAGTATATTAAGGAATTTCTCTTCATAAAATCCGTTGACTGCGGGACCCCCTAAGCTTTGGGGCCCTGTGCGGTCGCTTTGGGGCCCTCTGGTTAAGATTATTCAAGCTGGGGACGGTTTAAGGGGTAAGGTGCTGGTCATCTAACCTCTTTTGACAAAAAAGTTAACTGGTGTTAGCCTTGGGGGATAAAGTGGCCCGATTTTGAAAAATCAGGAGGCAAAGTGCCAGACCCCTCATTGTATTTGGGGGGGGGGGTATGCAATTTACCCTAAAATTAAAGAAGATGGGTGTATTGGACTTTTAGGTCGAAAGAGTTATTCATGTTGTGAATTTTGGTGTTAATCGTCTCTGGTTGTGTCAATTGTGTTCTCATTTGTTTCAATGAATCAATATCCATAGGGAATGACAATATCCATAGGGAATGATTCAGTGACCTGTGAGTAGAGGGAATTTATTTTAGGATTTCTTTCTTGTGATTTAGTTCAATTCTCTTATAGGACTGTCGTATGGTGGTTACCACAACTGATGATCGTGGAATAATTTAAGCTTTGCAGCTGGTTGGGTTGTCAGACTGATGTCTGAGCAATAGTCTTTTTTTTTTTTTTTTTTTTTTTTTTGGGGGGGGGGGTGTGCAAAGCTGCACATCTCAATGATTTGTAGCAACTTTATGCAGTAGATGCACATGTCAGAAATTTATAGCAACTAATGAGCAATCTGGTTCGTTTGCCCCTTATTCGCTGGTGTGTTAGTGTTTGTGCATACTGTTTGTGTATCTGTCGGGTTGTGCCTGCCATGTCTATGTAATTACGACCACTTCCAAGACTGCCTAATCATGTTTCCTGAGTTGCTGTAGTGTATTTTAAAGCACAACAAAGCTAATTTAGTTTATTTGGTGTGACATGTTTAGATGCAATATCTATAACCATGGTCCACAACTATTTCAGCAAAGAATTACAGTATAAGATTCAAGGATTTGCATCAACTCCCATTTTTCCTGACCAGATGTCTTTTGATTCTGTATAGTTTTATATCTACTGTGTTTTTTTTTTCCCAACTAGTTCTATAATTATGTCTTGTTATCCATGTTCTAGAGAAGCGACACTTCATATGGATTTACCAACTAAACCTATTTGTTGTAAAATTTTATTTATTCATTAACAATGTCAATTATTCTATCATCACAACTCAAATTGACAAATCTCAATAAACAATTCGATATACTGTTATTGATCTGATTTCACTTCTTATTATTATTAATGATGTAATGTTAAGTTTTGTAGGCAATAAGCCTTCAGCTACAGTGCAGCCCTTCCTCCTGCTTCATCTTGATATTTTACCTGACGCCATTCATACTATTGAAGATGCACTCCACCTCTTTTCTGCTCCTGAAACACTTGAAGGATATAGGGCGTCCGCTGGGAAGGTACTGAGCTTTTACTTTAAAATTATTTATGATGCACCTGGTGAGAGGCTTTGTTTCTTTTGTTTAGCCTATAATCTGGAAGCAGTGACACTTCAGTGGAGGAGACCTATTCATTTTGGATGTGTTTACTGATATGTATCGGAAACATAGATATTCTTTTACTTGGTTGATACATGTCGAATGCACCTTTGTATGTCCTATGATTTACTTGTGTATTTGAGATTGTATAAGTTACTTATCTGAGACAAGGATGCTAAACAAATGCTTAAACTATTGGGGTTCATGTTTCAGTTTGACATATAGATGCATTTCTATAATTTGTCTTATTTCTTATGAAACTGAAGGATTGTTAGATGATTTCAATCTATATCATTTGGGCAGTTACTATAATATATCTAGATTGTGTCCTTTTGCGTTAGTTTACATTTCAAATGAGGGCGCAAACATTTGCATGCAAAGAGGTTTGAGAATTAGGTTTAAGTTTCTGTTCCGTCCCTCTTGAAAGGTTTTCAGAGAGTTCTGATTTTGGTCGCTTGGAATGTGATAAGCATATCACTATATGAAATATTATGGAAACATAGTTAGCAAAACTTCGTTTAAGAAGAAAAATGAACAAAAAATATGTATATTTGACAACTTATTAAAACCTGTTACCTGTCAGGCTGTCAACACATTTCTATGGGTTTTTTCTTTTGCATGTTGTTGAAAAGAAATTAGTTCATATCATCTTTAGTAAACCTTTGAGCAGTACTTCTCTTTTAGTATTTTTTTTAAATTTTAATTGTGATTTCAGTCATATATCTTTGTTAGTAAACATATTTATTCACTGCATTCTAAAATAAGCTAAAATAGATTTAAAAAATATTTGTCATTGTTAACATTAGATATTTCTTTTGTTGCACATGTATATATGTAAATATAGTAGATGATAAACATATAAATTTTGACATATATATAGCATGTTTCTAGAGCTGTTCTTTTGGAATTAAATTGTTTTAAACATGATAGCCTATCCTAATTTTTTATATCCCATTGTTTTTTGCCGTATTTTATGTATTTATTTATTTTTGCATGTATTCCATATTGAACACAAAATATGAACATTTCCTGATCCTTTTTTGTCCCTCCCGCATCAACTTTTGCTAACTATGGATGGAAATTTTATGCTATACTAAAAAAAAAATATAACATACAAGGTTATTGAAATTGCTTTATTATATCGTTGGTTGTAGATATGATGTAAGATCTCTTTCCATTTTTATGATAGTTATATTGTCAATGAGAGGTAAGAATGACAATTTTATTTATTGTGCTCAAATGATTAATATTTTGCAAAGTATCGAGTCTTTGAGGGGTTTAATGGACCTTCTCATCCACTTGGTGCTCTTGTTTGGGAGACTTTTGTGTTTTAACATAGTATATAAGCCATGAACTATGTTAAGCTAAAAAATTATTTTCCTATCTTATTAAGAACTGCTGCTGTTTAATGTTTCTTTTCATTTTGGGAGGGTTTTTGCATCACAAAATTCATGAAGAGTATCATGATTTTTTTGCTTGCCTTGGAAGCTAAGCCAGGAAGAGAAATATTATGTGTTTCAATATCCATATTTCAGCCAATTATCACCGTCGTGTTGAACCATTTCCATGTCAAATTATTGGGACACTCGTCTGTTGGTTTTAGCTGATATTCCATCACTATCAAATACAGCATACCCATCTTTATCCTATCTCACATTGGCTTCTATCAAGGGTATTAGTGCCTTGCCAGGTCAAATTGGTGCTCTATTCTAATGGGTTGGGACTTCTTTGTGCAGGCTGGGGTGGTCAACGCTAGCAAGTCAGTGAAAATACAAACACTTTCTAAGATGCTGATATTGCACTTAATGAGGTTCAGTTATGGAAGCAGAGGGAGCACAAAATTGCACAAACCAGTTCACTTTCCTCTTGAACTGGTTCTTGCTCGTGACTTGCTCGTCACTCCATCTGCAGAGGTTAGCTAGATCTTCAAATTTTTGTTCATTCTCTTCTTTTCATTATGCAATTTGCTTCACTTCACTTCATTACTGAGCGCAGCAGGCTCCGTGCCCGGTACAATGAATAAAGAGAAGGCTGGACTATCGATGACCGAGCCACTTCTCTCCACCTTTTGTTGTCCGAGCATGGTTGCAGCTTTTGAACAATTGGTTGCTTATATTTATTCTTGTGTTTATAGAATAATTAACAAATGATATTTCTGCATATTGAAATTGAAATTAAACAACTTTGCAAAATCTGAGATTCAGGAGCCACACAGGTGTATAACCTTTTTCGCTGTCATTTTGAATTCACTTTCCATGTTTAATGGAATCCTAACTGTCCGCCTTACAAATTTTATAACCTCGCGACCATGGTAGCTCCTAGAGTGAATGGCATTAAAGTTTTGCTTTTGGTAATAGTAGCTGACCGACATGGACCTCAGTGGCTTGCCAAGGATCCTTCAATCGAGTTTTCCCAAAAAACATTTGTGGTACATATGTTTATTGCATTCAATAATTTGCAGTGAGCACATGTGAGAGATTCATATCACTGCTACCAATACATAGCTGTAGTGCAAGTTAATACCAATTACTTGAAGACATGGGTATCAAGTTGGCGTGTGGACTGCAGATCCATGCTGTCTATAATACCTAAAATGTGATTTAAAGACATCATCATAATCTGGGTGGTTGGATGCTTTCAAATTCAAACCATAAATTCCCTCACAATCAGACATTTATTTAACTAGTAATAGCTGGATGCTTACAACAACAACTAAGCCATTTGTCCCAAGTATTTGATTTTGGGGTAGGCAATAGCTGGATGCTTGTAGACCAATAAATTTTATCATACATTTCTGTTGCTATTAAATATTAAAAATGTTAAACTTGGAAGGGGAAAAAAACGTGTAACAATATGTTTGAAAGGCATGTAGCCTTGTATAGCTAAAGATCTTAATGATAGTAAATATTTCTTTTACCTGTTTTAACTCCGTCTCAAAAATCAAAATTAAGTAATACATTTGGCCTTTCTGTGCAGGGAAGGAAATATGAGCTCGTCGCGACCATTACACACCATGGGCAGGAACCCTCCAAGGGTCACTACACTGCCGATGCCAGGCATTCCGATGGCCAGTGGCTTCGATACGATGATGCATCTGTTACTGCTGTGTGTACAAACAAGGTGTTACACGACCAGGCCTACGTTCTCTTCTACAAACAAGTGTAAAGCTTTTCGCCGCCCTATTTATTAACTTCAAATAGTGAAGCTAATCTTCCATACTCCCAAGCTCTAATTTATTCCCTGCTGCAATCTATGGATGTGGCCTGAGGTAGTGCAGAATGTAAAGTTGTACAAGCAGGGTTCTTCTTCTCTTGATTGTAAGTAAGCAGTGGTTTTTTTGAAGCCGGTTATAAGCTTAGGTTCATATGGAAGTTATGGGTAAAGCGTAACGGGTTGGTTGTTTATTGCGTTGTCGGTCCTTTTCACGACTGATCTCACTGAATCAATGAATATTTAGCTCTGTATTGTTACCTGCAGTTGATGAATTGTGCCCAGATTTTGTGAGAGATTGTATCAGATCTGACTTCATTTTGAGTTCATGAAAATTTTGTAAATGGAGATGCTTCCAGTACTTCCTTTGAGATTACCCAATCTTGGATGGTTGCGAGGGATTTTTGAAGAGGTGCCACCTACAGTTACTAGGAGCCAGCTTGTGTGCATGAGTTGGGCAAAAGGGCGAAAAAAAAACACTAAACAAAAAACAAATTTTTAGAGACATGCTTAAAACATAAAATCTGAAAGAATTGGATGTAAAGGTTGCTGCAAATGTATGTCACTGATTTGTTTACACATACAAATCTGACAAAAGCATTAACTAATATTAACTATGATGTAAATACTTTATTTTGCTTCTTTTTATTTCTCTTAGATTGTTGATCGGTAAAGAGTCCTTTGAGGTTGTGTTTGATGAGTGGAGTTAGGAGTTGAGATTTAGTGATTTAGAAGAAGAAATATAAGAAGGAACTAGGAATTAGAATTTTTTGGTTGTTTGATCGGAATTAGATTTAGATAGAGTTAAGAGTTAGAGAAAAAGAGAGAGGGAGAATGGTTAATTCTAATCTTTTGACGGAATTAGCGATTCTTGAGTTTGAATAATTAGATGTAATTTTTGGCGGTTTCGAGTTAAATATGTTTTCATTATAACTTGCTAGTTCTTACTAACTTTTGATTATTTAGCAAGAGTTAACGGGAATTAGCTCAATTGTTTCCACCTGCCAGGCAAGATTAACCTTCTTTCTCAGATTCAACCTTCTTGATCTCTCGAGCCATTCGCATCGCTATTTAAATAGAAGACTAGTCGGGGGAAAAAAAAAAAATCTAATTATACCTTTGTTCTTGTTAATCACATGCAAATTGTTTCTGACCCATGGTTGACGGATTGCTGGAGGTTTTGGTGTCCATTGCTACTGCAATACTAAAAGGGAGACGATGAGGTGCACACTCACTGTACGGTTAATTTCTTTGCTTAGTTATTTATCCATAGTATGTTGACTGATTGATGTCACGTCGACACAAAATTAAAAAATTATGTACGATAAAATTAGATTACAAGTAATATTTGCTGCAAAGGATGACCGAGACGACAATGCATCATTATTTCCTCGTATGGCTTCTTCCTCCCCTGGGAAATAATTGACTGCAACCAATCTCTGAATCTCTTGTCACTGCAAGAGAAGGCAGAGGGAGAAGAGAGGGTTGTACTGCAGGGAGGTGGCGTTCATAATGGAGGAGTAAAAATCACTTTTTTTTTACCTTTCGAAAAGAGGGAGGGAACCAAATCTTTTGTTTTTTCAAGAAAACATAGAAGAGCAGTGCATATGTATATGTCTTTTCGCAGATGTGTATGTGCATTCTCAGAGGGCCAGCATGGAGTTGAATGATTGGCTCCTGTCCAGCTCAAATCCACTTTCGGCCATGAAACCTTAGGCCCTGCTTGCAAACAAATGAAGGAAAAGTGTGTAGGTCTCACTCGATCACTTTTCGTGTTGTACTTATAAAAAAAACTGAGTTGAAAGTGTGGGCTGCACACATTTTTTTTTTCAGTTTTTTCATAACAAACAAGCAGAGTGGAGCACTGGAAAAACTAATGGTGCTCACATATCAGAATCAAATAAGCTAGTTTTCACCCACTTTCAAGACAAACAATAAGACCTTAATGAAACATTCTTACCGATAGCTTCTTCATGTCCCATAAAAATCCCCCAACCCTACCTAAATCTCAAAAACCAATCCATGCCGCAATGTAGAGCCATTAGTCTATTGTCCACTCTGCTAACCAGACTAGAACATTTTTTTTTGAATAATTGTGCTAGAAAACATGGATGGAGGTAATACAACAAGATATAGAGGCTAAAGACCTCAGTGAAGACATATTGCTCGGTAGGAATGAGTGGATAAAGCTGATTCATGTGCCTAATCCGACGTAATTCTCTTTTGGATCATGTAGCTATTATCCCAAATACTTGGGACAAATGGCTTAATAGTAGTTTTTGTTGAGCAATTGTGCTCGAGCTTGATTAGCATTATTCTTTCTAAACAAGAAATTAAAATTCATGAGACTCTGAAGTTTGATTGGCTCGTTCTTTTTTCTTTTCTGATTATATAAAATCAAATTGTAACCCTAATAATGTCAAGACACGTTGTGACGACCAAATGGGGACATCATGTAGAGCCAAGGGGAAAATGGGGTCCACCTAACATTCCCTCACATTAGCATAAAGAGAAATAATTAATCACTTTTTAGAGGAGGAAACAAATGTAAAATTGGGATTTACAGGCTGCCCCCTCATTGTTAAATAATCTGTACGAATGCTAACTGACAGAATTGAGTGAATGACCACCAACGCCTTACGATATTTTCACGATAAACTGCTAATTACTCGTCGGCACTCGTGATACGTGGGCCCCGCGCGTCAGTCAGAAGGCCCGGACCTGGGCCTGATTGTGGGCCCGGGCCTGGGTTCACGCGGAGAAACGTGAGGGAATTGGGGTGCCAGAGATCCAGCGAAGAAAAGGCTGGTCCCCAATCATTGGGCCTTGTTCTGCGTGACAGCCGTGTGACACGTGACCACACGTGAGTCGATGCAAGCCGGGCCAACACGTTGACACCACGTCCGATCTGACTGGTTTTTCTTCTTTTTTTTTTCCGTTTAATTGGGGAATTTTATATTTTTGTTTTGTTATCTTCGTTGACAGTTGTTTTTATTTTGCAAATTCTACTTTCATTTTCAAGTTTTTGCCGGTACCTTGGGCCGTTGGATTATGAAATGGTTCAGATTTAATAAATTTGATATATTTTTTAACCAGTTTTTCTTTGTAATGCAAACACTGCCTTTTAGCTTTTCATCTTAACATGAATGACCTATGAAGAGTATTTTTTTTTTTTTTTGCTGTAAACCTTTTTTTAAGCTCTTGAACGAGTTGTGAATTAATTTTTAAAAACTGATTCTATCGAGAATAATTCTTCCTTGGTCGCTGCTTATTAGTTTAGCCTAGTGATCTCCGCACGTCATGAACTCAAGGCGTATAATATGCCTCCTTAATGTAGCTGCTCTTAGTTTTAAACACTCTAATTCATTATGTTAGAAGGTGCTCAATACTAATATCAGTGATATTTGTAAACTTAACCTTACGGCTTACCTGACATATTGTAAAATGGAGCCAAAAAGAATATAGGCCCCACTTTTGTAATTTTTTTGCGCATTCTGAAGCTTCGAGCTCCTCATTCTGGCATGCAATTTTTGTGAGTAGAAGCATAGTAGGTGAGAGAAAATTGAAAGCTTTCCGTCTCAACTTTTTAAGCGAATCAAACAAATTCAAAAAAGAAATTTGTGTGTGAGACTCATGCTACAGACAGTGACACGCCTTCATTGCAAGATCTCATAATTCTACAAAATCTTATGTCAGACCCAAATCCACCCCCAAGGCATCATTCTGTGGTCCAGGTCTGGTGAACTTCGGTCCCAAATCGGCAGAGTCCCTTTACTTCTTTCTCCCTTTATTCCTTTCTCTCCCCCTTGAACAGTTTGTGCCCTCTAATGAGTTGATGGTGGCGAGTACTGTCAACTCAGCCAGTGCTCTACAAAAGGAACAAAATGGAGAGAGTTTAGCTTCAAATTATTGAGAGACAGAGAGAGAGAGAGGAATATCCAAATCAAAGGTGCCTTTTAGAAATGAGTCTTTTTTTTTTCTAGAGAGAGAGAGAGAGAGAGCTGTGAAAAGAGAATCCACATGAGAGATTCTTGAAGAAGATGGGAGATTTCAAATGTTGCAGTCATGTGGTGAGTCAAAAACAAGTCCAAAGTTGACACTAAGTTTTTAGAGGAAAGATTTTGAGGGAGAGGGAGAGGGAGGCCTTGCGAACAAGGACAAAATACACCTGTGGAGTGCAGCAGCATGTGGCATTAGATTTCCCGTGGATACACACATCAATGATTCTTCTTTTGAGCCCCCCAACAAAATGCAATGAACCAAGTGGGACCCATTCACTCTAAAAACAATAAAAGTAAATATATATATATATATATATACACACACACTGGACCCATCGCTTTCTTACTTGACTACCGGCTTTACCTTGTTTAAGTTTGTAGCCGCCAGAATCTCTTTGAACGGAAAGAAATTGAGACTTGTTGTAAAAACTCCGAGAATATAACACCAAGACAGAGAAATCTAGAGGCAGAGTAGAAGTAGGAATTCTTATTGATTTCTGAATTTTGTGTACATTGAAATGAATCAGGAAGGTCCTATTTATAGGAAAACCTTGGGGGCACTATGCAGTCGCTTGCGTCATCGCTTACATCAGCGCATAGTAAACTTATTAATGGTGCACAGTAAAGGTAGGCAGCCACACGTTTTTCATAACACTCCCCCTTGGCTGCCAACCTTGCATGATGTCTCATTAAAACCTTGCTAGGAAAACCCAGTGGGACAAAACCATAGCGAAGGGAAAAAGAGTACATCATCTCTGTATACGTGTTTTATGCTGCCTCGTTAAAAACCTTACCAGGAAAACCCTGTGGGACAAAACCATAGTAAGGGAAAAAGAGTGCAGCCACGTAAGCTCCCCCTCAAGTTGACATAAGTATTTCTTCTTCATAAATCTCGCTTATGACGCATCCCAATATCATGAATAAGCTTTCTGAAAGTTGTAGGGGGAAGTGCCTTTGTAAAGAGATTTGCCACATTATCACTTGATCGGATATACTGAATAGTAATTTGCTTATCCTTTTCAAGCTCTTGGCTGAATGAGAAGAACTTCGGGGTATATGCTTGGTACGGTCGCTTTTGATGAATCCTTCCTTCATTTGAGCGACGCATGCAGCATTGTCTTCAAACAGTACTGTTGGATCTCTGTTGACTGGTAATCCACAAGTTTCTTGGATGTGTTGAGTTACAGACCTTAGCCATACACATTCTCGACTTGCTTCATGGAGTGCTATAACTTCAGCATGATTAGAAGAAGTGGCAATAAGTGTCTGCTTTTGTGAACGCCAAGAGATCGCTGCACCTCCACATGTGAACACATATCCTGTTTGAGACTTGGCTTTATGTGGATCTGACAAATAACCTGCATCTGCATAACCAGTTATTCTTGTTTTGATCCTCTGGAATAAAACAAACCAAAGTTAGTTGTTCCACGAAGATAACGAAATACATGTTTAATACCATTCCAATGTCTCCGTGTAGGAGATGAGCTAAATCTTGCTAATAAATTAGTAGCAAATGCTATATCTGGTCGGGTACAATTAGCTAGATACATAAGAGCTCCAATTGCACTGAGGTATGGTACTTCAGGACCAAGAACCTCTTCATTATCTTCGCGAGGGCGAAATGGATCTTTTTCCACATTCAATGACCTAACAACCATTGGAGTGCTTAAAGGTTTGCTTTATCCATGTTAAAGCGTTTTAAGACCTTTTCAGTGTAATTTGATTGATGCAAAAGTATACCACTTTGCAAGTGCTCAATCTGTAAACCAATACAATATTGGTTTTCCCAAGGTCTTTCATTTCAAATTCATTCTTTAAATATATCATTGCTTCTAGGATCTCTTTGTGAGTCCCAATAATGTTTAAATCATCAACATATACAGCAATGATAATGAATCCGGATGTTGTTTTCTTTATAAAAACACATGGGCATATAGGATTATTTACATATCCTTCTTTTAATAAATACTCGCTTAAGCGATTATACCACATGCGCCCTGATTGTTTTAACCCATATAACGATCTTTGCAATTTGATCGAATATAATTCTCTGGGTTTTGAACTTAATGCTTCAGGCATTTTAAATCCTTCAGGGATTTTCATATAAATATCGCTATCAAGCGATCCATATAAATAAGCTGTAACAACATCCATAAGACGCATTTCTAAATTTTTAGAAACTGCTAGGCTGATTAAATATCTAAACGTAATTGCATCCATTACTGGAGAATACGTTTCTTCATAATCAATTCCAGGTCTTTGCGAAAAACCTTGAGCAACAAGTCGAGCTTTATACCTCACAATCTCGTTTTTCTCGTTGCGTTTTCGTACAAAGACCCATTTGTATCCTACTGGCCTCACGGCTTCAGGCGTGAGGATAATAGGCCCAAATACTTTGCGCTTATTAAGCGAACTCAATTCAGCCTGTATAGCGTCTTTCCACTTTGTCCAATCAGGTCTATTTTGACATTCAGTGACGGATCTTGGTTCAGGATCCTCACTTCCGTTAACAATATCACATGCTACGGAATAGGAAAATATTCATTTATATTTTCCATCTTATTTCGATTCCATAATCCTCCTGTATTGACATAATCAATAGAGATTTCATGATTTTCTATATCTTCAGGATCTTTCATCTCTTGATTTGTCTTATCTTGTGTTACTTCTGGAACACATTCTTGATTATTTTGTGTTTCTTCTGGAACACATTCTTGCACATTGGGGTCATCGTGCTTATCTGCTCCTTTTCTTTTTCGAGGATTTTTATCTTTGGAACCGATTGGTCTACCACGCTTCAGGCGTGTCTTAGACTCATGAGTGACTTCATTCTCGGGTTGTCCTTTTGGGATTTCAATCCGAGCAGGAGCATTTACAGCTGGTATATATGATTTAGTCACTCTTTTTGTATCAGTGAACGCATCTGGCAATTGATTTGCTATTTCTTGTAAGTGCATAATCTTTTGCACTTCTGTCTCACATTGTCTTGTGTGAGGATCAAGATGCAATAAGGATGGTTCACTCCATGTAATCTCCTTCTCCAGCTGTTTCTTTTCTCCCCCTAATGCTGGGAAAATTGCCTCATTGAAGTGGCAATCGGCAAACCGAGCTGTAAAAACATCGCCGGTTTTAGGCTCAAGATATCTTATAATAGAAGGAGATTCATAGCCGACATATATTCCCAGTCTCCTTTGAGGACCCATCTTTGTACGTTGTGGTGGAGCAATCGGTACATATACCGCACAACCAAAAATTCTAAGATGGGAAATATTTGGTTCTTGACCAAATGCTAATTGTAGAGGGGAGTACTCATGATATGCACTTGGTCTGATGCGAATTAATGCTGCAGCATGTAAAACTGCATGACCCCATACAGAAATAGGAAGCTTTGTTCTCATTATTAATGGTCTAGCAATAAGTTGGAGGCGCTTAATCAGCGACTCAGCCAAACCATTTTGTGTATGTACATGGGCAACAGGATGTTCAACAACTATTCCAATAGACATACAATAATCATTAAACGCCTGAGACGTAAACTCACCAGCATTGTCAAGTCTAACTCTCTTGATTGTATAATCAGGAAATTGTGCCCTTAATCTAATTATCTGAGCAAGAAATCTCGCAAATGCCACATTGCGAGTTGACAATAAACAAACGTGTGACCATCTACTAGAGGCATCTATCAATACCATAAAATATCTAAATGGTCCACACAATGGGTGTATAGGCCCACAGATATCACCTTGGATACGTTCAAGGAATGTAGGTGATTCTGTTTTTATTTTAGCTGGTGACGGTCTCATAATTAATTTTCCTAGAGAACAAGCTTCACATGGAATCTTACTAACTTGAAGGATCTTCTGGCCCTTTAAAGTATGTCCATGTGAATTTTCAATAATTCTTCGCATCATCATTGAACCAGGATGACCTAAACGATCATGCCACAGAGTTACTGTCTCTGTATCTTCTTTAACTACCATATGTGACTCTATCACATTTATATATGTATAATGCAATCCTGAGGAAAGCTTTGGTAGTTTTTCTAATATGCACTTCTCTCCTGATACATAAGTAGTAAGATACATATACTTCATATCTTCTTCAGTTGCAGACTGAGTATCATATCCATGAAGATATATATCATTAAAACTCAACAAATTTCTTTTGGATTTTGGTGAAAACAAAGCATCTTTTATGAAAAACTTTGTTCCATTTGGCAATATGAAGCTGGCTTTACCAGTTCCTTCAATCAAGTCTACAGGACCTGATATTGTATTGATGATTGCCTTTGTTGGTTTTAATTCAGAGAAGTACCTTTTATGTTTGAGAATAGTATGTGTTGTACCGCTATCCGGTATGCAAATCTCTCCAGTTTTGGTCTTGACTTCATCATTAGAATAATCCATATCAAGCTTCATGCAAAATAAACAATTTGGTAAGAATAAATTTTGAAACATATTATTATAAGGGAAATATTTTATTCAAAGATAAATTTGAAAATTACAAATAACAAAGTATGATAATACAATCATATATCTAATTATCACCAATATCACGATGGATTGGAAGATCAACAAAATCATCAGTAAAATCCGAAGCATCAAGATGAGTTGAATCATCCATAGGATCATCATGTTCAGTGAAATTCACTTCTTTCTCTTTTCCTTTCAAGGATGTTTTGTAGAGCTTGCAAAGGTGCTCCGGTGTTCGGCACACTCTAGCCCAGTGTCCTTTGGAGCCACATTTGTAACAGGAATCTTCAGGATTCCGAAGAGAACTTTCACGAACATCTTTTCCTTTTTCATGTCTTCCACATGATGCTTCTTGTGGATCGCGTTATTCTGTGAAGGGTTGTAAAAACCACTTCGACCGCGTCCACGGCCACGTCCACGGCCACGACCACGACCACGTCCACGGCCGCGTCCATAATTATATCCTCGTCCATAATTTTTAGAAAATGCAACATTTGCTTCTGGAAATGCTGCTGAACCAGTAGGACGGGACTGATGATTTTTGATCAAAAGTTCATTATTTTTCTCTGCCACGAGAAGAGATGAAATTAGTTCAGAATATTTCTTGAAACCACGCAACCTATATTGTTGTTGCAGTGTTATATTGATGCATGAAATGTGGAGTAAGTCTTCTCCAACATTTCTTCATCTGTGATATCTACCCCACAGAATTTCAACTGGGATACTATTCTGAACATTGCAGAGTTGTAGTCGCTAACTTTCTTAAAATCTTGAAGCGCAAAGCATTCCATTCATCACGGGTGGCAGGGAGTATAACTTCCTTTTGGTGATCAAATCTTTCTTTGAGATTTTTCCATAAGACACCTGGGTCTCTTACAGTGAGATATTCACATTTTAAACTTTCATCAAGATGTCTGCGGATAAAGATTGTCGCCTTTGCCTTATCTTGTGACGACGTAGAATTTATTTCTTTAATGGTCTCAGTGAGACCCATTGACTCAAGATGTATCTCAATATCAATAACCCAAGACATATAATTTCTCCCCGTGATATCAAGTGGAATGAACTCAAGCTTTGCAAAGTTTGACATGGTGATAACTATAACAAAATATAAAAATAATTAGAATCACAACATTTTTATTTCTCAAAGAAAACTTGCATGTCAACCATAATAGCTACAAGTAGAAGAGGAAAAGTGAACATTAAAATAAAAAAAATACGGGTACAATTCACTTGGATCCATGTCTCCAAGAAAAACGATAGAAGTGTTGATGATGATGACGGCAATAAGAAACATCAAAGCTGGACTAAGCATCTTGCGCAAAGCTTCTAGAGATGATGAAAATTTTGAGAATGAAGAGAGATTGAGGAGTGAGTGTTTGGTTTAGAATTCACCAATTTATAGGATGAAAAATAGCCGTTTATAGCCGTTGGGGTTTTAGCCGTTGGGGGATATAGCCGTTGGGGGTTTATAGCCGTTGGGTTTATAGCCGTTGGGGGGGAGAGAGGAAAACAATTTAGATTTTATATAATTAAATATTGTAATTAAGGAAATGGTAAAATAAATGCATTGTACTATATATATTTACGAGCTATAATATATGCACGCCACTACTTGGTGGGTGTTTTGCAGGCATAATTAATAAAGCAGTAATTATTGAAATAAATATTGGCACACCACGCTACTCGGTAAACCTTTCAGTGGGTGTTTGTCCAGATATAATAGTAGAATAATAAAATATATAATGTTAGAAGCTTGGGGTTTAATCCACGCAAGCATCAAGTTAGATATTAGTAAAGATAGCATAATCACATCACTTTACTATAAATAGGTGGCAGAGCCTCCTTTCATTATAGTAATGATGTTATATGAATATAATTAGTATAATGATTCAGTTTCGTAATCACATCACATTTCTATAAATAGGTGGCAGAGCCTCCTTTTATTATAGTAGTGGTGTTATACGAATATCATAAGTATAGTAACTTGCCAATTTTACCTTGAGATTGTAGAGGTAGAAGCTGGGACTTGTGATAGGACTCTTCCTTGAGCAATGGAAGCAGAGGCTCGTGACAAGATCTTTACCTTTAGCTAATGGAGGCAGAGACTTGACGTGGTAAGCTTTTTCCCTGAGCTGACGGAGGTAGAGGCTGGGGACAGACTAGAGTGATCGTGCTGATAACGTGTTGTAAAAACTCCGAGAATATAACACCAAGACAGAGAAATCTAGAGGCAGAGTAGAAGTAGGAATTCTTATTGATTTCTGAATTTTGTGTACATTGAAATGAATCAGGAAGGTCCTATTTATAGGAAAACCTTGGGGGCACTATGCAGTCGCTTGCGTCATCGCTTACATCAGCGCATAGTAAACTTATTAATGGTGCACAGTAAAGGTAGGCAGCCACACGTTTTTCATAACAAGACTTCCATAATCTAATTGATCAAAATAATAAGCTTGTCACTTGCTTGATTCTTAGGTCTCTTTCCATCGTAGGGCTGTTTGATTACTGTAAATGACAGTAAATCGCAAAAAACACTTTTACAAGTATAAGTAAGTTTACGTAAGTGAATTTTACAGTGTTTGACTGGTAATATGAAATTATAAGTGAAAGATATATTGTGTTTTACGGTGTCTGGTTGGTAATGTGTAAGCTGTTAGTGAAAAAATTGATCATAAAATTAACTGTTTGATAATTTAAACATATTAAATATTACAAATAAAAGTAAAAATGTAAATAATAAAAATTAAAATAAATATAAATATTAAATATTAAAATATTAGATTCCCAAATATTATAGTAATCTAATATTATTATTAAAGATTCTAAATGCTGCAATCTAATATTAAATAATATTAATTCAATAATTAAAATATTAGATTCAAAATTAAAAATAATTTAATAAACAATATTATTTCATATTAAATATTACTAATATAGTAATATAAATGATTCCAATAATAAACATTATTAGAATAATTAAATAAAACTTTAATCTAGTAATTAAATTTAACCTAATAATTATAAAAGTATTTCTCATGATTTTAAAAAATTAATCTAATTACAATTAATTCTCTGCAATACATCATGACCAAAAAATTAATTGTTTGTGCTGCAAGTGGGCTGTAAGTATAATTTGTATGACCATAAAATTAATTGTTTAAATTGCAAGTGCATTTTACGACTTACGGTCTCAAACAAGCACAGTAATGATATTGCTATAACTGTATTTTACCACTTACGAGCTAATCACCGGAAACAAACAGGCTTATAATGTACAACTACAAGTCATTCTTTTTGTCCCTAGTTGCTCTTGTAAAGATTCCTTGAGTTCAAACTTACAAGTTAAATAACATGCAAATGGTCATGCAGAGACAATCACACTAACTGTATTCTATAAAAAAAAATATCAATGAATAAGACATAGCATGTGATTGCATTCAAAAATAAAAGCATGTGTTTGCAAGGGAAATAACTCATGCATTCAAGACTTCGTAGGACAAAAAAATATTAAAAAATGTAAATTCAAACTGAAATTAATGCAACAAGAGATAATTATAAAATATATGAGTGAACAATCAAAATCACAATATACAAAGTTTATATATACTTTATCTTCTTGGGGCATTTGAGTCACATGCCATAACTTGGGACAAGGGTTTGGATTTAGCTTGAATATATGTATCTCAAGACACCTGGGTCACATGCACTGTAGCTACTAGCTGGTCTTCAGCTTTGTCAGAATTCAGACCCTTGAGTAACTTGTTGAGATAAAGTAATGATAAATTGCACTGTAAAAGAAATTAGTGCTAATTCTCAAAACAAAAAAAAATTTGCTAGGAGAGAGATAGTGTAAAGAATAGAAAATAAAGAAAGAAAAGAAAAATAAAGAATTTGGTTTGCCTTTGTGATAATCAATTGGGCTAGTGTGGGACACTTGCATTTAACAATTAATACACCCCCACTAGTTTTATTCATACAAATAACTTATCTTATCAAAAAGTAAGTAGCTGGTAGATTGTTGTATTGCACTAGTTGATGAGCCCCATTCTTCTCCTGCTTGAAATATTTTTTCTTTTAATTTTAAATTTTTATTTTTCTTTCCTTACCTTATATTCTTTCATGTCCCCATGCACACCATTCTAGTTTTTAACTTTTGTCTTTTTTTCCCCTTCTCTATTTGTCCCCTTTGCCTTGTACTGTCTTCCTCCCTGCATGCCCTAACACATGACAAAAATAAATAGCGAAAAAAATTGAAAAAAAGGGGAGGGAAAATTTAACTAGAAAATGTAAGAGGGGTTTCGCTAAGTCTCTTATGTCAATCGTAATTACTAAAAAACTCAGTTTTAGAATTTTTTTCATTTCAGTCACATTTTTTTTTAAACAACCGTGTGCGCTCACGTGTCAAGCACGGCGTAGAAGTGCTCTTCAGTAGTGAAAGACGCAAATGCCCAGCAGTAATCGCTTCAAAGAAAGTGGACCGCGTCAAAAATGCGGACATCTGGTGTGTAGAGAGGACTGCGACCATGACCGCAGTCCTCACAAAAAAAAAAAAAAAAAAACCTATTTCTAAAGAATATGATCATGATCTTAGTCCTCATAAAAATGACTTATTTCTGAGAAACACAACCACAATCGGAGTCCCTTTATTAGTATTACACGTTTTTTTAGTCTTTATAAGACTGCGATCATGATCGCAGTCCTCACGAAAATGACATATTTCTAAGTTTTTATGTGACTACTGTCATGATCACAATCCTCTTTATTAGGACTGCGACTATAATCGCAGTCCTTTTAAAATGCCACGTTTCTGGATCTTTATTTGAACTGCGACCATAATCAAAGTCCTTTTATTAGGACTGCAGTCGTAGTTCACGCAAAATGTCTTGTTTTTTTAGTGTTTATTAAAGGATCGCGATCATAATCGCAGTCCTCACAAAGACTGTGATCATGAGTTGCAGTACTCTTATCAGCATCCTCATCTCAGTAGACCCCTATTCATCGACAATCGATTCATGCCCAATGCTTCCCAGGTCAAAATACATTGCTCACAAATACAAACAAAACTCACTGTGAGCACGAACAAACGAGATCTGTACAGATCGATTCCAAAAAATTTGGTCTAGAGGCTTTGCCCCTTGAGCCCCCTAGAGGGGCTTCCCGCTCCCTTCCAACCCTTACGGTGACCTGACCTCGCAGGTCAACCCACGAATTACTCTGCGTCGGGATGAGGTTTGAAGGGAGAGCAACATCGGGAGCGATGGAGGAGGGTAAAAAAAGAAATTAAATATATAAAGAAGCAGTGGTTGAATGAATCAATTTATGCTGACGTGGATGAGTTTGTAGCGAAGAAAATTATAAAGCTGAGTTTTTTTTCTAATTATGAAGTAAAGTAGGTGGCTGTAGCAAAATTTTTCTTATAATATTTATAAATCAAGTATTAACAACAAAAATTGATTAGCACAAATACAGATGAAACTATACTCAAAAGTAATAGAAATTAATTTTAAGGAAATTAGAATGTATTCAATAATTTAAATTTTTTATCGTATTATTCATTTAAAACTATCGTGATCTTTTAATTTAAAGATATTAGACTTATAACTAATTTTTTCTAATAAGATTTCAACGAATTTAATATTAATATATTTTATCAATGCAATGTCCCTTTACATTTTTAGAAAACATATTTTAAGTCTTTCAATTTAGATTTTAAATGTTAATGTTTTTTGACTACATCTCCTTACGATAAAGAATACTACTTCTCTATATTACGTCATCATTGAAAAAAAAAAAAATCTTACATCCATCACTATCTTTAATTATTTTTTTATAAGTAGCTAGCAGAGTATTTGAATTGTTGTCAGGGAGTGCCCCCTAAATTAAAAGTTCTAACTACGCTACTGATTACAGAAAAACAAAATCAGTTATCATGCCCGCACATTTATATGAGAAACTTCTATTTTGATACAATTTTTAGTTCTAAAAATTAAGTAACCATATATTAAGATTTAGTTTCTGTCAAATTTTAAGACATCTAATCAAATTGTTCGCATCCACTCATCTTAGATATCTAGATAAGGCCTCACATTTCACTCTCTTGTAATAGTCCATTGTGTCTCCAAGAGACATAGTCCAAATTGCATGATTCTTACTATAATAATTAAAGGCTTTAGCTGATATTAACTTTATTATTGGATTACTCACAAATATTTACACAGTGGAACCTTAAAAATCTTCTCAACCTTTAAAATATGAAAGTTCTAATACTTAAGGCTATAAGAACTTTCAATTTTAAAATTCGAATAATTAATGTATTCCTTCTCTTTTCCTCTATTGTTGGAAGCAGTGGCGGAGTCAGGGGGTGGCACAGGGTGGCACGTGCCCCCCCGGGCCCACAAGAAAAAAAACCAAACCAACCATTAATAACCTATGTAAGTTTAGAGGGTTTAAAGCCAAGCAATGTTTTTCTTTTTTTTTTCTCTCCTTCTCACTTGAAATCCACGAGGCCAGGCCCCAGGCTAGGATTTTCGATCTCGTTCGCTGCTTGTCCACGGTCGAACACTCAAAGTTCTTCTCCCAAATCTCCAATTGAGGAAAATATTTTCATTCTTTCAATTTGTTCTTTTTATGCTAATTGAGATCTAAGTCTGATTCTTGATTATCCAGGGAATTTGGGGAGATCTTGTTTTAGATCTTTCGACTTCTAATTTCTAAACTTCTCAAAACACTTCTAAATTTCCAATCAAGTAAAAAAAAAAAATCCAACCAATTTCAAATTGTGCCTGCAACGGCAAGAGTCAAGACCGCAAGCCACAACAATATTTTTCTTTCAATTTCATCCCAATATCAAATGCCATTTCTCAATCAACCCCAAATCCCATTATTTTCCTTCTTTTTTTTTTTATTTCCAGGATGAAGCTTTAATGTTTTGGATGCTTGAGTATAATTATGTATACTTGTATTGGCAATTGGGGATTCATGCTGCAATTGAGATATTGGAATTGGGAATTCATGTGGTTGTGTTGTTGAATTCGGAATTCGTGAGTTTGTGAATTTATTTGTTTGGGAATTTATCTGTGCAATTTGATATGGTGATTAAATAAGTCATAAGTGTGAGCGCAATTTGAAAACTAATGTTGCATTGCATACTTTATTTGCAGAGGGACCTGCTTTTAGGAGGCGAAAAAGAGTCTACAATTCATAGACACAGTTTACGTAAGTATCATGCTTCTAATTTAAGTGTTTTTATTTCTTGGAGTTGTTAGATTGATTATCTATAGTAAATTTCACGTTTTCATTATAACAATACATGCTTATGTTTAGATTACAAGATAACAACCACGAAATTGAGACACATATGATATGCTTGAAGGAATGGACAAATTTCTTATAAGAAAATCAAAACCAAATGAAAGTTCAAGTACGGGAGAATGTATTAATCAACTTGCGTGCCCAAACACTTCTACAATTGACAAAGAATCTGAACCTTCGTTAAAACAGAGACGCATTGAGACTAATTTAGAAGAACTTTCAGTAGATCCTGGATTAGAAAGCAATATATGATAAGGCACTTCTCCTAAGAGCATGATCGGAAAAGAAGAGCATATTTACAGAAAGGTCTTTGTCATCTCGTATGGGTAAAGATGACTACCCTCAAACTTTATTTAACAATAAATACCGTCGATTCAATCCAAAATGGTTTGACATGTATCCGAATTGGTTGGAGTATAGCGTCGAAAAAGATGCAGCATTTTGTTTATGTTGCTATCTTTTCAAAGGTCACATGAGCAATATGGTGGAGATGCATTTATTATTGAAGGATTCAGAAACTGGGCTCATGCAACAGCGAAATTGAAAGCTCATGTTGGAGGCCCTAACAGTTCTCACAATTTAGCAGTGGAGAAGTGGGAGAACTTGCTACGACAAGACCAGCACATTGATAGTGAAATCTTAAAGACTTCACAACTTGCTCGAGTTCAATATCGGACTCGGTTAAATGCCTCAATCGATTCTATTCGGTATCTTTTGCAGCAAGGATTAGCTTTTCGTGGACATGATGAATCTTACAGTTCTAGAAGCCGAGGTAACTTTTTAGAACTTTTGCAAGTTCTTGCAAAGAACTTGAGGAGATAGAAAAAGTTGTTTTGTAAAATGCTCCAGAGAATCAGAAGATGACATCTCCTGATATTCAGAAGAATATTGTGTGTGCGGCTGCAACAGAGACCAAAAATGCTATTGTAAATGACATAGAGAATGAATATTTTGTCATTTTGGTCGATGAATCCCGAGATGTATCAACAAATGAGCAGATGGCAGTTGTATTGCGTTATGTGGATAAAAAAAGCCATGTGATAGAGCGCTTTCTGAAAATCTTACATGTTTATGACACTAGTGCCACGATCTTGAAGCAAGCAATTGATGCTATGTTTGCTACATATGAATTAAGCATCTCAAAATTACGAGGACAAGGCTGTGATGGGGCAAGTAACATGAGGGGTCAATTCAATAGACCTAGAGCTCTTATCTTGAATGAAAACAAAGCTGCCTTTTATGTTCATTATTTTGCACACCAACTTCAGTTGGCACTAGTAATTGTTACTAAAATAATTCTAAGATGAATGTGATGTTCACAATTATTGCAAATATTTGCAATATTATTGGGGCTTCTGCCAAACGTCGTGACATTCTCCGAGAAGTACAAGCTAATGAGATTCTGAAAGGACTTGAAAGTGGAGAACTTAGTACTGGGAGAGGTTTGAACCAGGAAATGGGGCTTAAATGTGCTGGTGATACGTGTTAGAGCTCTCATTATTATGCTATGCTAAACTTGATTATTTTATACACTCCTGTGATTGTACCTCTTGAGAGTATAGAGAAACATCATATGCTGAAAAGAGAGGAGAAGCTGTGTTGATTCTATAAATGATGTGAACCTTTGAGTTTGCATTTTCTATTCATTTGATGAAAATTGTGTGGGGATCACCAATGAATTGTCTTTGGTGCTTCAAAGAAAAGATCAAGATATTGTGAATGCCATAGACCTTGTTAAAATAACCAAACAATGATTTCAACAAATAAGAGATGATGTGGGATTCTTTCCTTGAGCTTGTTTCTTCATTTTGTGTCAAACATGATATCGAGATCCCTAACATGGATGATATGTTTATACCCACAGGGAGATCACATCGCAATGCTCAGAGCTTTACAACTTGTATCATTATCGGTGTGACTTATTTTATGCAGTTATAGATTTGCAAGTTCAAGAGCTAAACAATCGCTTTATTGAGGCGAACACTGAGTTACTTCTTTGTGTAGCATGCTTAAATCCTAGTTATTCTTTTTTTGCATTTAATAAGGAGAAGTTACTTCGTCTTGCTGAGTTTTTATCCTAATGATTTCTCAACAACTGAGGTCATGGCTCTTGATGATCAACTTGATACATTCATTCATGATGTGCGATCAAAAAATGAATTTCTGCAACTAAAAGGGATTGCTGGTCTTGCAGTGAAGATGGTGGAGATGAAAAAAGATGTGGTATATCATTTTGTCTATAAACTTATAAAATTTGCATTGATTTTACCTGTGGCAACTGTAAATGTTGAGAGAGTATTTTCTGTTATGAATATTGTAAAATCTAAACTGCGCAACTGCATAGGAGATCAGTGAATGAATGACTGTTTGGTAACATATATCGAATCTGATGTATTTGATACTATTAGTAATGATGTAATCATGGAACGGTTTCAAAATATGTCAAAGTGTCAAAGCAGTTTGTAAGGTATTATAGTTATTTTTTTCACTTTTATTTTAGGTGATTGGATTTTGTTTTCTTTAATATGTAAGGAGTTTGATTTGCAAGTTATACTTTTGGAGTTGGATGTGTAGTTTCTTACTGTAACAATCACTTTTATGCAATAGAATATTGGTTGAGAGATTTCAAATTTGACACCCCTCCCTTTCTCCTAGTATTTTAGAAAGAAAATCATTATTATTTAGTATTAAATGTCCTTACATTTTGATATTATTGCATGTTATTTTGCGCCCTCCCAACTTTGAAATCCTGGCTACGCCACTGGTTGGAAGATATTATCTTTCTCACTGTTGTTTTGTGATAATATAGAATCATATTATTTTTTTACGTGTACAACGTGTGCATTCTTTTACCGTCGAACTTGTACCATTACGTAGAATCAGAGAGCGTGTCCTTTTTTTTGAAAGAAAAAGTCGGGGCCTCAGAAGTGAGAGCCCGAACAAAAAATATATTGTATAAAAACAAGAAGTGATTACAAAGTAAGCTCACCAAGGAGGCCAACAAAGAAAGAAGCAACAAAAGAAAAGCAAAGAAAACACGGGTTCGGTCTATGTGTGTGAACCACATACACATATTTATAAGAAGACTAATCATGTATCGACAAGTGAGATTGGTCCTTTTAAAACCTGATATCTTATCCACGTGTCAACGTGAGATTGACCGTCTTATAATATATGTTGTGACTCACAGATATGAACCGAACCCATAAAACACTACCTCCATGTAGTCATCGCTGAGCAATGTGGGTGCGTCAAAGGCGAGCTGTAATACCCCTCTCCCGGAATACGTACTTAGTTACGTACTCAGTCTTCCGATCGTATTTTCCGATTTACCTTCCGTATTTGACCGATTTTAATTTCAAATATCATTTTTCAATATTTTAGATTTTATGTGATTTTCTGGAATTTTCTGGAATTAAAATGAATTTCTTCAAACGGTGTCGGCCAGTGCCGCTGACCGATTCCCGAATTTTTATCTCCCAAACTGTTAGGAATTTTTAGAAAGTCCCTCAGACTTTATTACTTAGAATCATATTTCTTACTTATACACTTTTTCTGAGATTTTATAAATTTATGAAAATTCTTTCGGAGTCGGTAAATAACTGATTCCGGGATTTTTAATTAAAAATCTATACAGTATTTCTTCAAACGAATTTCACCATGAGTCTTCAATATTTTTCTTGATTTTTGGTAAAATTTTCAGACCAATCCGAGATACTTGAATTTCGGACATTTTTTCAATTATTGCAAAATTCCAATTCCACTTCATTTCCACCTCATTTCCCACTCACACACTTCACCTAACCCCACTCACTCTCTCTCCTTCCTATGGCCGGCCAGTGGCCATGAGGGGACACCTCACCCCCACATTTTTGCAAGAAAACCCCCACTTCCATCATAATCCCAATCCCTTTACAAAATCCCAACCTATAAATGCATTTCATTTGCAAAATTCCCCTTTTTCTCATTTCTTCATCAAGAGAACTCTCTCAAATCTCCTTCCTCAAACCAAACCCTAACTCCAAGATCACCCAAATCTCTTCACCTACAACTCAAGGTCTCAAGGGGTTCAACTAGGGCTTCATCAGGAACTCCATCTTCAACCTCTACTCCCCAAGGCAACTCCAAGAGCTCTTCTTCACCTCAAGCTTCAACAACAGTGTGGAGTGAAGCAATCATCTCCATCCTTGAATCAAGTCACAATTTAACCTATCCTGGTGAGTATCTTTACTCACCAAGACCTAATTAACACTTCATTCCTTGTGGTAGAAATCCTTGTACACTTGTAGTATAAAAATCCAATTTTTAGGGCATCACAACTCAAATCCAACCTCCCCATGTAAGTATATTATCCAACAAGGCTAGTTTCTGTTTTAGTGTACTTGTACTGCTAGATCCGGTCCCCTAATACCTTAAAAATCCTATTTTTAGACTGTTAGAACCAACCCAAGGAAAATCTGATTTTTCTGCCTTAACAGTAGCAGATTCCAGAGGATCGGTCGACCGGCAGTCGACCGATCACTCTACCGATGTGCACAGCGTGCACAACTTTGAGCTGGCGGTCGACTGGCAGTCGACCGACCACTCGACCGGCTTAGGAAATTAGTGTGGACCAGTCGACCGACAGTCGACCGGCCAAAACCTGGAGCTCACGGCATTTGCACGGTCGACCGGCAGTCGACCGGGAGCCGACCGCCAGTTATATCCCCAGTCGACCGGCAGTCGACCGGAGGTCGACCGGCAGCCTAATTCTGGGCCATTTTTCTGACTCCTTTCCTTTTTAATTTCTGACCTTACCCTGATATGTGTGTACTGTTTTAGCCTTGTTTAGGCTTCATACCTGTACTGCATGACTTGTTACCTGATAGATCTTGCTTCATTATGCTTCATGACTCATGTTACTTATTGCTATTCCATAACTTGTTAAATGTGAAGTATCACCACCCCTTCATGCTATCACTGAAACACCAAGCATGATATACCCGACTTATTATATAAAGTAGACCAACTTACATTGGGGTCAGGGGGAAATATGCGGATATCGATATGTGTTCGTGTTTACAGTGGTTTTAGGTATATTGTACAATTATGTTTCCGGTCTACCCTGTGGTACTCCAGGGACCGAGGGGAGTGCTTGCTCCCTTTCCTGTTTACTGTCATGACAAGGGCATACATAAGACCCTCCTGTTAGGCCTTGCGGCTGGTTCCGTCTTCAAGCAACGGAACACCCTGGACCGTGGTCCCGGGCATGCACGGGACCCACTGTAAACATAGTTCGTCGATACAACCGCTGTTTCCAATAACAACCTTGCTTTACTAGGATATGGACCTATGTGCTCTGGGACGCTGGGTCACATAGCTAGATATCACAGTAAGACGAGTAATATAATAAGACATTAACTATAGATTCATGCATATGACCTTATCTTATTGAGTTTACATCACTTGTTATTCGTTGCTATTTATTACTACTCCATTATCTTTAATCATGATCCTTAGTCACTTGGCTATTCTTTATTTATTGTTATGTCTTGACCCTTGGATTTGCATATTCAGATTCCGAGGCTTGGGACGAAGTGGAGCCTTCCCAGAGGACCGGGCTTATCTTTGCGAGCAGGCTGACCAGCTCTAGTCCCATCGTGCCCGACTCTTCCTTTTGGTTCACGGGATCTCCATCCATTACGTGAGCATTTTGTGTTCGGGTTGTATATTGTCCCTTTTTGGACTTGGGTTGTGATAAAAGACACTTGTAATGTGATGTTGCTTATCATAACTTGTGTAACTTTGTATTTATATTTTGTAAGTTGGCATATGAATATACCACGCTTTGTGTTGTACTCTGATACTTGTTGTACTTAATGCTTAGCGTATATACGTGGGGACACCTTCTGACCTACGTATATGCGTTGCAGTGACGTCCCCGTATCCGTGGGATCGGGGCGTTACAGGTTGGTATCAGAGCCTAGGCTCTCAAACCTAAAAGTACAATCAAGTGGCAAATTCTAGTGATTCGCTAATGCCAACTACAATGTACAAAGTTACCTAGTCCTTCTTGATTCCGTCCTTGATTCATTTCCTCGTGTCCTAAACTTCTTTCAATTGTTTCCAATTCCAGATCTTATCCCTTTCGGTATGGAGAGAGGTCGGGTCGTAACAACATCGGGCAAGTACCGAATGGACCCGTAGGAGGAGAGGGTGCTGATATCCTGAGGATCATTCAGACTATGCTGGGAAACCAGCAATAGCAGATGGAGAATCAGCATCAGCAGACTGAGCTCCTCAGGCAGGAGTTGGCAGCCCCAAAGGAGCAAAGGCCTGGGAACGTGTCAGATTTCCGGCGGCTACAACCGGCCATCTTCACGGGAGTCGAGAACCATTGGATGCTGAACAATGGTTGACGGACATCACTGATTTGCTGAACGCCGCCCGAGTGCCTAAGGAGAACCAAGTGGAGGTTGCCAAGATCCAGCTGAAGGACATAGCCAGGACTTGGTGGCTTGCAGAGGAGGCTCGCTTGGAGAAACCTATCTCTTGGGATACTTTCTCCAAGAGCTTCTACAGTCGTTTCTTCCCCGCCACTGCTCAGAAGGACATGGAGGAGCAGTTCATCAGGCTTCAACAGGGGGATAGATCCGTAGATGAGTATGCTGCAGAATTTCTCAGGCTGAGTCGTTTCGCCCCATACATGGTGACGGATGAGGAGAAGAGGGCAAGCAGGTTTCAGCAGGGTCTACAGATGGACATTCAGATGTTCCTAATGCCCCATCATCTGAAGACCTATGCAGAAGTTCTCACCAGCGCTCGAGAGGTGGAGCGTGGGTTTGAGAGAAGCGAGGAGATCAGAGGAAGGACCAGGCCATGAAGAGGCCGTTTGTACCGGTGGGCAGAGGAGGACCATCCAGAGCAGCGAAGGTCCAGGCCAGGCAACCATTCAGGGCAGTTCCTTACCAGGTGGCTCGACCAGGTCTTATCTGCAATTTCTGCCAGAAGCCAGGACACTCCCAGCAGAATTGCCGGAGGGCAAACGGATGGTGTTTGGTGTGTGGAGCACGAGACCATGCCGTGGAGACCTGTCCGCACAGGAGGATGGGATTTGCTAACCAACCTTGCCGGCACCTCAGGGGCAGAATGTGCAGAGGGTACTACCAGGGCCAGTTGGGCAGAGGCATCAGGGACCAGTGATGAGGAGAGCCCTTCCCCTTCCTCCACCGCATGTTGCTCGCCCAGTGCAGAGAGGAGCCCGGACAGCAGCAGGGCGTGGCAGAGGTCAGGCCTACAACCTGACAGCAGAGGAGGCTGAGGCTTCAGAGGAAGTGATTTCAGGTAACATCAGAGTTCATTCAATACCTGTTCTCGCTCTCTTCGATTCGGGTGCATCCCACTGTTATATCTCCGATCATTTTGTGGCTTTACATTCTATACCTGTTAAGGCTTTAGACCGCAAATGGGAGATAAGTACAGGGAATGGGGTAGTTGTATCTTCTAGAGTTTGTGCTGACTGTCCAGTGGAGCTTTGTGGGAAGATCTTGGCCATAGACATGCTCGTACTCGACACCAAAGGGTACGACGTAATCTTAGGCATGACCTGGCTCAGTCAGTACTATGCAGTGATCGACTGTAGAGGGAGGAGGATCAATTTCAGAATCCCTCATCAGCCGGAGTTCCAGTTTAGTGGAGAGGTGAAGCCTGCTAAGAAGAAGATTCAGATGACCACTTCGGAGGTTCAGAAGGGAGTGCCAGTGTGGGATGAATTTCCAGGAGTCTTTGCTGAGGTCTCAGGGCTTCCACCGGAGAGGATAATTGAGTTCTCCATTGATACAATTCCAGGAGCAGCTCCTATATCCAAGGCTCCGTACAGGATGGCACCGACAGAGTTGGAGATCTTGAAGAAGCAACTACAGGAGTATTCAGACAAGGGATTGATTCGACCAAGCACTTCACCATGGGGAGCTCCAGTGCTCTTGGCGAATAAGAAGGATGGTGGTAAGAGGCTTTGTATTGATTATAGGGAATTGAACAAAGTCACCATCAAGAACAAGTATCCCTTGCCCAGGATTGATGATTTGTTTGATCAGCTTCATGGAGCCCGTGTATTTTCTAAGTTAGATTTGCAGTCGGGTTACCATCAGCTGAGGGTGAAGAAGGAGGATGTTCCGAAGACGGCATTCAGGACCCGATATGGTCACTATGAGTTTCTAGTTATGCCTTTCGGAGTCACAAATGCCCCTGCAGTTTTCATGGACTTGATGAATCGAGTGTTCTCTCCTTACCTGGATCAGTTTGTAGTTGTATTTATAGATGACATCCTGATCTATTCAAGGAATGATAAGGAGCATGCCGAGCACTTGAGGATTGTGTTGCAGACCCTTCAGCAGGAGCAGCTTCATGCCAAAAGGAGCAAGTGAATTCTGGTTGGATAGCATAGCTTTCCTTGGACACATAGTTTCAGCAGAAGGAATTTCAGTTGATCCTAGTAAAGTCCAGGCAGTGCAGAATTGGCCAGTTCCGAAGACGGTAACTGAGATAAGAGCTTCCTTGGACTAGCCGGATATTACAGGCGTTTTGTCCAGGATTTCTCTAGACTTGCAGCTCCGTTGACCAGGCTCACCAGAAAAGGGAGAGATACATATGGACAGAGGTATGTGATGCAGCATTTGAGCAGTTGAAGCAGAGGCTTATTTCAGCTCCAATCTTGAGGACTCCTTCAGGAAGAGGAGGGATGGTCATTTTCTGTGATGCATCAGGTAAAGGCCTGGGGTGTGTACTTATGCAACGTGATCATGTTATAGCATATGCATCTAGGCAATTGAAGCCTCATGAGAGGAATTACCCAACTCATGACTTGGAGTTGGCCGCTGTGGTATTTGCTTTGAAAATCTGGAGACACTACCTTCTGGGAGACAAAGTGTTGATATACACAGATCACAAGAGCCTCAAGTATATTTTCTCGCAGAAGGAGTTGAATATGAGGCAGAGGAGGTGGTTGGAGCTTATGGCGGACTACGATATTGACTTGCAATATCATCCAGGCAAGGTCAATACCGTTCCAGATGCACTGAGCAGGATGCCAGAGAACAGAGTGCTAGTCCACCTTACTCAGCAGAGGGAGTTGATTCAAGAATTCATCAGATTGGATTTGATGTTGGTGTAAGGAGGTGATAAGGCAGGGCAGCTTATGACTTTACAGATCCAGTCATCATTGATAGAGGAGATCAAGGGAGCTCAGAAAGAGGACCCCAGATTACAGACATCAGAGCTCAGGTGGAGGCTGGTTTGAGGACTGATATCTGTATCCATCCAGATGGTGCATTGTATTTTGGGGATAGACTTTGTGTTCCCCAGGGAGAAGTCAGACAGAAGATTTTGGAGGAAGCACACAGTTCAGCTTATTCCATACATCCCGGAGGAAACAAGATGTATCAGGACCTGAAGAAGCACTTTTGGTGGAATGCTATGAAGAGAGAGATAGCCCAGTTTGTTGCCAAGTGCTTGGTTTGCCAGCAGATAAAGATCGAGCATCAGAGATCAGCTGGACTTCTTCAACCTTTGCCGATACCCGAATGGAAGTGGGAGCACATCACCATGGATTTTGTGACGGCATTGCCTCGGAGTCCCAAAGGTAATAATGCGGTGTGGGTGATAGTTGATCGCCTCACCAAGTCAGCTCACTTCATACCATTCAGGGTAGGCCAGTCGACAGAGGTTTTGGCAGATAAGTATATGAAGGAGATAGTTCGTCTGCATGGAGTTCCAGTTAGTATTGTATCAGATAGAGACACCAGATTCAGATCTCATTTCTGGGAAAGTCTTCAAGAGAGTCTGGGAACTCGTCTGAAATTCAGTACTTCATACCATCCTCAGACAGACGGACAATCTGAGAGGACTATCCAGATCCTTGAAGATATGTTGAGGGCTTGCATGATTGACTTCGGAGGATCGTGGGAAGATCATCTTCACTTGGCTGAGTTTTCATATAACAACAGCTATCAGGCAAGTATTAAGATGGCACCCTTTGAGGCATTGTATGGTAGGAAGTGCAGATCACCGATTTGTTGGGATGAAGTCGGTGAGAGGGTCTTTTGGGACCAGAGATCCTGATGCAGACGACAGAGAAAGTCAGGTTATCAGAAATCATCTCAGGGCTGCTCAGAGTAGACAGAAGAGTTGGGCTGACACTCGGAGGAGGCCATTGGAATTCCAGACCGGGGATCATGTGTTCTTGAAGATATCACCTACCAAGGGTGTAATCCGGTTCGGTTCACGTGGGAAGCTAAGTCCAAGGTATATTGGCCCATTCGAGATCCTGGATCGTGTGGGAGATGTGTCCTATAGATTGGCATTACCGCCATCTTTGGACGGGGTGCATAATGTCTTCCACGTGTCTCAGTTGAGGAAGTATGTCAGGGATGACGGCCATATTCTGGACCATTCCGAGCTGGAGCTACAACCGGATTTATCATACCAAGAGCAGCCGTTGGCCATTCTGGATAGGAGTGTCAAGACACTGAAGAACAGAGCTATTCCATTGGTATTGGTGTCATGGAACAGGCATGCGCCAGGAGAGGCCACTTGGGAGCGTGAGGACGCTATCCGGGAGCGTTATCCTCAACTTTTCACATCTTGATTGGGTAAGACTCTTTTCTTCTACTCTCTCTACCGTTATCTTTCCTTGTATCCGTATCTATCTGTTGCTTTTCCTGTTATCTTTCACCTTATGAAATTTTGAGGACGAAATTTTTGTAAGGTGGGTAGATTGTAATACCCCTCTCCCGGAATACGTACTTAGTTACGTACTCAGTCTTCCGATCGTATTTTCCGATTTACCTTCCGTATTTGACCGATTTTAATTTCAAATATCATTTTCCAATATTTTAGATTTTATGTGATTTTCTGGAATTTTCTGGAATTAAAATGAATTTCTTCAAACGGTGTCGGCCAGTGCCGCTGACCGATTCCCGAATTTTTATCTCCCAAACTGTTAGGAATTTTTAGAAAGTCCCTCAGACTTTATTACTTAGAATCATATTTCTTACTTATACACTTTTTCTGAGAATTTTATAAATTTATGAAAATTCTTTCGGAGTCGGTAAATAACTGATTCCGGGATTTTTAATTAAAATCTATACAGTATTTCTTCAAACGAATTTCACCATGAGTCTTCAAATATTTTTCTTGATTTTTGGTAAAATTTTCAGACCAATCCGAGATACTTGAATTTCGGACATTTTTTCAATTATTGCAAAATTCCAATTCCACTTCATTTCCACCTCATTTCCCACTCACACACTTCACCTAACCCCACTCACTCTCTCTCCTTCCTATGGCCGGCCAAGTGGCCATGAGGGACACCTCACCCCCTCATTTTTGCAAGAAAACCCCCCACTTCCATCATAATCCCAATCCCTTTACAAAAGATCCCAACCTATAAATGCATTTCATTTGCAAAATTCCCTTTTTCTCATTTCTTCATCAAGAGAACTCTCTCAAAATCTCCTTCCTCAAACCAAACCCTAACTCCAAGATCACCCAAATCTCTTCACCTACAACTCAAGGTCTCAAGGGGTTCAACTAGGGCTTCATCAAGGACTCCATCTTCAACCTCTACTCCCCAAGGCAACTCCAAGAGCTCTTCTTCACCTCAAGCTTCAACAACAAGTGTGGAGTGAAGCAATCATCTCCATCCTTGAATCAAGTCACAATTTAACCTATCCTGGTGAGTATCTTTACTCACCAAGACCTAATTAACACTTCATTCCTTGTGGTAGAAATCCTTGTACACTTGTAGTATAAAAATCCAATTTTTAGGGCATCACAACTCAAATCCAACTCCCCATGTAAGTATATTATCCAACAAGGCTAGTTTCTGTTTTAGTGTACTTGTACTGCTAGATCCGGTCCCCTAATACCTTAAAAATCCTATTTTTAGACTGTTAGAACCAACCCAAGGAAAAATCTGATTTTTCTGCCTTAACAGTAGCAGATTCCAGAGGATCGGTCGACCGGCAGTCGACCGATCACTCTACCGATGTGCACAGCGTGCACAACTTTGAGCTGGCGGTCGACTGGCAGTCGACCGACCACTCGACCGGCTTAGGAAATTAGTGTGGACCAGTCGACCGACAGTCGACCGGCCAAAACCTGGAGCTCACGACATTTGCACGGTCGACCGGCAGTCGACCGGGAGCCGACCGCCAGTTATATCCCCAGTCGACCGGCAGTCGACCGGAGGTCGACCGGCAGCCTAATTCTGGGCCATTTTTCTGACTCCTTTCCTTTTTAATTTCTGACCTTACCCTGATATGTGTGTACTGTTTTAGCTTTGTTTAGGCTTCATACCTGTACTGCATGACTTGTTACCTGATAGATCTTGCTTCATTATGCTTCATGACTCATGTTACTTATTGCTATTCCATAACTTGTTAAATGTGAAGTATCACCACCCCTTCATGCTATCACTGAAACACCAAGCATGATATACCCGACTTATTATATAAAGTAGACCAACTTACATTGGGGTCAGGGGGAAATATGCGGATATCGATATGTGTTCGTGTTTACAGTGGTTTTAGGTATATTGTACAATTATGTTTCCGGTCTACCCTGTGGTACTCCAGGGGACCGAGGGGAGTGCTTGCTCCCTTTCCTGTTTACTGTCATGACAAGGGCATACATAAGACCCTCCTGTTAGGCCTTGCGGCTGGTTCCGTCTTCAAGCAACGGAACACCCTGGACCGTGGTCCCGGGCATGCACGGGACCCACTGTAAACATAGTTCGTCGATACAACCGCTGTTTCCAATAACAACCTTGCTTTACTAGGATATGGACCTATGTGCTCTGGGACGCTGGGTCACATAGCTAGATATCACAGTAAGACGAGTAATAATAATAAGACATTAACTAAAGATTCATTGCATATGACCTTATCTTATTGAGTTTACATCACTTGTTATTCGTTGCTATTTATTACTACTCCATTATCTTTAATCATGATCCTTAGTCACTTGGCTATTCTTTATTTATTGTTATGTCTTGACCCCTTGGATTTGCATATTCAGATTCCGAGGCTTGGGACGAAGTGGAGCCTTCCACAGAGGACCGGGCTTATCTTTGCGAGCAGGCTGACCAGCTCTAGTCCCATCGTGCCCGACTCTTCCTTTTGGTTCACGGGATCTCCATCCATTACGTGAGCATTTTGTGTTTCGGGTTGTATATTGTCCCTTTTTGGACTTGGGTTATGATAAAAGACACTTGTAATGTGATGTTGCTTATCATAACTTGTGTAACTTTGTATTTATATTTTGTAAGTTGGCATATGAATATACCACGCTTTGTGTTGTACTCTGATACTTGTTGTACTTAATGCTTAGCGTATATACGTGGGGACACCTTCTGACCTACGTAT